>JAOVVH010000054.1:2678635-2695528 GCA_028566435.1 Scorpiodoras heckelii
ACAGAACGGCCCGGACCGGGAATCGAACCCGGATCGTCTTGCTGTGAGACGACAGTGCTAACCACTACACCACCGTGTTGCAGCGGCCCTCAAAGCGGCATCTGTGAAGAAGAGCCAGGGGGCCTATGATTTCTGAACGTATTCACGGCAGCGGAAAGCTACCTTTATCAAACTTATTGTGGTATTATTGAGTTTCTGTAGATATTATCGATATTTGAGAGTTTCAAGGAATTAAATGGGTTTAATCCACTAACTGAAGTTATCAGACTGTACTTTTATTTGTCACTTGAGTACCGGTACTCTCAAAGGTACCTCATTTGTATCTTCAGTATGTATCTTAATCCCTTTAAAATTCTATGGCTCTAATAAATAGGCAAAATATTACTGTACACGGTTGTGTTTATGAAATGTGTGTGTGAGAGATACTTTATGGTTAAAGGGGGCTCTTAGAGCAGGTTTGAGAACCCCTGCTTTATTACAGTATAAACTGTTAACTGACAAGAAAAGTTTGCCACCATTTTGAAATCGTGTCATAAGCTACTTCTAACACAACCAAAAACTGACATCTGAAAAACATGCACACATTTAACGCGTTATTATACGATATGCTTGTGTAAACCGAGTTGAAACGATATATTCTCGCTGTGTAAAATGTGAAAACGTTCATGCGGAGAGCGCGTGAGGAGCTGCGCGGTCGCATAAACAGGATTCGGGCAGCTGGAACAGGAAGCGGGGAAATACTGATGGCGCCCGACTAGAAAGCAGGAGCGAGCAGTGCTTACAAACGCCCGTTCATTTACGAGCACCAAGGACAAGGGACACAAACCAGAAGCGCATTCGCGGTAAGAAGAACACCTGGACTCTAGAGCTGGCCACAATGTGTAGCCTTCATTTTTTTTATTCAGGGGGGAAATTCGGACGGTCTGTGTCGCATGTAGGCCCTCGAGGTCCCTGAGCAGTTTCTCACATTGCCTGAGTGGAAAAGAGCGAGGCTATGAAAATGGCGTCGCGCTGCAGGCAGGACGGAGGGCAGCTTTTCCTGTTTAAATCACTACGGTGGTTCAGCGAGTGGTCGCACTTTAGCGTACGTTGTACACGGGTGCAGTTGGAATAAAGCGCTTTTCGTAAATCATACTGGGAATTGTGTATTATTATTTTTAAATCTTCCGCGTTTAGGAATGTCAAACACCAACATGGCCTTCTTGTTGTCCTTGATTGTTGAGTCGTGTTAGCTAGCTAGGGTTAGTTAACTCACCGGGAAGCTCACTCATGCACTCTGTCGTGCTTCTGTCACTGACGTGAAGGGTGTGAGGGAATATCATGGGAAGCTAAATTCAACTGTGTGATTATGTGTCTTCTACATGGAAATAAATCAACACACAAGATGAACTAACGGCGGTTTGGCTGTGGTGGATAATGAGGGCCTCGCAGTTAGCGTTCATGCGTTCATTACAGCTGCTAACAGTATTTCATAGAGTCTCTGTGTGAGAGGGTTAACGTTGTGTTCCTCATGTCAGTCCTCTCGACTCTATTAAACCAGTCAGTGCCGTGTTATTTATAATGAAAATAATCAAACAGATCTATTAATAGTTTCTTAGTTTGTTTTACTAGTTGATATTTTTTTTGTTTGTGGCCGTGAGTTTCTGAGGCGATAAGGAGAGAAAGTGGGAGTTTGTTTCCCTCACATTTCCAAGTCTCTCTCTCAAGGATATTTATTTCCTAAGGGTACAAAATATTTGAACGAATTGAGGTCTTCGACATAGTTTTCTCACCCTGAGCCTTGAAGTTGCTGAGAAACACCCTGGCCATTCAAACTAGTGGTGGGAATCTTTTACTATCTCACGATTCGATTCGATTCCGATTTTTGGCGTCACGATTCGATTCAAAGTCGATTTTCGATTCAAAACGATTTGATTCATAATGATTTCTGCTTCACTCTATAGGTGTTCAAAGGATCCTCATGACCTACTCCAGTCTGCTTTACAAGACAGAATGACAAATGGAGACTTTTTCACATTTATTAAGTTTTAAACAATCCATGCTTAGATGGAATTGTTGAAACTGTTACATAAAAGCAATGTCACATATTGTTTAAGTAACAAAAATAAAAGTGTCTCTTTATAAAAAAAATTGTGCAATTAAGAGCTGTAATCGGGCCTGAAAAGTCAAACCCGACCCGACCCGAGCCCGACAGAGTTCGACAGCCCGACATTAGACTATTCAAATGTCATTGGCTCATCATTCTTATTATGGACATGGTCAAAAGTTTTCCACACCTCAGACTTTACTTTTGCTGACGGTGTAACCAAAATGTAATCACCAGAATCCAGCCTCCGTTTCACCTCCTCTGCATCCATTTTTGCATCTATCTGGCGCTAATCGAAACGCATCACCTGACCGCTCATTTACCGCGCAAACCCGAGCTCGTGTAAAATTTCCATTTCTCTGGTTTCTTCTTTGTTCTGGTGCTTTCCGTGCATGCGTACGTTCCAGAAACGGCTGCCTGGTGATGTCAGGACATCCCGCATATTTACACACTGCAGACAGACAGCCATCAAATTTGTTTTATTTTTTTATTTTTTTTATCGATTCTGGGACATTTTAAATCGATTCTGAATCGTAGTAAATGAGAAACGATTTTCTTATGCGAATTGATTTTTTGGCACAGCCCTACTAAATACAGCCGATTGCTGTTGTGTAGAACACAACCAGTCAGCTGTCTGCTGTTGATGCCCGCAGGGCGTTTCAAATAGAGCCGTTTTAGTGACCAAGTTCCCTATGAAGTGCCCTTGGGATTCTGTACCCTGTGCAGTGTGTAGTGAGCAGGGATAAAGATTATACCCTTGTGATTGGAATGCAGACTAAAACGAGTAACGTAACGGTCAATTACGTATTCACTGTGGCGCCGCTGGTTACCGTAATTTAACTCATTTTTAATCTGCGTTAATTTTTTTGCTTGCTTCAAGATTTGTTCTTTGTTCATGCCACTTTTTCTTTCAAGTTCATATAAGGTTGTATGTTACATGAGGGTTTTTAAAAATAAATTCTTATGTCATATATTCATGGTGTGTTTTTATTTGTCATAATTTTAGTACTTTTTGGTAATCAAATAATTAACATGAAGAGTTATACTGAAACCAAAAATGTGTAAGGATATACTTAATGTAATAAAATGTCCACATTTTTTTCTTATTAAATATATGTTTTGTATTTGAAATTCAAAAATTTTGGTGGGTCAGTCAGTACTTTTCACAGTCTGTCATACAGCCCTATGCTGGCAGTGTCGATTAGGTTTCAGCACCCAGACTCAGAATAATACAGGTTAGTTAGGACATTTCGGTTTGGGTGATTCTGGCCCTGTGCTTGTGGTGTTGGCTTAGTCTCAGCATCCTGATTCAGGCCAGTGTATTTGGTCTGATTCTGTGGCATCATTCATAACATTATACTTCAACAAATGTGTAAACATCACTGTATTTCAGTGCAGTTTAGCTGCAATCTAACTCAAATGTAGTAGCAAGATATTTTACTGAATATATGTATCCTTACACCAAAAGTGTATTTAAAATGTTTTAAAAGTGCAGTAGAATATTTGTCTTAGCTATGCATGCTTTGTGTATTTTAATTAAGTATATCTTAAATAAAGTAGAACTGAAGTGTTTTCAGTATGTGCATCAGTGCACCCAGTAATACATTTATAATGTTTTTGAAGTGTAATAACAACTCTGCCTAAAAAATTGCACATTTAACTCAACTTGAGTGCAACTTCAGTTGTTCGACAAAAGCACTCAAAAGCACAACTTAATGCATTTAATATATTTAAATATACACTGTATTGCCAAAAGTATTCACTCACCCACCCAAATCATTGAATTCAGGTGTTCAAATCACTTCTATGGCCACAGGTGTATAAAATCAAGCACCTAGGCATGCAGACTGCTTCTACAAACATTTGTGAGTCTCTCTCAGGAGCTCAGAAAATTCCAGCGTGGTACTGTGATAGGATGCCACCTGTGCAAGAAGTCCAGTCATGAAATTTACTCACTCCTAAATATTCTACAGTTAGCCATCAGTGATATTATAACAAAGTGGAAGCGATGTGGTAGGCCACGTAAAATTTCAGAATGGGGTCAGCGGATGCTGAGGCGCATTGTGTGCAGAGGTCGCCAACTTTCTGCAGAGTCAATTGCTACAGACCTCCAAACTTCATGTGGCCTTCAGATTAGCTCAAGCACAGTGTTTAGAGAGCTTCATGGAATGAGTTTCCATTGACAAGCAGCTGCATCCAAGACTTACATCACCAAGCGCAATGCAAAGTGTCGGATGCAGTGGTGTAAAGCGCCGCCACTGGACTCTAGAGCAGTGGAGACATGTTCTCTGGAGTCATGAATCACACTTCTCCATCTGGCAATCTGAAGGACTGAGTCTGGGTTTGGCGGTTGCCAGAAGAACGGTACTTGTCTGACTGCATTGTGCCAAGTGTAAAGTTTGGCGGAGGGGGGGATTATGGTTTGGGGTTGTTTTTCAGGAGTTGGGCTCGGCCTCTTTGTTCCAGTGAAAGAAACTCTTAATGCTTCAGCATACCAAGAGATTTTGGACAATTTCTTGCTCCCAAATTTGTGGGAACAGTTTGGGGATGGCCCCTTCCTGTTCCAACATGACTGCGCACCAGTGCACAAAGCAAGGTCCATAAAGACATGGATGAGAGAGTTTTGGTGTATAAGAACTTGACTGGCCTGCACAGTCACCTCAAACTGATAGAACACCTTTAGGATGAATTAGAGTGGAGACTGTGAGTCAGGCCTTCTCGTCCAACATCAGTGTCTGACCTCACAATGCACTTCTGGAAGAATGGTCAAAAATTCCCATAAACACACTCGTAAACCTTGTGGAAAGACTTCCCAAAAGAGGTGAAGCTTTTATGGCTGCAAAGGGCCGACATCATATTAAACCCTATGGATTAAGAATAGAATGTCACTCAAGTTCGTATGCATGTGAAGGCATTAGCGAATACTTTTACCTTAACTTTCTTTTACCTGTGTTTTGGCTATATGTATTCATGTGTAGTCATTAGCCATTTTTATTTACAGCACTTTGGTCAATGCAGGTTGTGTAAAGAGTGCTTTATAAATAAAGTTTACTTACTTACTTTTGGCAATATAGTCTAACTTAATTAGAATTTAAATACACTTAGGTTGTGTTATGTTGTTCCAAAATAATGCATTAATGGTAAAAGTATGTATTTTTATATTTAGTACACTTTTTAAAAGTACACTTAAATATACTTTTCTTTCACAAGGGTATGACAAAATTGCATAATCAGAAAACAATGGATTTGCTGGCTCTGAATGGAGATCTCACTTCATAACTTAACATAACCTAGTTGGAAACATAACATAGCATAGTTTTAAAAAGCAAGCAGACAGCACTTATTCAAATCATGGACCACAAAATTTGCATGCATTCACTGTCTGTTGAACATTAAATCAATATTTGTGCAAGATCGATTTTTATATTTATCAGGATATACTGTAGATGAAACAGCTTTCTTGGCCAGTAGCCGAGCCTGTGGGTGATTGGCGTGCAGCATAAAATCAGCTTGCTATGGTAGAATTTGAGGATATAGGAAATGAGTAATGGTCTGTCCATAGCATGCACACACACACACACACACACACACACACACACACACACACACACACACAAACACACACACAGCAAAAAAAATTATAATTTATGCTGACAATTTTATAGAGCATTTATCTTGGTTTCATTAGCAGTTTCCAATAACTGTAGAACCAACTACATGGCTGATAATCGGTTGCATGTTTAGACAGCTTATTGACTGAGCTCCAACATGTCACTGTCATAACACCCTGCAACCCTGTGACAGCCATACCTGGTCCTCAAACTTGGATAATTGGTGGAAAGAAAAGCAAAAGCACTGACCAAATCTTTTTTCTGTTTTTTTTTTTCTTAAAGAAAAAAGGGAAATCAAATGTGCTACAGTCTTACTCAAGAAGTGAGAGAGGTAGAGAGAGATTAGGTGGGAAATGTTGAATATTAGCAATTACCAGTGCTTGAAGTCGTCAGTACCCAGTACCAGCACTTTTCTCTTTTGCTGTTTTGAGCACTGTAAAAAAAATGTTCAGCACTTCCTGAAAAACATCTGTTACTCCATTTTACCCATGCTAGTCACAATATAATGCAATATTTATCCCATCTAGTTTCAGGATAAATTTTAAGATTCTTTTGTTTGTGTACAAGGTGCTAAACAGGTTAGCACCAAACTATCTTTATAACCTTACATTCCATCGAGGTCACTTAGATCTGCAGAACAGCTTCTGTTTATAATACCTAAATCTAGATTGAAGCATAGAGGGGAACCTGCTTTTTCAACTGTACACTAAAATACTCTAAAAAAGAGGGGCTAATTTTCTAGCAGCAGGGGTCCCAGGAAATGTCTGTAAAAAAAAACAGTAATTATCTTTACCATAGTTAACATCTAAAGTTAACAAAAGATTTTTTTAAACTTCAGATGTTTTTAAAAAACAAACAAACAAAAAAAAGAAAAATTATATAAAATGAGGCATTGGAGGCAGTTGGCAATCAGGCATTTTGTTCAACAACACTTCACGCATGTCCTTCTTACGACTCACACCCATGATCCTCTGTTCACAAGGCTGTTTCCTTAACAAACAAAATATAAAAAAAATTACAAAGACAAAGTTTAAATAAACTGTCAGAAGTTTTGGAAATAAAAATCTGTCAAATTTAGCTTTGTTTTATTTAAATACATTAATAAATTGTCAAAATAAACACATTTTCTAGGTTAACTATACTCATGTCATGTAAATTACAGAAAATGATGCTACTTTTTTCAATAAAGAATACTGTGTTTTTATGGTTAGTTTTGTTAAAAGTATCATCTAAAAACAGATATTTAATGTAATCTATCTGTACAGATGGTTTTTTTGGTAAATCACATGACATGTTTTATTAAACAGTGTATTCATGTAATTTTAATATAATTTACTGTCATTCTGAAACACAGGGAAAACCTGTAAGTTCTACTGTTGAAAAGCTGTAAAAAATTGGCTGTTCTTTTATCTAGGCTTTTGCTGGCGTTTGGCTCAGTGTGAGAGTTGGGAATTGTTTGGGTAAACTGGTCCATGTCTGTATCTGTCTAACTGTTATTTTTAAATGTGCTTTATAAATAAACTTGACACTGACATTGGCATAATAGTATATTATGTTTTAAATATTGGCAGATTTGTGTCTAATACACTGTGGAACAAAATAATTACTTAATAGTTTCCTAAAACCTGTAACACATACCCTAAAATCCCTAAAAGGACCGTTTAAGTACTTCTTATTTTCAGCTTGGTGGTGCCTTGAAAATGATTTAGTCCATTTTAGTCTTTTATTTATTTGTTTTTTGTCACATGAACTTGAGTAAAAATTCCAGTACATGCACACTAAATTCTACAAGTGTGCATGAATAAATTGAATACATTTTCATGAAATCATGCATATGGTGAGAACATGGCATGGCGAGAATGTGCCTTTGTTCTGGTTTTGGTTTCTCCTTCTTGACCCCATCATGTTCTGTTACCCATTGTGTTCACCTGAGGTGCGTTTCCTGTACAATGATGGAGGCTAGCATTAAACTAACATGGTACGATGCATCGTTAAACTAACTAACATCTGAAGTACGACCATTTACCAAAACCGTCGTACTTTGTTAGTACCACCGTAGTTTGAACTATGTTGTTTCTAAACGTGTTTGGATTTCCACAGCGGAAAACAGGGAAAAAACTCACAAACTTTGTGATGTTATGCCAAAATATGAGAACTGTGACCCGAATTACATAATGAATGTATTATTTAGGATACTCTCATTTATTCATATTGCAATCATACAACTCATCACCACAAGCACCAATAATATTTATAAAATCAACAAATAAATTGAATTGTAATGAATCCACTTAGAGACTGGAGACAAGTGCAGGATATTTATTAAACGAAAACAATTACTTACAAAATGGGAAATGTGCAAAAACAAAATGAAAATCAGGAAGTCCTTGGCAGGAGTCCAAACTAAAAAAACAGAAACCAGGTGAGGCGTAGAAACCATCCGTGACAAATCAAGCCCGTGAATTATGTTCAATGATCCACACAGTATAGCGGAAACACCGTCCTTTTATTTCCTGGTAGCACACACTAGGCAATTACTTCAATGAGTGCCAGATGTAGCTCGTTGAGGCTTTGCGCTTCGAGGCACGTAGTCCCTGACTGTGGTTCTTTTCTAGCAATTTGTCGCCCTCTTGTGGCAACGGACATAACAGAGCCCCCCACCAAGGGCGCAGCTCCGAGGCGCCTAAAGACCCACACAACCCCACATGGCGGGCCTGGGTCCTGGAGGGCGGGGTTCAAGTTCGTTTCAAGATCCTGATTTCCAGGCATGACTGTGAAACTAGGATGAGCGATCTCCCCAGGGAAATCCAGAGGAGCAACGTCCTCCGCAAAGTAACTGGGGGGAGCGACGTTCTGAGTGGAGCCAGAGGGGGGAGCGACCCTCCCAGCGAGGCCAAAGGGGGGAGCGATGTCCCGAGCGGAGCCAGAGAGGGGAGCACCGATCCCGGCAAGGCCAACGAGAGGAGCGACAGCCACTGCAGAACAAGAGGGGGGAGCAACGCGCCAAGCAAGGCGAGGCTCCGGAGTGACGTCCGACGTGATGCAGGTCGAGTCAGGAGGAGGGGTGATGCCCTCCGCAGAGTGAGAAGGCATGGCGACGTCCTCAGCCGAGCAGGAAAGCACAGCGACTTCCGGAGCGGAACAAGAAGACGGAGCGACGTCCGTGATGGAGCAAGAAGGCGGAGTGACGGTCTTTGTGCCCCCAGGGAGCATATCCTCATGACGGGGGGGAGGGTGGGAAATTACAGCTGAATGGTCCATCCTCCGCTTTATCATGACAAGACATGACTCAAACTCATCCAACGCCTGGTACAAGGCGCATATAACTGCTGTCTCAATGGTTAGGCAGATCATTCTGTAATGAATCCACTTAGAAACTGGAGACAAGTGCAAGATATTTATTAAACGAAAACAATTACTTACAAAATGGGAAACGTGCAAAAACAAAAAGCATAACAGAAAGTCCTTGGCAGGAGTCCAAACTGAAAAAAACAGGAAACAGAAGCAAGGCACGTAAATAAACAGAAACCAGGTGAGGCGTAGAAACTATCCGTGACAAATCAAGCCCGTGAATTTTGTTCAGTTATCCACGCAGTATAGCGGAAACACCGTCCTTTTATTCCCTGGCAGCTCGCACTAGGCAATTACCTCAATGAGTGCCAGGTGTAACTCATTGAGGCTTTCCGCTTCGAGGCACGTAGTACCTGACTGTGGTTCTTTTCCAGAGATTTGTCGCCCTCTTGTGGCGATGGACGTAACATGAATAACAACGTAAAAATACTCATAAAAATTGTAGGAAACCCTGTTTTAGAGGAAAAAATAGACTAACCAATCAATCAATTACAAAAAACAAATATATAAATGAATGAATAAACAGACAACAAATAACCCAGGGTGGATGTTTTGAAAACACGGTTGAGTGGTGCAGGGGGATAAACGTGTGTTAACGACCCGCCCCATTAATTATGAAGTGTGCTGAACAAGGGTATGTGATTTCAAATCCCTGCTGCTGAAAACATTTTTTTTCTGCCATAATGGTAACGAGATTTTTCATTGATTGTTTGACTGATTAAAGTACTATTAAGATTTCCCAGTTTTTTTCTCCTCAAATCTTGTCTGTGGTAAAGGCTAATGCGATAATATTTCTTTCATAAGAAACACATGCACACACACACAAACATACACACAAACATACACAGAAAGGAAACATTAAAAGGGACAGTCATGAATTTATTTTCGTGCTCTGGGCTAAAAATGTTTGCTTGAATAATTTATCCTATCATAGCACTGTTTCGAACCTGACTCCCGTGCTACTGACTGTGCCACAGAAACACTCTGAAATAAGTTAAGCTTGGAGGAGGATAGGTTGGATAACGCACACGTAGGCTATAGCGATGGTATTTGATGATCGCAATCATGATCATAAACACAGGAATACATTAAGAAGTGCAGTGAGAGCTACTCGTTCAAAGGATTTGACATTTATATGTTCCTGCCAGAGGATTCATGTTAGTTTTCAGCTTACTGACATGCTTCCGTATACCGCGTCCTCCATCATCGATGACGTAATCACCAAGAACTAAGCTTCTAACCGCAGGTCTACAGCTGTAGTTCCAACTACACAACTTAACGACAGTGTTTGCGAACGTTCAGTGGAACTATGTTTTTGGGAAACACCTGTGTAACTTAACGATGGTTCGGACTTTGTAGGTTACCAACATAGTTACCAACATAGTTCCAGCTACGGTTTTTGGAAACACTTGCATAGCAACTGCATCGTTCCAACTATGTAAGTTGCTAACGTAGTTAGCAACTATGGTTTTGGGAAACGCACCCCTGTTTGGAGTTAACTGTTTGAACCGAACATCTATTTATACCTTGGCATGTCCATTTCTAGTCAGAGAGTTAGTGTGTTTTTAAGCGTTAGCTTTTTGTGTCTGTATTGTCTGTAATAACCCTGTCTCCTTTACTTTGGCCCTTGCTGTTTCATGACTGTTGATATTGAGAACATTGACATGTTCTGAAAATTTAGTTACTTGTTTGAACTGACTCACTGAGCATTGTCCAGTTGTCCTTATTTCTATTTCCTTTGCACTCTAAAACAGCACTTGAATTGAATTCAACCTGAGCTGAACCCTTGTATCCAAAAAACTATATAACAACCATTATTACCAGCATATGATGACTAGATTATTAAGTGACACAAGAGCTTGATTTCTATCTCCACTAGGGTTTCATTATAAACAGATGTTAGAATCTAAAATTTAGATGTAATTGAATTTGGTCTGTGTTTTATGTTAGTGCACTGAAATCCAATGCTCCTAACTGAATTATGTGGAATGGCTAGAAGAAATGTTGCCGTAGTCAGCCAGAGTAATCTTTTCATTTAAGCACTAATGCTGTAATAATAGCAGATGGCTAAGCACTGGCACTTTCAAAAACATATCTGGACAATGATGTTCTACATATCATTTTGTCATTAGCACAGAGAGAGAGAGAGAGAGAGAGAGAGAGAGAGAGAGAGAGAGAGAGAGAGAGAGGAATGGCAAGGCCAGTTCTTTTATTTTTGCTCTACACTGAAAAAGGTTTAAGATCTAAAGATGAATATGAGACGATAGCTCGGCGTTTCAGCTGATATTTACATCTAGGTTGATTGAGCTTTAACACTCTAACTTAAGCTTTCACAACCATAGTCTAGACATGTCATCATGTTGAATTAATATCTGATTGTTTCACCTTAGTTACTCATTATTTCAATTTTGTTATTTTGGTTTAATAACTGCTTACTTTCAATAACTTGTCTTGTAAATTCAACTTAACTCCTTATTTTGACATATTATCTCATTATTTTAATGTAATCATTTATTTCACTATATTACAGTATATTATCTTAATAACCTGTTTTTGAACACATGATCTGGCTTCTTTATTTTTGCTATAAACTAAAGACAATAGAGTTTGATATTAAAAATATCAGCTTTTCAGCTTTCATAAAGCTGAAATGCTTGTAGTCTGTTCACTGCTGATTCTTTTGACTTAACAACCTGATCTTTCAACATATGATCTCATTATAACAGCTTAATAACCTGTTATTTGGACAAGTTATCCAGTTCTTTTGACTCGAACTTTTGACAGATTATCTAATTATTTTGACTTAACAGCTCATTGTCTCAACTTGACAACTCGACATATTGCCTTTCGGCACAATAACTTCATTTTGACATATCTCATTAGGTCTTAATAACTTGTCAATCCAATATACAGTATTTTGACAAATGACAGCTTGCTATTTGGACATATTATCCTGTAATTTTACTTAACTTGCTATTTCAACATTTCATTATTTCATTTTTTAACTGAATAATGTCATTTTGGCATATCACATTTTTTTCAATTTAATTACACATTCTTTTGAACTTTTTTATTTTGACTTCGTAACTTTATTTCAACATGATGCTCTTATTTTGACTTAAAAACTTGTCATATTGACATAACAACCTTTCATTTTGACATATCTCATAATTTTTGCTTAACAACTCATCACTTCTGCAAATCTGATTATTGAGAAGTCTAGCTTTTGGCCCTGACATGTATTATCAGCAGATATTTGTTAAACATTTTAAGCATTGTGCTCACCCAGTAGGTGCATGTTTTTATCCTTTCAGCCTGTCAAGGTGTTTTTGCCATAAAACCAAGTTTTGGTTGCACATTTAATCAAAGTCTACATTAATAATCCATTCCTGCCTGTGCTTGTTCCCATACCAGCAGATGGTAATTACTGTATGCAGGCTATTCACGTGTTCCTGTTTTTTTTGGCCCGATTTAACATGGCAGCATGCGTGCAGTGGGGACTTTGCAATGCATGCAGGGATCTGCCAATCACAGCTGAGGTACTGGCCTGCCTGGAACAGATAAGCTTTCACCCTTCTCCAGAGACAACAGAAGAGGCTTTGTGGCCCTGGGATAAGCATCAGATTGACTGAAACGGAAAAAAAGTGTGCTTCCAGCCATATTAATGCAGCTAGAGCACTAGGTCCAGCCTGCCCGGCTAGAGATTAAGATATCAGAAGGAGCTCTGTCTTCTCAAACTCATCATGACTGAGATCTGATAGTGTGCTGAGGCACACTGTTAGCATATAACATCCTTCACCATTTGTGAAACTATCAACATTTTCTCAAGAGAGGTGGTCCAAGGATCTGCAGCTGAGCTCAATGAAGCAAGTCCACTGAATGCTAATAGCATGTTTACTGCATCTGTGCTGAGGTTGTGTCACTCTGAATTTGCCTCATTCTGGTTCATAAGCTACATAACATCCTAGAAGGTACACAGACATTCCGTACCTCTTGATACATTATTTTCATGAATCTGCATCTCTGTCAGTCTTCTGAATAAACTCAGAAACAACAAACTGTCCCTGAAAAAAACAATTTCAAATAAATGTAAAAAATGTGTACATATTATATATATTTTTTTCTTTTTTTTAATGGTTTCTAAGATATCCAATGTGTTTTGCACATTTGCTAACAGTTTTCACTGGCAAGTGAGCTTGTGAAGAAGATCAAGCATGTGTGAAAGTGTAGAAGTGTTTGTTACCATATTGGCAGAGACTAGGGGTATATTTCTTAATTCGCAAGCTATACTGGCAGCTGCAACCATCAGCAAAGTCTGACGATGACAATCTAACATTCAAGCGCCGGTTCCCAAACTCCAAACTCTACTTTAACAAAGTAGCTAGCTACACTACAAGCTAATTTGGCAAACAGAGAAAAATTAACTGTGACATATTCATTTCATATTGTTTGTCTGGAAATATCTAGCTAGTTAATTCATGTTAATGGGCAAGAACTAATCCATATAAGATTAATGAAATAGTTAAATTAGCACACATTTATTTTTGACTTAGCTACACAGCTAGCTGGCTAGTTGGGTTGTTCAGCTTTACTGTACAACAGTGAAGAACTGCATGCTTAAGCATTTTAGTATTTGTGTTCTATTACACATTTTTTTACAATTAGGCATGGTCCATTGGTGAATTCTGTCAGAAAAATGCTAAACCAAAATGGTTATGCTAGCTTACAGCAACAAGAAAAGCATCACAAAAACAACGCTGTGTCATGTCAAGCCACCTAATTCTTAGCAAATCCTCTCCCTCAGGATGATATGTACCTAAGTAACTAGCTTCAGCAGCTGATCCCTATATGTGGTAAGGATTTTAGTATTTAGAACAGAACATATTCTCGGGATATTTTATACACCCAGGCTCACTCCTACAGAGAATATAAGCCATTTCTCAGCAGGTGAGGAGGTATATAAGGTATTTAAAAATGCACTTTGCTATAGAATTAATATAAAACTAAAAGGCATGGAATATGTATTGATTGACAGTGAATATAAAATTTTGGAATTAAAGGAATCCCATGAGGGTTTTTCTTCGGTGCAAATCATAGTGTTTCAATGAGACATAGCCAGACCTCTACAGAGAAATCTTCTCCCAGCTCCATATTGATTACAGATATCTTTCAGCAAATAGGCTAAGCGGGTAGCAAAGCAAAGCATGGACTAAAAAAAAAAAGCATCAAGAGAGGGGGAAAAAAGCCAGAGGATGCAAGAGAACAAGGGAACTAATTTGGCACAAATTCCCTGGCTTCCTTAAACACTTCTTGCCCTTTACTCGGAGGGTATCCTAGCTACTCTGCTGATGTGCAAACAGACACTGACCTCATACACTGACAAGGGAGGTTAAATTAAAAAAAGACACTGCTTCCTATCAGAATATGTTCTGCTGGAAAAAAAAAAATCATACACACACACACACACACACACACACACTTTTTTTTAGATTCAGCCTACCTGGTATGTGAGGTTTGGGTACAGACCACAGATGAAAGATTTCTTATGCACAATAATTTACTTTCAGTCTATAATACGTGTAACAGGGGTTCTTCACATAATCTTCAGGAACGCTCTGTGACCTGTGGAATATTCTGAATATTTCAGAGGGGTGAAGCTGCTCGGATAACAGGGTTGAGTGAATAAAAGGGGTTTTCATAACCTACAGTATAACAGATGACTTGTGGAAAACGAGGTTTCAAGCATGAGATGTTGAATGCATGCACAGATTCACACAATAATGCACAAAATTTCTAACATTTTCTGATGTATTTTACTGATTACAGGTCAAAGTAAAGGGGAGTTATTCTGAGCAGGCTATAAATGGGCATAAAATTGTTGTAGATTTGTAGGTTTTCTTTATGTTTTACATTTACATTTATGGCATTTAGCAGATGCTCTTATCCAGAGCGACTTACAAAAGTCAAAAGTTTTAAGTGATTTATCTGAAACAAGCACATAGGTTGTTGTGTGTAATCTCAGCTGCAGGATCACCTGCATACTATTTAATACACTACACAGTCATGTGACTGCCTGCTGGTCATTTTCTTCACAGTTACTTTACAGTGACACAAACATATATTCAATGTTAACAGATAAAAGCAGTAAGGCAGACACTGCTTGATCTTCATCATGTACCCTTAAATGAGTCTGTTATAGACTTAGACAAAAGTTCTACCTGGATCATTTTCTACAGAGTGACAAGTACACTGCAAAAAAGCAAAAACAGCTTTAAAATGGTCAGATTTTACTAGCCTTTTCTTTTTATATGATTACAGTAACCCCTACCAGCTCACTCCGCCATTTGACTAACTAGGCTAAATGCTAAATAGGAGATACTAAAATTTGACATTGAAATCTGAGCTGGGACTGATGCTGTCAGGTCTCTCTCACGTGCTCAATCAGGTTGGTAGGCTTTATGGAGCTTCACTTTATATCCCAGGGTGCCCTCATGCCTGTGTTACCATCTGGCTCTCCCTTTTAGTTATGCAGTCCCAGTTTGACCTGTGTGAGTCCCTGCTTGCACTCTGATACAATTTATGCCCTTTTAAAGTACTGTAGGATAAAAACAAGTTAAGGCAAATTTTTGTAAAGCACAGTTCACGAGTCAAGTGCTTCACGGCAGTAAAGCAATATTAAAATATTATTTAATCAAAGTTGTAAACTAAAAAGTAATCAAACTAAAAAGTAAATTGCATAATAAAATAAATATAACTAATATGCTAAGTATTAGATAGTAAATAAGGATGAAGGAAAGGTTAAAAAGGGTGAAGTACAAAGGAAAACAGACAATACTGTATCATTTATAATAACATTCTAGCCACATGTGAACAAAACGTTTTTG
The DNA here is from genome assembly GCA_028566435.1 of Scorpiodoras heckelii. Classification (NCBI taxonomy): domain Eukaryota; kingdom Metazoa; phylum Chordata; class Actinopteri; order Siluriformes; family Doradidae; genus Scorpiodoras; species Scorpiodoras heckelii. The sequence continues at coordinate 2,694,568 of JAOVVH010000054.1, forward strand.
ACTTTATCTTTAAAAATGCTAAATTCCGGATGGCTCTTATAAAAAGTCTGATGAAAGTTGGCGCCAGCTATAGGAAGCATACGGTGAAAGGCATTTTTCCCTGTGCAGTCCTGACTATAGGCGCCAATAGATCTGAGGGCACAGCTTTAAGCATATCGAAGACGTATTTTGGTCCAAGCACTTTGAGTGACTTATACACCAGTATTAGCGCTTGAAAACTAATTGGAAGCCAATGTGAGAATTGTAGGGTCTTAGATCTCTTGCTCCTGCATTCTGAATGAGCTGCAGCTGTTGAATGGTGCATTTTTTGGAAAGACCAGTTAAGAGGCTATTGTAGTAGTTGACTTTGCTGGTGATTAAAGCATGGATAGTTATGTGTGGCTATGAAATCTCTAATTCTGGCTTGAGATGACAAATGGCTCATATAGCGATTGCTTTGACGTGCAATATTCTTTTTACAGTTTTTCAACAATAAAATTTACAATTCTTCCTTGTTTAAATTAAATTTAAATGTATTAAAATAAAAGAAAAAAATTCACCATTTTTTTTCACAACACATACAAAATTAACTCTGACAGTTAATTTAAACTTGGGATTTGCAATATAAAATGTAATGTGTTTTGTATGGGTTAATGTGTAAAATGGTCTTAGATTTATAGTACTTCTAATAATGATGGTAACAGCTAAGAAATGGGCCAGCAGTTAAGGGAACAGCAGAGACAGGTAGATTTTTGCATCATCCTTCTAACTGTGCTAAATGAATTTGTCTTGTAAAATTTAGCTTAATTGGAGCATATAAAGAGTGAAGACTAGAGACCCAAGAACCAAGTCACAAGAGACTGAATAATTTTTCAAGTCTATAAAAATCAATCAATCAATCAATTAAAATTTATTTCTATAGCGCTTTTTACAATGGAGCATTGTCTCAAAGCAGCTTTACAAGTTACCTAATTATCTAGAC
>JAOVVH010000054.1:2699776-2710129 GCA_028566435.1 Scorpiodoras heckelii
AAACCCACACAAGCACGGGGAGAACATGCAAACTCCACACAGAACGGCCCGGACCGGGAATCGAACCCAGATCATCTGCTTTGAGGCGACAGTGCTAACCACTACACCACCGTGCCGCCCCTTTCACAATAAATAACTGTAAATGATTATAAGTATGATATGTTGTTCATTATCAAATTTAAATTGTATCACTGGCAAATTGCTGTGGTATAACAGGTATAAATCCCACTGGATCCACTATCAGCAAGTATGCGACTAGCATTGTGGGTAATGTAGGAAACTGTTAACCAATATGAGGTGTTAAAAGATGCCAGTGAAGAGCATATGTTAATTATAAAGATCGATACGTAGGTATACCTATTTGGCAAGGATATTTGACCTTCCATTACTTTCAAGATGAACTAGCCTTGCACTCCACTGCAAAACTAAAGACACCAAAGTCCTTTACCTTTAATGGACAATTGTGTACATTTGAATTTTTGCCACAGTGACATTTTAAGAACAAAGGCATCACCAAGGGGCCTTTTGTAGAGCTACTCAAGTATTTGCATGAATGTGGGAGTGCCAGAGCCTTTGTTATTGCTATATGGAATCCCAACTCAACCTTTTAATCACTGTTCGATTTGCTTTTTGTTCACAACAGTAAGGTGCTTAATCAGCCTGGCTTTTTCTTTTGGCCTTTCCGTGTCTCCTGGAGGGACAACGGCAATGGGTTTAGCAATGCTATTGCCACGGTAATTGCAGACTAGTGTCTTAGTCATTTTAATTGGGTGGGAGCACAGGCCTTTGTTATCAAGAAAATAAGAATCAGAGAAAGAGCATAGAAAAGAAAGGTTCATCCTTGGTGTTGCCTTGACATATCTGTGATTTCACTCTGGATTCCTGGTGCAATTACTGAAAACGGGCCAAGTGCCAAGACCTGACACCATTATGTAGGAGGAAATGAGTTCACTAGGTGCACTTGTTAAGGACAGCATGAAGTTAATCCAACTTTTTAATAAAATTAATTCAAGATAACTTCAAACAACAACAGAGCCTTTCAGTAATGGGGGTTAGTGTCCTTCACATAAATCACAGAAATCAAATTACATATTCACCAACTATGGTTTATGAGAGAGCAAAATGGCACTATAACAGAGTGCTGAAGTGTACAAAACTCCTTGTAATATCACTTGACATCCGGATGTCCTGATTTCTCTTCGCTCCTAGGAGGACATGTAGCTTATATTATTGAAATCATCTGTTACGTGTAAACGTGTATTTATTTCCAGGTTTGGGTGCTATTATAGGATTTCTGTATCGCTTTAATTACATTCCTCCTTCACGAAGTGAAACTGATTGCCACTCTTTTATCAGATTATTTTCCTGCCCGAAGAACAGCACTCGCATTTATGAATTGATATTGACACTATAACTTTGTTCATCATTTTCAGACTCCAGAGCCAAGCCAAGCTGATCAGTGCTTACATGTCTGTAAAGCCACTCACGTGGACTTTAATACAGAAGCAAGCGGAGATATTGACTGACACAGGAAGCCATCCCTCCTACCATGTCTGACATCAGCTTTGTTTGTCTTTCCCCATATGCTGGTTGTTCTAAAGGTACAACATGTAAGAAGGATGAGCCAAAGGTCATGCTTACAGTATTAGACAGGTCGTATTCTCCTCACTTCCACTGGCCTAGCAACAACATATACCTCTAAGAATACATCTTTCTGGCTACTAGGTAGAAATTCTTAAGCCGTCAATGTCTTGATAAGTTCAAATATATGAATCCTGTAAGAAGTGGTGCTTTCAAATTAATTGTAAAAACTTAATTATCAGAGAGAAAATGCAAAAATGTAATTGGATTGAAATTATTTTGAGGCTAAACATCTTGTCCACCAAGACATTAATAATCAAACACCATGCCAGAGGCTATCATTAGAAAGTCCGCAAACACATCTTCCATCGCACCAGGCAATTTAAAGTGTGAAAAGCTTTACACCATGGCCAGAGCTATCAGCATAACAGGCCATTTAATCAGCCTACAGGGATAGTCTCTTTTTTTTACTTTCTTTGGTTGATGGCCATGGGAAGTACAATTTAAAAGGCTTCTGAAACAGCTGTCATTCTGTAAAAATGCACGTACCACGCTAGGTTTGTTGCTTCCTCTCTTTGTGTCTGTCGACCTCTTGCTTTATCACTCTCGAAAAGTAATTTTCCAGGATATTGTATACAATTTGTGGGCATCAGGGAGCCACTATCAATATGCAGGAGACTCCTGGAACTTCCAGGAGAGGTGTGAAGTCTGTTATTTTAAGTGTTGTATTCCTCGTATACCAATTTCCCAAGGATTCCAATTTTTTTTTATTAATTTATAAAGGTCATCTCGTGATTTATATCCACTCAACATTTTGGAACATATGAGATACAAATTTGTTCCTAATTAGGCAAATTAGTCTGAGACACTAATTACCTGAAGTTCTAATTCACATGAACCTTTATTTAACAGACAAAGAAAGGATTTTCAGTGTTTTCAGTGATAAACTTAATTCTATTTGTGAAATATAAACAAATTTAGAAGTTGAAGCCTGCACTCAAAATACACTCAAAAACATTTGGGACAGAAGCAAACAAAGACTTAAAACAGCAAAGATTTATACAACACTGTAAAAAATATTCTTTTTACAGTTTTTCAAAAGTAAAACTTACAGTTTTTCCTTTTATTTCAAAATGACAGTAAATTCGCTAGTTCGAGTCCAGGTGATGCTACAGCTGCCCATAGCCGGGAGCTCAGAATTGGCCATGCTCTCAGGGTGGGAGGGGATGCATACTCTCTCCCCCATGTCAATCAGAGTGAAACTGTCCAATCACGGGCGTCTGTGAGCTCATGCATACAGAAAGTGGGAGGAAGCGCTTTCCTCCGAGTGTGGTACACCGCTTCCGGAAGTTGCATGGGCAGCAGTTTGAAAAGAGGCGGTGATTGGCGTCGCGTGTTTCGGAGGAAGCATGTGATAGCCTCGCCCTCCCTGACTGGCAGCTCGTCGTGTGACATGGGAGAAAAACCAATGGGTGGGAATTGGATATGACTAAATTAGAGAGAAAATAGGGGGAAAATTAAAAAAAAAAAATTAAAATAAATAAATAAAACTTTTAAATTACAAAAATAAACACATTTTTATTAAAATGTGTCATGTGATTTAATTTAATGGAATACATTAAATATCTGTTTTTAACAGCTGTTGCAATGCAAAATTAAATGGTTTTTTTTTGTTTGTTTTCTATGCAAAATGGTCTTAGATTTATGGTACTTGTGGTTAAGGAAACAGCCTTTTGAGTGGATGATCCTCACAATCTATATGACACAACTGAAGCGCCACTGTGCAAAGTACCCAACCCACAACTGCCTCCAATCGTTTCTCTTTACTTACATTTTCTTTTTTGTTTGTTTGTTTGGTTTTTTTTTTTTATTTTTAATCTTTTTTTAATTTTAGATGGCAGAAAATTACTGTTGTTTACCATTTTTTTCACTGTACAGTAAAGATAATTACTGTTTATAAATTTTTTTTTTTACATTTTCTGGGTAAACTGCTGCCAGAAAATTATTATTTTTTTGTTTTTTTTTTTACAGTGCAGTAACACTAGGTTCGACAGTTAGCAGTTAAATGGTAACTGGTGAGGTCATCAGGATTGAGTATAAAAGGAGCATCCAACAAAGGCATAGAATTTGCAAACAAGGATGGGTCATGGTTCACCACTTTGTGCCAAACTTCATGAGAGAATTCAAATACAGTATTTCTCAGTGCAAGATTGCAGAGAATTTAGGTCTTTTATTGTCTGTGGTTGCTAATATCATGAAAAGATTTAGGGGGCCAGGGGAAAACTTGGTGCATGAAGACCAAGGGCGGAAACCGCTGTTCAATGTGCGTGACCATCAATCCCTCTGGTGGTACTGTTTGAGAAACCTTCCTGCTGCCTTGAAGGACCTAGCCATGTGGGCTCAGGAGTACTTTGGAAAATCATTGTCACTTAACACAGTCAGCATCAAGAAATGCAACCTGAAACACGCAAAGCGTTCTCTAGGCCCAAAGGCATCTGAAATGGACTGAAAGACATTGGAAACATGTTCTGTGGTCAGACTCGTCCATGTTTCAACTTGTTTTTGGAAAAAACAGACATCGGATTTATGTGCCAAAGATGAAAGATCCAGACTGTTACTAACGAAAAATACAAAAAATGGCATCTGTGATGGCGTGGAGGTTCAACAGCACCCACAGCATGGATGATCTGTATGTATATGAGAAGTTACTATTGATGAGGAGGCATATATTGTTATTTTGGAAAACCATATGCTGTCATCAAGGCAACATCTTTTCCAAAGAAATCCATGTCTATTTCAGAAGGAAAATGCAAGGCCTCATTCTGCACAGGTTACACAGTGGCTTAACTGGACTGCTTGCAGTCCAGATCTGTCTCCTAGTGGAAGTGTATGGATCATCATGAAGAGAAGTATCAGACAACAGTGACCATGAACTGTTGAGCAGTTCAAGTCTTGTACACAGCAAGAATGGGCAAATATTCAACTTGCAAAACTACAACCATTAGTATCTTCACTTCCCAAATCATAAAAAGAATAATTAAAAGAAGTTTATGTAACCCAGTGGTAAACATGATGTGTCCCAGTGGTAAACAGTGGTAAAGTATTACATCAGCCTGATTATGCCTTTGAACGCAATGAAAGCAAAGTGACATACACTTTAATAATCTGATCATGGGCACTCTCTGGGTCTACAAGAGTCGGGATAACGGGATTTCTGAAAAGAGTGACCTATAGTCACTTTGTGTCCCATCAATAAATCCAGCAATGAAAAAGGTCTTAAGTTTCCATACATGCTCAGTAGAAAAAAAATGTTTAAATCATAGTATATGGTTTGAATGAATAACTAAATAAACTTGTGAAAAACTCAACTCAACTCAACTCGTGAAACCACATCTTGATAATATATGTATGTATGTATGTATGTATGTAAAAACACTAAATGATTCCACATGAGGACTGACATATACTTAAAATACACCACTGTATTAGCTGAGTGCTTGTATGACTATATAAGGAAGCCTCTAATGAAGCCTCTCTGACAGGAGTGCAGGCTTAAGTGTTTAATATGTTTAATTTCAAACAGTAACAGCTCCTTTGCAGTAACAATCTAAGGTTAATCATAAAAAAATATATTTATTATCAGCACTTGATCAATATTCAGAAAGTTTTACAAACACTGGAAAGTCAGACTTTGCTCTTCTTGGTATAACATGACAAGCTTTTTTTTTATTAACTTTAGGAGAGAGCAAGCAATTGTTTATTGCTGCTATAAGTGATAAAGGGAACGAGCTTGTTTCGTAGATTTCCATAACATTATAAATAGCCGTTCAGTAATAAATAAAAAATGGAATCTTTGGCAAATTGCTGTGGTATAAAATGAAAAAAATGATGCTGCCAACCTTTGCTAATTTATTTGTTACATATTAAACTTAGCACATGCTCACATGGGTGGGTTAAAAAAAAGAAGAGGACGTAGAGCAGATATAATTAGACTTAAACCTGCACACTGCTCATGACCTCTTAGATGACTGCCACATTCTGAGAGCTCATCTGCGGTGGTTAATTTCACCCTATGCTGCATATTTCCACTTAAATTCCACCCAGCGCGCTATTTTAATAAACCTTCTTGTTCACCTCAGCAACTCCCCGGGGTGCTTTTTTCCCCTTCTGCTTCCTCATGAATAGCTTTTTTTTCTTCATTTATTCTCCTCACAACGATTTCTCACTGCAGGAAATGCATGGATGAAAACAGCCACTTTTTGCCTTACCTGATCCCAGGGACAAAGGATGCCACCGAAAAACATGAAGAGGTAGCCCATGGCGACCAGGCAGGCCCAGATCACCAGGGCAAAGACACGCAGGAGCTTCTTAAAGACTGATTCTATGCAGACGAGGACAAAGATGCTGAGGAAGATGGCCAGCGCTGTGGGGACGGTGATCACAAAGGCGACGTGAGCCTCAATGTCCTGCCGGGGAAAAAAAAAGAAAATAACAGCATTGAGTCTCTTCCTGTAACAATGTTGGAGACTAAGAAGGAAAATTCTGCAAAACTGTCTCTTTAGCCAATTATGTTGAGTCATATCAAGTATGCTTGACTAATCGTGTCAGAAGCTCTGAGTCTTAACCTCATAACAAGGTTTAGGCTGAAATGTTCTAGTAAATTGATGCAACGCACCCAAGCAACCAGCAACAAACCGACTTGAAAGTATCAGTGCTCTACCATGAAGCCTACGTTGGGTGCTTCTTCTCATATGCAGTCTCTTTTTCCTCACTATGTGGAAAGATGGTGTGCTTTTGGTTCCAATTCCTGGCTGATTTTCCAATATGTGAAATGTTTTGTTAAAGCCCTAATTGTGCTTAATGATGTTTTATATCCATTGCCTGACTTGTCCAGGTCAATAACCTGTGGTTGTTTTTGTGTTGGAGGATCTTTGTTTTGTTTTAGTTTTCTTGCATGGTAATAGATGACAAAGGGATTTTTGGAACATCATATTTATATAAACAGGTTATGGTTAATGGCTGAGGGCAAATAAAAAAAAAATATTACACTTTCCCTGTCTCTGGAGTGGTAATCTTTTGCACTAAAGAAACTAACTAAATATGCAACCGGTATATGCTTGAAGGCAAAGATACACTTAAAATACACCCACACACACACACGCACACACACACACAAACATACACACACACAATTAAAAAATTAATGCCACAAAAATTTTGCTAAATTACGCAAACCAGTGGCATCGCCAGTGAACACAAACTTTACGAAACTGACCATTACATTACTCATTTTAGGCTGCATTCCGATCGCAAGTGTCCCTAAGCTGTATGCCTGCTCCCTACACACTGCACAGCGTACAGAATCCCAAGGGCTCTTTATAGGGAACTCGGTCAATAAAATGGCTCTATTTGGACGCCCTGCAACATCATCAACAGTGGACAGCCTCCGGATCATGCTGTTATTACAGTACCTGGCTGTATTTAGCATGATAAATCAAACAGCACTGTTCAGACTAATTTTGTATGCTGTAGGCAATTTTGAAATAAATGTGATGAAACGTCTATGAACTGTGGGTATTTTCACTTTGTAATGTATGTTTGCTTGTCTCTTGTGCACAGTGCTCTGATCTACCTCGTTAGCTATAATAAACATTGCTAAAGATTGAAAGGAACAATAGAGAACTAAGAAGTTACAGCTCTTTTCGGGTTGCTATATTTTTGTTTGTTACATCAGTGTAATGAGCGACGGAGACGACAAAGGCGACGGATCCGCATTACACGTACAAAAACTCCTTTCCTCCCATTCTGGGGGCGGGTCTCTGAGGTAAAATCGAATCAGCCAGTCAGGTAGCAACAGCACAACAGAACTTCTGGTGAAGTGATATACCCATGTTCCCTCACTTCCTACACACTGTGCAATTAAAAAAAATGAAAAGACATCAATATTTCAATTTTATCAAATAAAGTCATGTGAATAATGAGGCAATATTCAACAGTCGTTTCTCTTAAAATACACCAGTAATAAGTGGCAACAACATTTTCAGTGGTCCTACTATGCCTACTTGCACGTACAATGCAAATCAAAACGTGTTAAAACGTGCGATTAAAAAAATTAATCGCCAACAGGCATCTGGAAAATATAGCTTTAACATGAAACATCTGGACACTGTATAGATATTGCTGTCAATAATTATAATACCTAGACATTTTCACCTTTCAATAAGCTGGCTTAGTAAGTCAGTAGTGCATCCACAGCCCTGTACCCTCCCCTGGAGGCTGCATGGTAAGATGGTGAGAATGTAATAGGATTGAATACAAGCCACTGCTGGCAGTTTAATTTTTCTATTTATCTTGCTATTAATAGTGACAACCTAGCCAAAGTGATCGAGTTAAGCTATCTCTTGGCAGTGGACTGCACAAAACTGAAAGGTCTTTCTCAGCATGTTGTCAAAATTTGGAAAATGTTTCGCTGTGTTAAGTTATGTTGCATTTTATTGCTATATTTTTTGAAAACATGGCCAGTAAAGGGCTAGAAATATATTAAAAGCCATCTGCATTGAGCTGGCTTTTATTATTTTTGCATGGAATCGCATACCCACTGGCTAATCACATGACTATGGAAGCATTGAATTGTGCTGTGCTATTACAACATATATTATGTTGTTATTCCAGCTTAAGCTAGAATACTGGACTTACTGTCTCGTTATCTCTCACAACTTACAGTATATAGAATTCTAAGATAATCATAAAAAAAAAGTCTTAAGCTGCCGTCACACTAGACTTTTGTCAGCAAAATGTTGTGAGTCAAATCACATTTATTTAATGGAATTCGGCTCAATGAGCGATTTTACACCACAGATTTTGCAAGCAAATGTTCATGCCAAGTTTGGTAAACATCAACATGCCAATTTGCATCCTCAGCCTAGTGGTTTGGTCATGGTGACCTGGAGGGTTTGACTGTGTATAGCAGTGCTGTAAACCACAAATGGAGGAAATGCTGCTTGGAAACGGCTTCCAATCCCATTATAAAATGGCACCTAAACACAAAGTGGCATGGTGCACAGTAAGGCAGGAGGTTAGATTAAATAGTACACTATACAGCCAAAGGTTCGTGGACACCTGACCATCACGGCCCTACGTGCTTGTTGAACATGCCATTCCAGATTTAGTCTCACTTTGCTGTTATAATAACCTCCACTCTTCTAAGAAGGGTTTCCACTAGATTTTGGCGCGTGATTGTGGGATTTTTGCCCATTCAGCCGCAAGAGCATTAATGAGTTCTGGCACTGATTTTGGTTGAGGAGGTCGTGGTCCAATTTATTTCAAAGGTGTTCTGGGGGGTTGAGGTCAGGGATCTGTGGAGGATCCTCAAGATCTTCCACACCAACCTTGAGAGACCATATCTTTATAGACCTCACCTTGTGCACAGGGGCATCATCATGCTGGAGCATGTAAAATAGTTCTCACCTATTTTACAGAGTGATGTGATCTGCAAATGGTGTGTGCACTGTCACGTTTTGGAGTGAGATTACTTTGTATAACTAATGCACTAACTCTAAAATGTTAACGTTTATACTGTAGCAGCTCACACACCAGAATTTATATAGAAGACACGCCACATAATCAAAGATTAATAATAACCAGATGTTTAACAAAGAAATACATACAGTACAATGGTGTTATGATTTCCTTGTGGAAGCATTTATGGAAGGAGTAATTAGTGTCAAAGGTTTTCTTAAAAGTCAATCATTTTTCTGTCTTCAGAGTTTGAGCTTTCCAGTTTCTCAGGCATATAACATGCTGCATTTCTATTTATTTATTTATTATGGTGTCATTCTTGGTTGTTTGTTTGTCTGATAAACAAGAGAGCTTGTACAGGAGACGCTGGTGAGGGCACGACTCTATACATTTGCTAAAATGTAAAGAATAACAGGAACTAACCCATCCTGTAGATGTCCCATACCCACGTCCTTGGCAAATTGCATGACTAACATAAAGTAATCTGCTGTGTTTTCGGTATTGAAATATTTTCTGCTGTGAGTTATTCCTTATCTATTGGTAAATTGTAAGGTATTACGTCAAGGATAATGAATTATTAAGGAGGAATAACAAGTTCACTTGAAGTATAAATGAGGATAATGAGTCATGACATAATTTTTTTCCCTTTACGGTATTTAGTAGATGTTCTTATTGAGAGCAACTCACAAAGTGCTGTGTTGTCAATTCCTAAATAGTATACTTTGCTAGTACAAATAGATTAGATTACAAATTTTCCTAAACTAGAATAGCACCAGAGTCAAGCGCCAATGTTGATAACTAGAAATTGATAGAAATTCTATTTTGGTAGACACAGTGAAAAAAAATTAAGCAAATTATACAAACTTTAACCCTCAGCTATAATAGTTTTTTCCCCTTTGGACTTGTACACATGTTACTATCGTGTTATAGAGGCAGCAATTTATGCAATTACCATGGCAACCTTTACATGGATGCCACCACCGGGTGCGTATTAGGTGTATGTCACTCTTTATAAAAATCCTTTTTCATTGCCATGTTGTAAATGCATGAACTGAGCAAGGGTGCTTGAATAAATATAAAGTGATGAGGAAGTGTATAGTACACTGATCAGGCATAACCTCATGACCACCTCCTTTTCTCTACACTCATTGTCCATTTACCGTTCCACTTACCATACTGTACTTCTACAATTACAGACTGTAGTCCATCTGTTTCTCTACATACTTTGTTAGTCCTCTTTACTCTGGTCTCTAA
>JAOVVH010000054.1:2733566-2744619 GCA_028566435.1 Scorpiodoras heckelii
AATTTTAATGAGATGATTTATATTCAAGGATTTATGATATATGTGGAGTACAAAAAAGTTTTATACTTTGAATCTCATCAAAGATGAGATAGCCTGGACAGATAGGCTATAATCACTACTAGATGCTCCCACATTTAGACTTTCATGAACTGAATTACTTACAAACAAAGTACACAAAATATTATAAGTAATCATGAACAGGTCTTTGGGATGACGTCATCAAAAATAAAGTTTATCCACTCAGCTGCTCTGTCCCCTGAGGCTGTAAGCCAATGTCGTGATGTGCTGATGTTGGCTGTACACACCAACACACATTTCCCATGCATTTTCCTTAACTTTAAAACTTAATGCAGGAGCATACATGGAAGAAAAAAAAAAAGTGGGGGGACCCCTTCGCAAATGTGATTCTCAAGCCATAGGTGGAGATAGTCACACAGTCAGTGGATATATTCAGATGGGGGGTGGGGGGGGATGTTATCATTTTAATGAGTTTGCAAGTTACAGAATAAGTGACAGGTTCTACAAGTGCACGAAACCTTAAAAAGTGAATTTTCTTTTGAGACTTTCGAGTTTTCAAAATATACATTAAAATTGGTAATTTGATTGATTTACATTCAATCGCTTTTTTTTTTAAATGTTAGTATTTTGTAATGTTTCATACATTACTGATTCTTTAAATAGCTTAAATATCGCTTTGTGTGGGTTTGGTTGTGGTCACTCCTTAATATTATTGATATATAAACTACAATAACCTTAAATGCACTGATTGGTGGTACCTTATATGCTTTAACAGTTGAATTTGCCATTTTATAGCTAAACAGAAGTGATGCATTGTAATATCACCTGTCCAATGGCTACTACTGACTATACCTCCTGTTTGGCACCAGCTACCACTGGTAAAGAGACACAGTGTACTTTTTCCAAATGCATGGTTCTGATCAGATGAAGACGAATAGAATGACCGGTTAATACATTAAGCATTAGCTTACACATGTGTAGAAGCAGCTACAACAAAAGCAGCATCTTTGACATACTGACCTGTGTATATTACGCTAAAAGTCCACTGTATGGCACATCAGAGTGAAAACATCCCTTTCAATCTAAATTCTAAAGTCAAACTGTAATGTTTAGCAATTTCATGCGCAGAAACAGCAAACATCCGGATGAGCCATTAACCTTCAAACTTTTCTGCCGTCTGCGTGACTGCCGTCATGAGCCGTGGCTCAAAGCCTCGGCCTACATTCAAAAACATTTAGTAACCTAGATCAATAAGAGCAGTACTCCAAACAGACCATTTGGTAGGTTTAGAGGCTGAATTTTAAAAGCCTTTTTCTTAAGCACTAGTTTTAATAGAAAAACTGTTTTAGTACTCAGTAATGGTTGTGAACAGTACACAAGTGTGTGATTTGAGATGTTAGTTTGCTTATTGGCGCAGTTCCTTACATTGCACCACATGAACACATTTCTTATAATGTGAGCAAACGATGACTGCAGGAGATGTGTCGGTGAGCACACAGTTAGAAGCAGCAAGTATAGTTTAAAGGATCGATTTGGTTCTGAACCAGTAACCCCACATCCCAGCGATGTTACCCACGTTAGCTGCAGGCCACAGGTTCTTGATCACTCTCTCGATGCGGTTCACTACGTCCCGCCTCATGGCCTCTTCTTCGGGCCGCGGGGACATGAAGGCATAGAAGTCCACTATCTCTTCGTGAAGGCTGTGGAGGGGTAAAAACAAATATGACGAAGCGTAATTAATGTTCAACACGGAAAACTGAGAAAATCAGAATGGCCTGCAAAGGTTAAAAAGCGTTCATCTTTGTTGCACGAACACTAGACTGAGACGCATCTTTGAAACCTTTGGCATGCAAACAAAACCAACAAATGATTAACGGTTTTAAAAGCATTAGATGAGTTTAAATGTTTTGTAACATGTAGCTTTCTTGCTTTGAGGCACATCCGGTTTACAAATCATTTTCGGTAAAAGCGACAATTTTAAAAAGCTGAAGGAATGAAGTAGTGGGGGGAGGGGGGGGGTTTACACAATCGTCCATTTGCCCTGAAGGTAGTTAATCAGGCAAGACATGTTTGGTGACTGATGCTTCTTCCTTCAATTTTACGCTGAAGCAGTGAGGCTAATGTAGCGAACAAGTGACAAATACTCAAACTATGGAGGCAACAAAGCTATTAAGTGACTGATGTGGAAGCTATGAGGCTGATGTAGCCAACAACTAACAAAAGCTTTCAAAAACGCACACCTGCTTGCTTCAAAAACCACAGTTAATCCATAACGTATCTACGTTTTAAGAAATTGTGTAATCAAGGAAAACTGGTTATGCTTAAAGTAGAATATATTATTGTTCACATCGACTGCAGATTTTTATTGAACTTCCACGTTCAAACTCAGGACATAAGGAGTCTAACGATCCCGAATTGATCAAAAGGTTAAAAAGTAATGAGCTGGCAAAAACGCCACATTTCGCAGACACTTACGGTGTGTTCACCTTGCCAACTTTCGTGAGCCGAAGTGCACCACTGACACCCAAATGTTTAACTAAAACCGCCGGACTAAAGCTACGTTTAGACTGAGGAGCATTTATTTGCACTCCAGCTTCATAAGATTGTCAGCTCTCACAAAATGGCTGACACCAAGTGATGCGAAAAGGAAGAAAGAAAGAGTTTGAAGGAGACGTCAAGTTGTAGGTTGTTGAAGCACAGGTTCATGATGTAAACTACTGTATTTATTGGTCATTGCCTTCGGAGCAGAACAGTTTGAAACGTTTCCACAGTTAAAAAAAAAAAAAAAAAAAAATCACGTCCATTAAATTTAAGTATGAAACATGACTCCGGTTGAATAAAAAGGCCTCTGGAGGTATTGTTAATATTTTGAGATTAAACTGGGCCATAAACCATAGTTGTAAATCTGACTTCCATTGTCAAAGATCTGAGCGTGATGCAAGAAAGATATTTACAGGAAAAAAGCTAATAAGACTAAAGAAGCAAGTGTCAAGTCACCTGAAATGGTTTTTCTAGGGGGGTGTAAATGTGTACAATTCATTTTTCATCAAGGTTTACATCTGAAAGCTAAAGCATCCAGATTCCACCTGTAGAAACCCCACAGACAAATAGAGAGTCAGATCCCCGGCCCATGGCATTACCCGTTCACTCCTGGACTGTATCTCCTGGTCCTCCACGGCGTCCCGGGGCAGAAGATGTTTCCATTGGAGTTGGACAGGAGGTAGTTGACCTCGTAGGTGCTGGCCTTGTTCTCGCCCTTCTTCCTGGCTGGATGGTGGTTGTGGAAGTGCTGGGATGACTGCCGGTGGTGGTGGTGGTGATGGTGGTGATGGTGTTGGGGAAGATGTGCTTGAATATGCAAATGCTGCTGTTGGTGCGGCTGCAGATAGTCATTGATGTTGTGCAGCTGCTCAGTGAAGCTGAAGAAGAGTCTGGGATGGGGCTGCTGAGTGCTTGTGCTGTCACACGAGTCCGATTTGGGACTGTCCGTCTCGGAGTCCAGCGAAGAGGACGATGGAGACAGGGAGCCATTTCTGGGAGAAGCACTGGGTCTCCCTGCTCCTGTGCAAGTGCCACTGAGTGCAGTCAGACTGCAGTGATCAAACGGGGCTGGAAGAATGAATCTGGGCGAAACCTGAACGGGATGCGGGCTGATACAGCTGGAGGAGCTGGTTTTCAACAAGCCCGGCGCCATGGCCGGGTTCAGACGAGGGCTGTGTGAGGTATCAGTAGTCCGTAAACTGTGCGAGGTTTCCCAGATGTGCATCCACAAAGCGTTGGCCGGTCCTTTCTGCTCGGGCTGTATCCAAGCCACCCTGGGGTCCATTTAAGCTTAAACGCTCCACAGTGAAACGAATAAAAAAGAGAAAAACGCGACCACTGTTAAGAAAAACGTCTCGTCCGGACAAACGGATGCATTTGAGAGCGGAAACGTACGTGACTCGGGTCAGGGTGAAACTCCCCGGCAAGTCGGGAAACTGCGCGGCTGTCCAGCGAGACCGTTACCGTGAAGCCGCTCCGCTCCTTCGGCATTACAATGTGGCGCAGTGTGGCTGAGCGAAAAGCCTCAAGTGCGCATGCGCGGGATTTAAATCCAGCCGCGCGCATGCTCCGTGCGCGTCCTTTTTCCAACTCAAAGTGCGCATGCGCGTGGGATTTGAACCCCAACCGCTCCGTGAGCTTTGTTAATGATCTACTGTTTTAGACATTTCTTACTGCTTAATATTATTTATTCACAATATAAACCCACCCTCATCACCTCCTGTCAAACACTTACATTTGCATTTAGTATTTATTCTTTAGTATTATATGTTGTTAAAGCTTTTAACCCGTGTGTAGTGACTGCAGTACATGTCTGAAGTGCGCATGCGTGGGTTTTTAAACTTGCTCTGAGACACGCCCCCACTAACAAACACACACACACACACACACACACACACACACACACACACACACAAATCTTATTCTTGTGGGCATGTCTGCTAGAAAAAAAATCTGACTTAAAAAAAGACACCAACAGCCTTCCCTGTGTTGTTCATTTGTTTGGGGCTGCTTTCTAAAAATTGTTGTTGTACTTAAAATAACTAAACTTGGTTAAATTGCTTAGTTACAGTTTTAAGTTCATTAATGTGGGATATATGGTGCAGTCGGAAGTAAAATAAATATGTGCAAGCTTCATAAAGTAAAAAAAAAGTATATATATATATATATAAAGTATTATAGAAAAAGGATTAAAATTATGAGCTAATCAATTTCATCCCTCAAGGCTTCAATATTTCTAACATCATTAGATTTCAAACAGATATTTTTAAGTAGAGTGAGAGGAGTGTGTCAACATCAGGGTGTGGTAACATGAGGTGTGCTGTGTGACGCATGCCGGACTTAAAACAATGCACTCTGGTTAGAAATTTTTGTCGGACTTTCACCAGAGTGCCATCATGTCACATGACATTCAAATCTCTCGGAAGCAAACCCGACGTCGAATTTATTTAGCTGTTGGCCCAACCGATAAAACATGAACAGAACGTTGGGCCAACGACGGTACTGTCGGCTTGTTTTCTCACAGGATCTTATGTGGTTCACTGTCCTTTAAATACTTTGAACCAATGTTGGTTTAACATATAATTTTGTTGGCCGTGTTAGCACGTGGGAAATCAGTTTGGATGTCTGTGTAGCAGAATGCAAACAATAAACGTCCCGGATTTTAAAGTTCGTCCTTTCTTCCGTCATTTTGGCCACACAAAGCTTTCTTGAACAGAACTCTCTCCCAGCACATCCGTACATAACGTGCAACAAACAACAGCCTAACAGTAATAGTCCAATTTTGATCGTGTTGAATACCTTCTATTTTTACAGTGACTACGGTGGCAGGAAAGCTTTTTAATGTCATATCGCTGTACGTTTATCCCTTCACAATATTCTTGCATGTACATTTTATGACGTAGAGGAAAAGCCAAACATGTCTCAAGCACACTGTTAGCGGAGCATCGACTCAGAAATTAAGAATAATTCTATTAAATTGCTTTTATTTATATTGCTTACTTTGATTGATCAATTTACAAATTTTTTTTGGCTACTTCCTCATTGTTCCGCCGATTAATCTCCTGCTGCTCCTGTTGTCCCGTCTCAGAAGTGGAGCTTTAACATTAATTAAGGTAAGCCCAGTTATTTATTTAATTAGCCTAACTGATGGACTAAACTGTTTTAATGCAGTCTTTCCAGTGGTGTTGATATTTAGTTTAATTAGATAAAATGCCATTATATCATTTAAAATGTGGCTAGATTGTAGGCTGTGTCAAAAAAAAGTGGCTTGTCTCAATAAACATGTCTTTTCGCTAATATTACACATATCTGTTCTCTTGGTTATGACTCGCGTATGATAATTTTCCTTAAAACAGGACACTGTTAAGCCTCTGGCATGATACTTTTTCCCATCTGGTGATTAACTGATAACGTGACACACAGGATCTGTGCTGTCTGAGAGCGCAGTGTCTGCACCGCGAGACGTCTCCCAAAACAACCACATGTGAGGTTGAATAGAATGGTATAACCTTTATCTACCTAACTATAACTGTCAACCTGCTAGCCACAACATCAGCCAGTTCATCGATGTTAAGGTAATCTGCTTAATCCATACTACTTGCTTTTGTCTCATTAAACTGCTAGCTAGCAAATTATAACCATACAGAACCTAAAGGTTAGCAGTGTGACGTGACTTTAGCCTGGATGTTTTACACAATGGTAGATTTAGAGCTAGCGATAGTTGGCTAAATTTAGCCGGCTAGCTAGCAAAAACAAGCCTAATGCTAATTGTGTGCCCTGTAGGTATAAAGTGGCACACAAAAGGTATCTAAATTCAACTAAAATAAATTAATTTTAGCTGTGTAGTGTAACGTGAATGGCCAGCTGGCTCAGTAGCTGGTCTTTAATGTTAATGTTAACGTTAAGGGGGTTGAATACTTTTGTAAGTGTTTGTAGTTGTATTTGGTATTTACATGTTTTGATCAGTTACATTTTTGTCCACCCCAGAAAAGCATGTGCCACTGCCCCCCCCCCCCTTCAGCAGATTCCAGCAGCTCTGAAAGTGAATGAAAGTGCATTTTACAATGTGCTAAGTAAATTATGGGCTTAATTTTACTTTCATTCTGTCTAACCTACACACACCATGCTATTTCATTCACTTTCACTACTACGCTGACCGATCACTTCATTAGGTACGCCTTGTTAGTATCAGGTTGGACCCACTTTTGCCTTCAGAACTGCCTTAATTCTTCATGGAATAGATTCAACAAGGTTTCTCAGAGAATTTGGTCCATATTGATGTGGCAGTGTCATGCTGTTGCTGCAGACTTGTCAGCTGCACCTCCATGACTGTGGAGGCCATTTGAGTAAAGTGAACTCATTGTCATGTTCAAGAAGATGGGCACACTGTGGTCATACAGGGATGGACATGGTCAGCAACAATACTCAGGTAGGCTGTGGGGTTTAAACCATGCTCAGTTGGTATTAAAAGTGCCAATAAAATCTCCCCGACACCATTACACCACCTCCACCAGTATGAACCATTGATACAAGGCATGCTTTTATGTTGTTTACCACAAAATCTGATACTACCATCCGAATGTCACAGCAGAAATCGAGACTCCTCAGACTAGGCAACATTTTCTGATCTTATACAGTACATGATCAAGTGTAGACAAATGTGACATAAAATAATGTTCGCGTGATTAAAAAAAACATTAATTCTGCTTTTTTTTCTACAGGAGAAATACAAATCACAACATTTTGAAGAATCATGTTTTTTGATCATTTTTGATACAGTGATGTTTGAACGATTTTTGTATTTATTTTTAATTGTTTATTTGCTTGTTTATTGTTAATAGCCTACAGCAATTCACATTTAAATATGTCCTTTTAATTAAATCTAACTTTGTTTACTGTTTATCAAATTATTGGTTTACTTCATTATTTATATACATAAAAAGTCAGAATCTTTAAAGTTGGGGCAAGGTTGGTACAGACAAAATTACATTGGGCCAGCATTGGCACCCAACATTGGCCCAACGTAAAAGCTGACATTGGCCTGATGTTGGCCCAGTGTCAGTTTGCTATTTATTTGCTATAAGTGGCTGTCATTTTCTGAAGTCAGGCCAGGCAATTTCTCTGCTCCAGCTGCACCAAGTGGGAACCACCTCTGTGATGACAGAACTTTGCCCTGATGGGCTTAACACTTCACTGACACACATGACCTGGTATATTTGTTATTCTAAGAACTTCAGATCTGTTATCTCCTATGGTTATCTCTCCCAAAGGGGGTGGCATATATTTTTTCTCCTCCTTCTGATAAACTAATTCTTTTACGTATAGGCCCCATACAATATGCTTTTAATTTCCAGCAAGAAGACTATAAACAGTTTAGTTCAGGAGTTTGTTACTGTAAAAGAAGTAATGCTTTTGTAGGTATGTGTTTTATTAAGAAATGTTGAAAGTAATTTCTTATGTAATTCTAGTGTAATCTTTGTTGAGTTTGATTTTTATTTCACCCTCTTCTGGAAGTAGGACACCTGATCTAGATACAGAAATCAGCAATAAAAAAAGTAAAGGATGTGAGATCAGCCATTGTTGTAGCTCACTCACGCTAGTAGAATGTGTCTGATTTAACAGCATTCTTTTTATACTCCACACCTGCAGTCATTAGCAGTTCATGTTAGATCATCAATTCAGCCGAAGTTGAAGGGGAAAGCACCTACGGTTTGCGTATTACCTGTGATGTACACTGAACTATCACTGGATTAGGAACATCTGGCAGGTGGCATATGATCACTGATAAAGTGCCCCCAATTGGTGGATACATCACAGTTGGCTCTCATATAAGGTGTATCCTGTCCACTGCACAGAAGAAGGCAACATTTACTAGCCATTGGTAAATGGAGCGACTTGACCAACTTTGACTGCAGACAGTTGGAGCCCGGAGGTGTGGTGCCAGTGTTTCAGCAACAGCTGAACAACAGTGGACTGTTCCCATACCACAATATGACAGGTGTACCAAGAGTAGAGGAACCATCAAAACCATCCAGCTTAAGGTCACACAGCAGCTGGCCATGTGCGGTTGATACAATCGGCGAGCATCACATGTTGCGACGGGTATCACAGGCACATCATACCACAGTGGAACATCTCACCCACCAGTACAACAGTGGGCAAGCGCAACCAATTTCATCCATGACCATGTCCAAGTCCCATTTCCTGTTGAGACACGCCGATGGACAGGTCCTCATCTGGCAGAAACCACATGAAGCATCCTCTGGTATATTATTTGACAACAACTTGAATGAATAATATCTGAGAAATATTCACAGAACTTTCAGAGTTTCATAGTACTTGGAAAGTCCCCTTTCGTGCTTTAATGACAGTTTTCACTTGAGCTGACATGGGCTACACAGGTTTGTGCAAAACATTATGATCCATTTTAGATTAAATCCTCAGGATTGTCATCTAAGCACATTGTTCATTAAAAGACATTAAGCATAAGGATGTGCAAAGATGTTAACATCATAGTCAATATCACAAATTTGTTAATATTTGAATAGAGACCTAGAAATTATGCGGAATCTTGACTATTCAGTTTTCAAGATATCCAACATTTAACATGCTGCAAAACTATGTTCAGTATTTAACATGCCTAACCGTGTCACAGGCCATCAAAGCTTGTGCTTTATGAGAGAGCCTTTTTAGCATCTAGCTCCAGAAAGAGCTTTTGAACGACTTTAAATGTCTGTCAGAGTTAAAGAGAGTGGCTCAAATTTAATGAATAAATCAATCCAAGAAATATTGCGATGGCAAACAGCACAATCTCCATGAAGACATCTACACCTTCAATTACCAGTCCACTTGTCCTACTGGGTGTTCGTTGGCTGTTCCCTCAACTCAGGTCACATAGTTCCTCTCATGCACCTGCTACAGCAATGCCATACAGAGGAAACACAAGCACATTACAATGATTGATATAATAGGTTAGTGATGCTTGAACAGCTTGATGCTACTATTTACTTTCTTGCATCAAGCCAAAGTATTTATTGCAGACTAGAGTAGATATGAATGACCAATATGCTAAACACATAGGCACCAGTTAGAAGCTGGACTAGTATAGATCCAAATTTTAAAGCATTTGTGGACCTTTCAAGGTGCTACCAACCTGTCAACTAAATAAAAGATTTTTTGTTTCTTTACCATGTCTTTTCTATCCAAATGATATGCACCCATCTTAAGTTTTAATTTTAATGAAAGGCAGTAGAATAAATTTCCAAGCACTGCCTGGCGTACTGATTCAGGGTTCTCTGCATACTACTGGAGGTAAATGTGCCCCTGTTTGAGGACCACTGAAAGAGGACATTTTTATGATTAATATTTTAGCACATTTACTAAGCATATACAGTACTTCCAGATTGTGTTAGTTCAGCTAAGCACGGAGAGATTTGATGCTCACTCTCTCTCAGCATTTAGAGAGCTGGAGAATGAGTGGAGTCAACAATGTAATCACAAACCACAGTGTCATTTGTTTTCCTCTACCTTCTCTTCTTACAAATACGTTTTTCATTACCTTCCTACCTAAATATCCATCTCCATCAGTCACCTTTTTATTCAGCATCATCATTCTTAATTTTGAACCTTCTTCCATCGCTCCACCTCCATAACTTCTCTCTTCACTAAAATCCTTCTCAGTCCTCCCTCCTTCTCTGCCTAATCCCCTGGAATGAATTTAGTACCAGAGAGTACAGCTGTTTTTCAGTTTCTCATGGGTACCATAAGGTTTTTTCCCCCTCTTTTGGGAAAAAATCATTAATTTAATTAATTTAATTAATTTTCAGTAGACCTATTATAGCAGCGGGACTGTTATGAACAAACTTCCCCAGACTGTCCAAACAGCTGAGTCAATAGATGACTTCAAACAAAGAATGAAGCTCACCTTTTCCACAAGACTACAAAACACTTTAATGCAAAATTTTATTCGTCACATGCATAGTAATACACAGTACAACTTGCAGTGAAATGTTTATAATGACAGTCTGCTCACACAGTTAGCTGTTAAAAAAAAATACTAAAGAACACGAAAAAAATCGTCTCACAAATTTAAGTATAAAATTTAAGTATAAAAGTATAAAATTGATATAAAATTTCAATAAAAATAGAAATAGAAATAAGGTCAAATAGAAATATTACATTGTAACTATATAACTATATAATTAAATAACTATGAAATTTGTGGTATAAGATGTAGATGAGCATAAAAATAAAGTCACATAGAAATATAAAATTCAATGCTAAAATCTTAAATATAAGCTATTATGCATGGTTGAAATGTGCAATTAGGCAAGGAAGTATGTAAACATAAACTATGTGCAATGTTGAAATGTGCAAAGAGAAATTCTGATAGTCAGTGATGCAATCTCTGTAGTGTAGTGTGTGTGTGTGTGTGTGTGTGTGTGTGTGTGTGTGTGTGTGTGTGTGATGTGGTGAATGAGAGTCCAGTGTGTGT
>JAOVVH010000054.1:2786703-2798247 GCA_028566435.1 Scorpiodoras heckelii
GAAAGGGATGTTCGGGTCCCTCTGACCACTGTGCAGGACTTGTATATGTCATTCCCAAGACGAATCGACGCTGTATTGGCCGCAAAAGGAGGCCCTACACCATACTAATAAATTATTGTGGTCTAAAACCGGGTGTTTCAGTTTCATTGTCCAACCCCTGTACTCCTCTAGAACCTGCAGCCTTATCCAGAACCTGTTACTGTATAAGTCAATAAACAGGCAAACCTATAACTAAAAGACTGGTGGTGTAGATGACAGACTGGCTAACAGAGTGAAACTGATTCTTTTGGTTTGTGTTTAAAAACTTTGGCTGAGAGATATGCAGGGGTGAAAATGGCCGAAATAGTAAAGCGATCTTTAAAGGGCATGCAGAAGTCCCAAAAAATCAACCTGAGCACAAAGAACACAGTGACAGATCCAGATAAATGGTTAGATAATTGTTTACTATAAAACAGGTCCTTTAAACCTTTTCTGTTTTGCATCCAGGTTTTATTTACTCTATTTGTTCATTGGAACATATATACAGTAATACCCCGAAATATATATACAGTAATACCCCGAAAATTCGCGGCTTCTGAATTCACAGATGTAATCCATAGATTTTTTTTGACCGGTAAATTGTATATATCATTTTTAGTGTTAATTTGTTAATAATAATAACAAATAGAGATGATTTCATAAAAATAATGTTTTACTTACTGTGTCCAATAATACTTCATGTATCATTATCATATATTACTATTGTATTATGAAATACAAAGTTCATGCACCATTTGCTTTGTTCACGTTTCCAACATCAGCTGATTGAGACTACGACCTGTATATAATTACTAATACTGTAAAAATAATGTTCTACTTACTCTATCCACTTATACTGCATTTATTATCATACTGTATTTCTAGTTGTAATATAAAATACAGATATAACGACCATTGCGAAAATGCATTCATGATAGTTCAACGTCTCAGAGAAGACGTGGGCGTGGACAAGGCGGCAGACACTAGACGTACATGTACAAACAGTATGTACTTACTGTATGTACTTTATAGTACAGTGCCGTATATGTTTACTTTTACCTGTACAATTTTAAAGGGCAATGTAAATTATATCATCAATTTTTAAATGGACTTGAAGTGTTTTGAAGACATATTTAGGGTTTGACACATGAAGATAGGTATTTATAGGCCTTTGTTAGTTGTCCCTCCAAAATTTGTGGATTTTCAAAATTTCGGGGTATTACTATACAACACATGGCAAGTTTACATACACCTAAAGATATTTAATGTCGTTTTTTCACAACTCCGTGCATTTCATGTTACCGTACATTTTTTTATGTAATTGATTTTAATTTGTGCTGCCAAATTAACGTGTTAACGAATGCATTAATGAACGTGTTAACGCATTAAAGAAATAATCGAAATTAAAAAAATTAACGACACCAAAAAATTAATATCGCATTATGTGTCCACTCGGCCACCGTAGAAGAAGGCCGTCAAGGCCACCGTACAACAAGCTAGTTAGCCAATGGAGTCCGCTAGAATGGAGCAGGTAGCATCCAGCAGGGGGAGAGCATGATTTAACCCGCCTCATCATCGCTAAAAGCCAGTGTTTGGGCACAATTTGGGTTCTACAATGGCCCAGGGAAGAGAGAGCTTGACATGAGCACAATTGTTGGCAAGGAGTGTAAAATGAAATTGAGGTACTTTGGAAACATGACAAGTGCACGGGCACGGGTTTGGTGCGACACCCTGAGATAAAAGAAGCTGAAAAAAATAAATATAAAATAATGCAAAAAGATTGATCCAGTAAGGAACCTAAAAGTATTGTTTTAAATAAATGTTTTATTTGTTTACATTGTTTTTTCATCTTGTCAATCACATAATTTAAACAAAATTTCTAGACCATTTGAATAGAAAAATCATTCCTGAATCGAAAATCGATTCTGAATCAAATCCTGACCCCAAAAATTGGAAGCAAATCAAATTGCCAAACACTTCGCACCCCTAGTTGGAAGACTGACTGACTGATGGATTGACTCCCAGCCTGACAGTTTGGAAAAGTAGTTGATGGACTGCAGGACCGGATAACAAACAAATTGGTAGACTGTTTGACTGTCTGACTGATGAAATGTTTGAATGTCTGACATTTTGCATAACTGACAGACTGGTTGATTGGCTGATTGACTGGTCGAGTGACTGCTGAACCACCAGTGAGTGTAGCTGTAGAAATGTTTTGTGCATGTGTAAAAAAAAAAGTTTTGTAGCTGTAGAAATGTTTTGTGCATGTTTAAAAAAGTTTTGTAGCTGTAGAAATATTTTATGCATGTGTAAAAAAAATTTTGGACAAAGTTTTCTAACTTTGTATGTGACACTGAAGTTTCCACTTACCTTTTTACACATGCACAAAATATTACTACGGCTACAGAACTTTTATTTGCATGCATATGAACATCATTTCACAAGTTCAGAATCTTTGTGATACTAATTTGATCCCATAATCTGTGTAGCGGTGGATGATACTTGCAAATGTTTCAGAAACATAACTGTTGTCTAATATTGGTTATATTATGCCAGAATTAGGAAATATTATATTAACCATGTTTGAATCAGGGCTACGTGGAGCTGACACTCTTCCCCACCGTGGTGAACCTGAACCGCATCAAGCTGAACAGCAAGCAGTGCCGCATTTATAGGGTGCGAGTGAACGAGCTGGAAGCGCCGTTCATTTACAATGACCCTACGCTGGAGGTCTGCCACCACGAGTCCAAGCAGTGAGCATTGCACTTCATAACCTTCTATACAGTGATGTTTGTAGATGGGACAGTTTTGGATATATAAATGTACCTTGTGTCATGAATTTACATTGTTTTGCAAAACACATCTTCTAATTTGGTGGCTGAGTTTAGCCTGTCTTCTAAATGGAAATGGGTCAGAATCTACTCAAAAGATGATATCCATTTCATATTGAAAGTACAGGTATAAATTAGTTTTTGGTTTTTTTTAAACAAAGAAAAGAATCAGAATTCAACATGTTTTGCTTGTGTGCGTCTTGCAGGCGGAACCTGAACTATTTCTCCAGTGCCTATGCTGCAGCAGTGAGCGCGGTGGATCCGGACGCTGGAAATGGCGAGCTCTCTATTAAAGTGCCTGCTGAGCTGTGGAAGCAGGGAGATGGTAAGCTGAAGCACTTTACTCATGTTTACTAGTAATAGTTTACCTCCTCAACACTCGAATAAACCAACACCCAAAATGTAACATTTCAGTGATTTAGATCAGCCCAGCCCACGTCTACAATCAGAATCAGGATGATGATGGTTTTTACTAGGACTTTTCCCAAAACTTTTCCCACAGTCTTCAGCTGTACAGTTTTGGTGAACCTGTGCCCACTGTAGCCTCAGCTTTCTGTACTTGGCTGACAGAAGTGAAACCTCACACCGTCTTCTGCCGTTGTAGCCCATCCACCTCAGAGTTTGACATGTTCTGCATTCTGAGATGCTTTTCTGTCCACCACAATTGTACAGAGTATTTATGTGATCCGCTGTAGCCTTTCTGTCAGCTTGAACCAGTCTGGCCATTCTCCATTGACCTCTCTCATGAATAGGTTGTTTCGTCTATGGAACTGCTGCTCACTGGATGTATTTTCTTTATTGCACCATTCTGAGTAAACTTTAGAGACTGTTGTGTGTGAAAATCTCAGGAGATCAGCAGTTATAGAAACACTCAGACTAACCTGTCTGGCACCAACAATTATTCCATGGTCAAAATCAGTGAGGTCACATTGTTTCCCCATTCTGATGGTTGATGTGAACATTACCCAAAGCCTCTGGCTCGTATCGGCACGATTTTGTGCATTGCACTGCTGCCACACACTATCACCTGATTAGATAATTGTGTGAATGTGTAGGTGGACAGGTTATCCTCAGTGAGTGTATCATAAATGTTAAGTCCATGTTTTCCAGACAGACCGTGTACAAAAGGGTGTGAGGGTTTTTCTATTTAAAATAAATTACGCCCGCCTTGATTATTAAGTTAAGCACTGTGAGCGTGATCAGAGCGCTTAGGGAAGAATACGCTTAACTGAAACGTGCATAACGAGCTGTGCACAAAAGGACTTGTGTGCGAGTGGGAGAATCACACACTTAGTTTCATTTAAGTCATTCATTTACATTTTCTGCAGTAGTACATTGTTTATTGTTCATGATCCACACTGAACACTTCAGTCATAGTGCTAACATAACTTATTACACCACAATAATGTGTATATTATAAAAGGTGCATAAAATCAGTAGAAAACTACAATTTTATTTTGAATTGCAATTGTTTCTATCACATCAAGCCAAAAAGTCATAATTCTCACAAGATCAAAAGGTCTTGCTTTTATAAGGAACAATTCAACAATTTTGCCGTTTGTCTTTGTGCTGTGGTGTTTTATCAGAGATGAAGGTGCTGAAGGTGTATATCGAGTTTTCGCTGGACCAGCCAAAGGGGGGGCTGCACTTCGTTGTGCCTGACACGGAGGGCAGCATGGCTGAGAAAGGAGCACACGTCTTCTCCTGTGGATACCAGAATTCCACACGGTAAACTCCTCATTTTCTGGAAGCCTGCAGGCAATCTCTGGCCAAGGTTTTATTGCCAGGTCTCAGCATATATTCTTCACCCTAATTTTATATCGAATAGAGAGCGTTCTCTTGTGCTCACGATGTGATTTGCTGTTCCATTACAGACCAAATATAAACACACACAGTCTGTAATAGTGTTTTTCATATTTTTTAAAGCCGTTAGATATTTGGAGAGTGTAGCCGGCCTGTTGTAAACAGAGAAAAGAAGAGTAACACTTTGGAATCTAAAAACGGATGCTGTAGCCACATACATTGGCTGATATTTTTTTTGTCTTCACCTAGAGTTGCCTGCTCTGAAATGTAGATCATTTTGTTTATCTCACTATTAATACATGCAGTGTCACCCTGTGCTAAGCTGTTCTTAAGCGTGAAGAAGTATGAATAATTCTTGTAGTCACAGTTCACCTTTGAAATGCTCATACATCAAAATCCAAACTTGGCTTTTACCTCCAAAATTCTACGACCCATCTCACGAACTTCAACTATTAGACCTCATGGCAGAAGTACTTCAGTGTGTGCTAAGTTGTTTTTTTTTAATCAAATTAAGTCACATGTTTTAGTGCTACTGGGTGAGAAAAATTGTGTAACTACTTAGAAACTGCTTGATTCAAATAGTTACTTGTGGCAGTGTTCTGACCCAACACTTCATAATGCTCATTCTGATCCGCATAAATGCATTACTAATGCAGGACATTAATTATCTATAAAATGTACAAAATTTTAATAAAATTAACACCGTGTAAGTGAGTAGGCTTCATGGCACGAGTTGTTTTTCAATGCGAAAAAAACGTCTTCTAGATTAATCATGCATTTTCTTATTCCAATTTTTTCTTACTTTTTGGACAGAGTAACATGAGATAATGTTTCTTATAGGGTAGAAAAGATCAGTAAATCGTAATCATAAATATCTGACAGGTCATGAGGTCAACTTTGTAGTGTAATGTAATGTGCTCCCATATTTTGGAGCTCTTTAGTTGTACATCTGTTCTCTGTTGTCATGTTGTCTACCATTTACACTTATATATGCTTTCAGTGTAAATAAAGTGATGGAGAGTGTTCCACAGTGTGCTTCATTACATACTCTTCCTAATTCATATTTAAATTCATTGCCAACTGTTTTTTTAATGATTTCATCGATTAGTACCTGGAGGCTTAAATTTTACCTCACATAATGTATGTCATGCGCAGGTTCTGGTTTCCCTGCGTCGACTCGTACTCAGAGCTGTGCACATGGAAGCTGGAGTTCACTGTGGATGCCTCCATGGTGGCTGTGTCGTGCGGCGACCTCATGGAGACCATCTACACTCACGACATGCGCAAGAAGACTTTTCATTATGTGCTGCCGATCCCAACCGCCGCCCCCAACATATCCCTGGCAGTGGGGCCATTCGAGATCCTTGTGGACCCCTACATGCATGAGGTGGGAGTTTGAAACACAGCTGGTTGGAATTCAGTACACGTTGTGTTGTACATCACAGCTCTGACTATCGGCCCATACCAGTACTGATCTGACACTCAGGTCCTCATAGTAACATAGTAATATGTGGGCTAGTTGTGATAAATCTGTTTCCACAATCCTGTATCACACCATCTTGATTTCTATGTGCTAGTTTTTAAACCTCAGAAAAAAAGTCTTTGTGATAGTTCGGGTTCTTGATGTTTTCATTCAGGAACAAAATCAAGAGTCCTGTAAAAATAAATGCAGAGGAAATCTCATGATTAAGAAAAATGGACCTTGTTTTTCCCCCTTCCACTTTTGACCACTGGGTGGTGATGTAAAGCTAATGACGGGTCTAAAACTATCGCCACCCTTCACGGAAAGTGTGTAAAACTCCGTTCTGGAAAACTGTACCCATGTAAAATCATTGCAGAGCAAGAACACTCCCATTATTTCACAAACATATTTTATCATTTACATTTATCACAAAAAATTTAAAAGAGAACCTTTGTACACAGATCCCTTTTTTCATCAGTTGTTTGTGGTGTTCACAATTTGTAAGTAATGACTTTTGGTGAAATTCAAGTATTGCGTTTTTGTGAGGCACCATCAGAACAGTTGATTTAACAATTCTGTAAGTATGATCTTCGTGTGGTTTTTTTTTTTTTTTTTCCTTTTCCAACAACAAGTAATTTGGAGATAGCTAAGAAAGCTTCACAATTATTTTGGAATTGTTTAAAATCTGTAACATGAACCTTACAGATTTTTTTCCCTCATTGGTCATGTTGGTGACTGTACATCATGCAGAGCTTAAATACAGATATCTGATTTACATAGCTGCTTTTCTTAATGTAACTATTCTGTTTATTCAACAGATAACAGATTTTAGCTTTTGTTCATTTTCAGGTGACTCATTTCTGCCTGCCTCAGCTGCTGCCTCTACTTAAACACACCATGTCCTATCTACATGAGGTGTTTGAATTCTACGAGGAAATCCTGACCTGCCGATACCCGTACTCCTGCTTCAAGACCGTGTTTGTGGACGAGGCCTACATGCAGGTCTCCTCCTACGCCTCCATGAGTATTTTCAGGTGAGGTCAGGGCTGAAATGATACATCAGCACCACAATGTGCTGAGATTTGGAAATCTGTCATTGTTATATCTGTAATATTGTTCTAATGTGATGTAGATAAGGAGGTAAAAATAGAGATCAAAGTTAAATCATGTGTTTTAGTTCAACCCAGTATTATGTACACTGACCCAGTTAAATTTTACATCACAACCCTCAATTTGTGTTTTTCGACGTCTCAGCGAAGACACTTTAACACAACCTTGTATGCTCGTAATAATTATGAGGTCTGTAAACACATCATCTCTTTAAATTGACTCACTTAAGCAAGAACCAATGCAAAACGTTATATAGATAGACATGGGTGGATTGGTGGATGAGTGGCTAGGTAAACTGAGACAGACTATCAGAGAGATACATGGGTGGATAGATGAGTTAACGGATGCATGGACCTGTAGATTTATGTAACTGTGTATGTATTTTTCAAATAATAGTCTATGTATAATTGTGTATGTGGTCCCGTCCCCCCTTTTCAGTACAAACCTGCTGCACAGTGGAATGATTATAGACCAGACCCCAGCAACACGCCGCTGTCTGGCACAGGGCCTGGCACAACAGTTCTTTGGCTGCTTCATCTCACGCATGTCATGGTGATCACACACACACACACACACACACACACTCCATCAGATTTGGATTATTGCACATTATCCACCAAATGTACAGGTTACACGACAATGTCAGAAGATGGCACCGTTTCCACTTCTAAGTCAGAAAGTAGGAGGTATGACAAGTTGCATCATAAACTGTTTTTAATACTTTAGCACAATGTGTGTGTGTGTTTAAAACTCAGCAGAGTTCTGGTTCCCGACTCTCTCGCTTTCCCCAGCAGGTTTACTTTAACTTTACTTGCAAGCATCAGATACAAAGTACTGTGTGTTTGTGCACGTTGAGCACAACACCCATTTGGAATCAGGCTCTTAGCTCAAAGATTTTTTTGAGAATTTCACCAGGTGTGCAAAACTCTGAGACAATGCACCCCCTTATTCTAAAACCTGATTCAGATGTTCAGGCTGTGGTTCCACTTCTTTATTTGGATTTGCACAAGCCCAGTTGCATAACCAGACACGCTGTATGATTGAGAACAGTCGCCTGTGTAGAGTTAACTGTGTGGTTTAATTCTGTTCAGGGCTGTAATTGGACACAGACGACCAAGAAACTGAGCTATCCTTCCAGACCACCTCCTCCTCTCTCAGTTCTCAATATCTGAGCTTTACTTTGCTTTTCCACATTGTGGGAAGCTGACAGATGGGTGCTAGGAGCATTTATTCCCATGCTGAACGCATCATGAGAATTCATGTTGTTGGGTTTTTTTAAATTACAATGCCACAATTTTAAAATGTATTGCACTTTTCATTACACTGCTTACTTATTTAGCCACAGCAATGACTTCTTGTCACTGATATTTAATCTGAATTCACATTTACCTTGTGGTTACTCGGTATATGTATGTATATATATATATATATATATATATATATATGGCATGACTGAAGAGTGTTATAGTAATCTCCTTCACTGTTCACGCTACATAGACATAGAATGTTGTTAAAGATTCAGCTAATAAATTCACCCTATGAAGGATTGAAGTGGCCCAGCCATGACTGTTTTAATGTAAAACAGTCAGTGTATCTTTTTTTTTCAATTTTTCAATTAAATTTAGATAACTGGTTTATTTGGTAGCAATTACTTTTTCATATAAGTGATATAGGTTTTGACTATTCTTTAACTTCAATAAATTGAATATACGTTTAAAGCTGCATTTTGTGTTTGCTTATGTTGCCTTTATCTTATATAAAGTTAGTTTGATAACCTGAAACATTTAAATATGAAGAATGTGCAAAAATAGAAGAAATTGGGAAGGGGCAAATACTTTTTCACAGCACTGTACATCATATTGTGGATATGTGGTGCACTTGCTAGCCATCCATGTTTAAAAACTGTAGTTATGCATTTATGTAAGTCATAACTGTGACAAATTCGTTTAGAAATGAGTTTAAAAACCCTTCTCGTCGGCTTGCAGGTCTGATGAATGGGTGTTAAAGGGCATCTCGGGCTACATCTATGGCCTCTACCTGAAGAAGACGTTCGGAGTCAACGAGTATCGCCACTGGATCAGGGAGGTCAGGACAGGATAGGGTGGGTTTTGAGGACTAACCAGAAACATGTTGTCTTTGGAATTTATTGAAATTTTGTTTGGGACAGGAGCTGGACAAGATTGTGGAATATGAGCTGAAAACTGGAGGTGTCCTGCTGCACCCTACGTTCGCCACAGGAAAAGAAAAAGACAGGTAACACTTACTGTATCCACTGACGTCAATCATTACCTGCCACAATGAGACCGCACAAGCACGCCGGTAAACAGACAGTGCATTCCATAATAATATCACCATTAACTGTTCGTGTGTATAAAAAGCCCCGGTTTTGACTTTTATACTATTTTATAGAGTTTTTTCATGTCCATAACCTGCTAGCTGCATTATTAATGTATCATTCATAAATCACCTCCCTGCTGAAGTGTATTCTAGAGAGGTATATAAATTATAGTAACATGTATTTGTTCATGCTGCAGCTGTCAGTAGCTCCAACAATCCTCAATGAGGAAAAATGTACAATCTAAAATACATCTGTTTATTGCAGCCCTACTCCACATCTGCATTTCTCCATCAAACACCCACACACGCTGTCCTGGGAGTACTACAAAATGTTCCAATGCAAGGCACACCTGGTGATGAGGCTGATTGAGAACCGCATCAGTATGGAGTTCATGCTGCAGGTAATAAAACTCCCCGTCCCTACACACACTGTTTAAGGTATACTTATTGAGTTTACATGCTGCACTAGTGCTAGTAGTTGGGATGGTCCCAAATGATATCCTGTAGATCTCAGTAATAATTAAAATTTTATCTATCCTGTTGTAATCATAAAGACTTGTGCGTAATCATAAAGATTTATGCTTAATCCAGGACTCTTATTCAAAATATAGTTGTATACGAGCATTGATCCATAATCTGGTGTCATCCAGAAGAAGATGGGTCACCTTTTGTGTCTAGTTCTTCTAAAGGTTTCATCCTTGTGTCATCTCTGCGAATTCAGTATTTTCTAGAATACACAAACCAGCCCTAGCAACAACATGCCATGGTCAAAGATACAGAAATCACATTTTTCTCCACTCTCACGTTTGATGTAAACAATTACTGAAATCCTTTATCTGCATCAGCCTGATATCTTTGCAGAAAATATCAATACCAGCCAGTGTTTTTATTTTATTTTATTTCTTTTGTCCATTTTATTTTGCATGACGTGAAACTAAATCAATCCACATAGCAAACAAATCAAAACTATCAATTTTACTCTGACTGCACTTGGCAGTTGGGATGACAGGTGTGAAAATACCCTTGGTAGTTCAGTACTGCACTCACAGATCAATCATTAGAGCTTGATTTTAAAGATTAAAGCCTACTACTTCTTTCCTCAGGTGTTCAACAAGTTGCTAAGCCTGGCCAGCACAGCTTCGTCTCAGAAGTACCAGTCACACATGTGGAGCCAGATGCTTTTGTCCACCTCTGGGTTTCTCAAGTCTATTTCCAATGTGTCAGGGAAGGACATTGGGCCTTTGATCAAGCAATGGGTGTATCCTTTCCATGGCTCTAGCGGGGTTTTAGCGAATTTGTAGAGAATTTGTTTGACTGTACAGAACTCTGGATTGTAAGCATTTAACCTAACCACACATGTCATTTCACTAAATGATAGAATTTCTACTTCAGTTACATAGCATCACTTGATATCGGAGCATGGTGTAGGACAGATAGCTGATATCGGTATTTATGCATCCTTTTTTATCATATAGTGAATTGCTACAGGGGATCTGTTGTTGTTCCTCATTATGTTGCTTCCTGAGCTTCTTGCTGTCAGGGACCAGAGTGGGGTCGTTAAGTTCTTTGGGAGCTTTGCCTTCAACAGGAAAAGAAATGTGCTTGAGCTGGAGATCCGTCAGGATTACATGTCTTCAGGCACTCAGAAATATGTGGTAAGTCCAAGTTCACGTAAGAGGGCTGCAAATGCACTATATGGACAAAAGTATTCAGGCACCTACACAGTACACCTACAGGATCTTTTATGGCATTCTGTTCTAAATCCATAGGCATTAATATAATCTATCATCTATAACATCTTCCACTCTTCTGAGAAGACTGTGGGAATCTTTGCCCATTCATGCAGAAGACAGCCACAGTAGTCTTTGGGTTCTTCTTTACCTCTCTCACCAAGGCTCTTCTCCCATGATTGCTCAGTTTGGCTAGATGGCCAGGTCTAGGAAGAGTTCTGGTCATCCCAAACTTCTTCCATTTAAGGATTAT
>JAOVVH010000054.1:2831613-2853050 GCA_028566435.1 Scorpiodoras heckelii
CCATGTTTCTGTTAAACACAGTACATTAAACTCCTGATCAGTAATAGTTTCATTAACAATAAGCACTTTAGATGTAAAAGACCTAATATTTAACAATCCTACTGTCAGATCAAAGGTGCTGGTGTTGTGTTCAGTATGATGTAATTTTATGTTAATTAGGTTACTAAGACAAACTTTGAGTATTTGTACATTTTTGTTTAGCTCAGGGAACAGACACAGTCTCAATATGGTGGAACCTTAGTGACGACTCAGTGCAGCTAGCAGACGGTTGGTTTAGCCTTTTTGTCTGCTCCCTGGCCTTGGCTCTGGATTGTCAGAGATTAACTAGTCCTGTGCTGATACTATGCACTATGCTGCAAGAAATGAGAGCAGCACCTTCCCGAGTGGGATGGATACCGTCCCACCTTAACAGGCCAGCCTTGCCTTCGAAATTGGTCCAATTATCTATAAAGCCCACATCCTTTTCAGAGAACCACCTGGACATCCAGCAGTTCAGTGACCATAACCTGCTGTAAGATATATCGCCATGCCACATTGGGATGGGGCCAGAGCATATTACAGCATCGGACATCACCTTTGCTAATTTGCACACCTCTATAATATTACTCTTGGTAACCTCAGACTGACGAAGGCGTATATCATTAGATGCTATGTGAAATACTATCATAGAAAACCTGTGCTGGCCTAAGACCCTAAGATGACCTGCTATGTCCGGTGCCCTGGCTTCCGGTATACACCTAACTAAGTCTTATGGTGCCCCTAAAGGCCTGGCTAACTTCACATGCTGCAAGATAGTCTCCTGTAAACAGAGCTCTTTCAGGTTTCTCAGGGGTTGCTTCACTAAGGACAGCTGACCTGATGGACATGCGAAGTGGATAGGAGTGGTGCTCCCACGGGCGAGCCTTAGCGTTAGCTTTGGCTTTGCAATTATGCCACTGAGTTGTCATCCATTCGCCCCACTGTGAGGGCTCTGATGCCGGAGTTGTGGGATTGCTCTGACTAGGGCATCCATACTTTTCCCCTACAGAAACTACCCTACTCTCACTTTCTCTATCCCTCTCTAAAGTCTGGATGTGCACCTCTGATGCTGCAATTTTCTAAGTCAAAGAGCTAATGTCCACCTATCACAAATAAAACTACTGCTAATGTTGGAGGAAGAATGACTAAACATCCTGCACTCCACACATTGAACAAGCTGAATGGTGGCCATGACAAACGTTATTGTACCTTATTGGAAATTTGTGGAGGTTGTTGTTGCTCAAATTGGGCTTGGGTCTAGATAATTAGGTAACTTGTAAAGCTGCTTTGAGACAATGCTCCATTGTAAAAAGCGCTATAGAAATAAATTTTGATTGATTGGTTTAGGCAGATCGGACGTGGATGGTGTCTGCTCGTTGTCTACAGGTAATTAACAGCGAAAAAAACACATTGCTACAGAAGAAGAAATTACAAAAGAACTAGTGTGGAACAAATGAGCGAAGAAAAAGCGAAAAAATACTAAAATGTTTTCAGGTCTGATAGGACTCTTCCTTTAGCTTGACAGCCTTCCTCACCAGTGTTGTCCACCACCGGGTACGTCACGATCCGACAACCTTGCGGCCACAGCTCCAATCAGCCGCCTCGATGATGGAGGCCCGAAACATAGCCCATTTGGACTCAGTTCCCAGCCTTACCAAGATGCAGTCAAAGCTCTGCCGAATGTGGGAGTTGAAGATCTTTCTGACAAGTTCTTCTGCCAAATGTTCCCAGCAACCCCTCACTACACGTTTGGGTCTGAAAGTCTGTCCGGCACCCGCCATCAGATCCAACACTATTGCCGTAAAAAGACTCTGGGTGAACGTGTCTAGCGTCTGCTGCCAAGAATCGTTTCACGTGATAGGCGTGTAACACTGCCTTAAGTAACATCAGAATTCAATGCTGGGGCCTTAACAATCATCAGCGTGAGTACTGTGCAGCATTCCCACCAAGATCCTGTAGGGGACCTACCAAGTATTAACTGCTATACCAGTTTTTTTCTGGTACTTCAGTGTAGCTGATGATTGTATTTATTTAGTTACATCACTGACTATTTCACGACAAGAAAATGTATGAAAATACAAGTGAGAAATGTGGAGTGAGATCAGAAATGGACAAAACATTTTCTTTTTGGGCAAAAAAAATAATGACACACAATTTGACAAAGTTATTCTGTGGCACTGTTGACTTTTTCACTACCTGAAAACATGCTATATTGTCAACATAAACATGTTTTTTCATGCGTAACAGTTTTTACCACTTTGTTAATTGTTTCTTTTATTGTTTAATTTAAAAAAAAAAAGTTTTTATTACTCTGTAGAATATTATTATGCCTTGCTCCCTTATTTGGTCCAATTCCCACCCATCAGGATTTCTCCTATATCATAAAATAGTTACCAGTGAGGGAGGGCGAAAACTATCATGTGCTTCCTCTGATGCATGTGACAGCCTACTTTTGCTGTGGGATTGATATGGGAGAGAGCATGTGTTACCCCTCCCACCCTGAGAGCAGGGCCAATTTTGCTATCAGGACTCTCAGTCACAGGTGGCTATGGCATCATTGTCATTTGAAGTCAAGAATGCTTTTCTGTTTAAGTTACGCAACAATACAGAAAGCAAATTAATATTAAAAACAAGTGCAGAAGTTGATTTTGGTTTCTGTCTTCCAGTTTTTAGAGTTTGCAAAATTTTGGCTTTTACTTCTAAGCATTACTGACAGAACACCCATCC
This sequence comes from Scorpiodoras heckelii, assembly GCA_028566435.1. NCBI lineage: Eukaryota > Metazoa > Chordata > Actinopteri > Siluriformes > Doradidae > Scorpiodoras > Scorpiodoras heckelii. The sequence goes on from JAOVVH010000054.1 coordinate 2,834,359, forward strand.
ATGTCTAAGCACCATGTTGCGTGCTCAGCTAGCAAATTTAAGAATACTAAGAACTCTGATGTGCCTGTCCCTAGAACTATGTTAACCATCCACTCCCAGGGCTCCCGAGTGGCGCAACGGCAACGCGTTTGTCCTATCTTCCAGAAATCGCTAGTTCGAGTCCGGGTGATGCTATAGCTGCTTATAGCTGGGAGCTCAGAGAGCAAAATTGGCTGTGCTCTCAGTGTTGGAGGGGCAGTATACACACTGTCCAAGCTCGGGTGTCTGTGTGCTCATGCATACAGGAGGTGGGCAGGATTACTTTCCTCCGAGTGTGTTACAACACTCCTGCATGAGCAGCAGTTTGAAAAAAGGCAGCAGCTTGCGTTGTGTGTTTCGGAGGAAACATGTGATGGCTTTGCCCTCCCTGAATGTCAGCTCATCGTGTGGGAATTGGATATGACTAAATTAGGGAGGAAATTGGGGGAAAAATAAAAAACAAAAACAAACAAAAAAAATTATCCAGCCCCAAACTCTGGAAGTTTTTCTCATTAGCTTTTAATTCTGCTGTTTACCGCTCATGCTTCAAAACCCATAAACGTGGAAAGCCACGATTCCTAAAGCAAACCCATGAGGTCATTTCCAGCACTAGTGGCATCCTCTGAAAACATTCCATGAAGGAGATGGAGATGAAGACTTATGGCAGGGTCTCCCTGTGCTGTTTGCCTTGGCATGCATCTGAGGCCAACTGAAAGGGTTCTTTCACACCGACCTGTTGAGATACAGACCTGTCTAATCGGTGGCACCAGAGCTGTGAAGCAGTGGTTTCTTCCCAGGACAGTTTCTCTGCTGTTGGAGGCTACAGCATGAAGGGAGGGTTTTAAATCATCTGCTTGCATGATATAAAGTGAAAGCAGAATGCTGGTGTGTGTTAAGGCATCCAGCTGTGGTGTGATTTACACTATGTGCCTACTGCATTTAAAGGACCACAGTATTTGCTGTACCGTTTAATGGAAGTCATTATCAGCAGTTGAGTAAATGACTTTCTGTTTGGTTTCAATGGTAGCTTCAGGTTCATCATGATTCTCCGTGTCTGTTCATATGAGCTTATATATTTAGGTGTATCCAATGAAGGAAAAACAAAAAAGAATTTCACATTTGTAGAAAGTCAGAAGGTGTAATGAACCAGTTAACTCTGTCTGCCACAGAAAGCCCCCAGAAGGGAAAAGGCAACCGGGCAAGTGCGGCTTCTCGGGTGACCACGGCTATGATAACAAGATCAACAGCATGCAGGTATGCAAACATGGTACCTTGTTGGAATAGAAACTGAGCTGTGGTGTGTTTCTCACCCACTTGATTCTCTTTTTTTAGACCATTTTCCTTGGATATGGACCAATGTTTAAATTCAAGACCAAGGTACCACCATTTGAAAACATCGAGCTGTACAACATCATGTGTGGTATGACTATTTTATCTTTGCATTGTCTTTACTAATATTTTATGCCTCAGCAGTGTCACAATACCAAAATCCTCATTCTTGAAAATTTGAAGCTAATAGTTTTCTGTTAATATACTACCACCATAGCACTTGCCTGAATGAGAGACATGTCTCAGCTTCCATAGCTACACCAGCAGACCGTAGTGTTATGTAGAAACAATAGCTACATGTTTTGTCATTGACTCTCTCACACCTATCATTTTTAGATCTCCTTGGCTTGAAACCAGTCCCCAATAATGGGACCCATGGTAGCCTGAACCACATGCTGAGAAATCCTGTCCACAAACCTAGCATACCTGAAGAGGTGTCCAAACCAAACCCATCTGGGCCTGTCAATGCCATAACTGATGACCTGGGCTGCACCTGTGATGAAAAAGTCAGTAATAAAGCATATTCAGGGCCTCATCATAGACTGACTAGAACTGTGAGGTGCTCTGCATTAAAATATTCATGACGACAGTATGAACCTAACCACCTTTTCAGGTTGCCTAATTATAGCCTGTTATGGAAAATGTAATTGTTGGATAATTGTGTTTCTTAGTGAGATAGAAGGCAACTGTGAACCATTGCATATATTTTCTGTGCTTTATTCTGATTTTCTTGGCCTTTTCCTGTATTTCTACAAGCTGTTGCACTGCAGACCTACAAGGTAAATAATATTAACCCTTGTGTTCTGTTTTAGTGAAAATACGTAAATGTACATTTTTCCTGCAAGTGTAACAGTACTAAGATCTACAGAAAGTGTGTGTCACTTTAACAAATTAAAGAGATGATCACGGTAGGTTACGTTAGGAATAACTAGCTGCTTGAACCACTGTATTTTTACATTGGACATAATAGAAATGTAGAAGATGGATTTTAAAAAGTTGGGGGGAAAAAAGAGCCACTGGAGCAAAACAGAATTGCCAAGTTGTGAATAGAACACAGGGGTTAAAAGAAACAAGCAGAATAATGTTTTCTTCCTCCAAACAGTGCTCTTGTACAGACCCTCTTGCTAGAAGTTTTCACCTTTAATCTTTTGCAGTTGCGTTCAAAAAGTAGGGGGCAGAGGGCTTTGAAAGTGGCCCTGCTAAGAGCCTATAACCTGGAGTCACTGTGGCTCTGTCTCTTACAGAACAAAGTGGAGGAACTCAATCAACGACTGAGACAAGTTATCGATGGTAATACCCACTGCCTGTGTCTCCAGATAGTACACATACTGTTTACTACAGGATCATTTTCATATTACGAGCTTCTTAAAATTGCTGCTAAAATTCTATTTTATTCTAATGCTTCTCAGTATTTTTTTGTTTATTTCAATATGCATATCTTACCAATGAAAATGAAGTCCTTAGATTTAACTTGTATTCAAATCAAATTCGCGTTAAGCTTGTTGATGCGAGTAATAGCTTTTTCCATTCATATTTCTGTCATTTTACAGACAGCAAGAATCTTCCTTACGGTCGACCAGCAGTCATGTTCCACACCAAGTACAGCATCTTGCACCACACTGACTACATCAGCGGATATAGTGAAGCACTTGCCATGCCTTTGTGGACCTCTTACACAGTCTCTAAACAGGTACGATTCTCATCTACTGTACTCCTCATGAAGTGAAAACAGTTCTGACCCAGGCCTGGTAGCTCAGTGCTTAAGACACTGGGCTACTGATCGGAAGATCTTCAGTTCAAATCCCAGCACCACCAAGCTGCCACTGTTGGGGCCTGAGCAAGACCCTTAACTCTCAACTGCTCAGTATAAATGCGTGATAAGGGCGTCTGCCAAATGCCATAAATGTAAATGTAAGCAACAACCTAATGAACTGTCTAGCTCTGGGATACACTAGTCACTAATGCTGTCAGTGTATTTGCCCTGCATTTATAGGTGCAATTATGCTTTCTTACATTCAAGGCTGTATGTTTGCACAAGTATCACTGGTGCAAGCAAACGATATAGCAAATATAGTAAAATATTTTAGCACTACAAATCAAGTGTTCATTCCCATAAGTGGTACTCTTTGCCATTTGGAGAAGCTTGTAGTTTGGTTTGTAAAATGCAAAGCTGATCTGTCGGTGAAGAGTTTGTAGGATTTTTGATTTTCACTTGATCAACTACATTAATGTCCCACATTTTAAGTACCATGATTTACTGAGTAAATTAGCCTACAAACAAAAAAGGGGACTTTGGTTTTTGGTCTCTTCTGAGGTATTCTTCCTGATACATCTTCTGCATATATTGACAGAGTTGGTCAAGGGAGGCAGTGCCTCTCGTGTCATACTCCAATGAAAATAGCTGTTATGAAGAGTAAAAAGATAATAATAAAAAGCATATATAAATTTAATTTCTGTATTATTCCCTCTGACTGCGGAATTCCTCAGAAACTATGTGGAGCTCGGGCAGCAAGCATGCACCTGTCACTGTCTTTCTGTCTACCACTAATGTAATGTTTGTAGACCCCTTCAGTACATTTCCTCACCTTCAATAAGCTAGGTAACTTATGTATATATGTATAAAGATATTTAGGCTCACTGGTCTAGTTATAAAACTGCAGTGAAAACTGCACTGGCAAATAAAACATGAATCCATTATATAACTTGGCCTATTTATATGGCTATGTTGTAAAGAATGCTGATATGAAATATGAAACATATGGTATGGTGTAGTTAAGCTGCCTGTATGAGGTTCATGTGTGTGTATATCTTGCTCGTATATAACCAGGGCCTCCCCATACACTGACCTCACCACACATCACTGTTACTACACTGTCACTATACAGTAATGTGATCCAGTTGTGGAAAATTATGACTCAGTTTAAAATCTTTTCTCAGAATTTGTTCTTCTTGTTCTTGACACTGTTTCCTCTGGTTTGCTCATTAAGGACTGAAACAGGAAGCTACATACGGATTGCTTCTAGAGCTGCTTTGTGACAATGAATATGATTAAACACAATAGAGAGAATAAAACTGAATTTAATTATATTGAATCTTTATCCATATACCGATATTTACATCCTGGCCAAGAAGACTCTTGTCATATTGAGAGGTATTTTTCATATTTCTAGTGCTTTTTTTCCAGTACATTTTTTTTTTTTTTGCATAATTTGACTTTTTACAGCCAGTTCCACAAACTTTCACACTCATGCATTTCATAATGACTAGTAGCTTTATTATTATTATTATTATTATCCCGGCTATGGGCAGCTATAGCATCACCCGGATTCAAACTAGTGATCTCCGGATGATAGGGCGAACGCGTTGCTGTTGCGCCACTCGGGAGCCCCTAAAGGCTCAAACTTAGCAAAATTCAACACTCTGTGACACTACAACATTCTTTAAAGGCACACCAAATATTGTGAAATTTTGTGAATAGGGGGTGCTGTGACTGACACATTTCCATATGTCAAGAACTGCTTACGCTACAGTTTTGCAATCTGGTTTGCTTATTTCACGGCGTTCTTTCTCTTTCTCTCACTTTATGTGGTGGTCATATTCCGCACCGTTATGTGGTGTGTATGCCTTGTTTTGAAATTTGATCTAGGGTCTGTCAACCTCACTGAGCCCTATGCTTTGCATATTTCAGGTTGACGTTACCGTTCTACCTGAAGCTCTGAATACATGCGTGAGACCTGATGCCAGAGTGCCTCCAGTCTCCAGCCAGTCCTGCACCAGATACCAAGCAGACAAACAGATCTCCTATGCATTTCTCTACCCACCTCGTGAGTCACACCACACTGAACAAACCTAATGAATCACTGGACTCACTGTTACTTATAATTAACATGAAGATATGATATAATGTACATTGGGTATTTTTTATAGTGTTCAAAACACTATGATTTTTCAGGTATTACCAACACATTGCTATAAAATCTTAAGAGCTCTCGAGTTGCTGAAGACACCAAACACCAGCTCCAAGTCTGATATACAATACTGGATGTTATACATCGCATTTCTATAGACCAACTGCCCTGGGCCATTCACGTACACAAACATAAACATTTCATCAACCCCTTATCATTATCTTCCATCACATCTGACTACTAGAGGCCCTATTTGTGCTACAGTAGCTCTTCTGTGAGATCAGACCAGACAGGCTAGCCTCCAAACCCCATGCACATCAGTGAGCCTTGGCTGCCCATGACAATGTCACTGGCCCACCTGTTGCCCTTTCGTGGACAAAATTTGGTGGGTAATAACCACTGCATACCAGGAACACCACACAAGGCCTGCAGTTTTGGAGATGCTCTGACCCAGCTGTATAGGTATCACAATTTGTCCCTTGTCAGAGATTGCCCATTTTTCTCACTTCCAACACATCAACTTTGTGTGCTCACTGTTATTCACTGCCTAATATATCCCACCCCTTGACAGATGTCATTGTAGTGAGATAATCACTTCACCTGTCAGTGGTTTTAATGTTATGGCTGATCGGTGGATAAAGTAGCATCAACCACCAACTAGTCAAACCTTTCAGAGTCTAAGAGTCTCAGTGATGAACACAGTATAGTTTCATATTTTTTGCCTCATCTATTTAAAAAAAAAAACACGCTGAAGTAAAAACATGCTGCATATGTGAAATATCTGTTACTTGGTTAATAAAAGCTACCTGATATAAAAATGAACAAAACTTCCACATCTTTGTTGAAAATGAGGTTAAAGTACTTTGCTATAGCCAACATGAAATAAACCCAGTTTAACAGAGGAGGTTGCTTCATTCACATCACTGCACTCATTTTTCTTCTTTTCTAGTTTGTTTATATCCCTGCTCATTTTGGTAAGCAACAGTTTATTTGCTTGATTGTGCACACCTGTTCAGATTTGACAAATAAGGAATATCACCATTGTGAGCCAGTTAAGCATCTGCTGGCACAAGCCCTATTGATTGTTACTGAGAAAAATGCATATGCAATCATCTGATTTTCATTTGCTTAGTTTGGTCCTTGTGTCATTATTGACAGAATTGGCCTCCAGCAACAATGCAAGATCTGATGCCCTGTTGATCACCAACACAGTGCCAATGTACCCAGCATTCAGACGTAAGTATTCTAGTCATAAGCATAGTTTGATATGATGGACAAATTGAGGCATTTCCATGCTTTTTATCTGTTGAATTGATCCATCAGAAGTGCACAGGAAATGACTATATAAAAGTGTAAAAGTCTCATGTCATGCCAGGCATACTGTTTTTCCCAGACTTGTTTTGATTGTTTATCTTATTCGCTCCCTGAGAGTCATTAGGTGATTTTAACAAATGCTAGGGCCTTCCAGGGACAGGTCTGTGTATACTGAGATCATGTAAAACTTTTGTTGCACACAGTTCAATTCAACTAATTGAATTGAAAGTATGACTTCTACACCAGGACTCTTAATGAATCTGAGGTTGCAGATATGCGAGTGCAGACATTCTTTATTAAGCAAACATAAAAATAATCTAATAAACAACCAAAAGTCAGGAAAAGAACCAAAAGCTAGAAAAACAACAACAAATTTCTAGACCTAGGCTTGGCAAGCGCAACATAAACTCACAATACAGGCATAATACAGGGTGTCCCCAAAGTCTCCATACATAGGAAAAATTAATAAACTCAGATTATAGTTTATATTTTTAATATGCCAACACTTAGAGAATATTTTTAAATATTTTGTAAAATTTTGTAATTAATACACTGAAGTACCAGCAAAACCAGTACTGGAGCCTATGCAAAATTCACAGCAACGCCCCCTATGCACGTCACTGGCTGTATCTGCCAGTGTGTATATAAAGCGATAGACATCTATGGAAGCTTCTAGAACTGTTTCTGTTCTGAGAATGGCAAGTTATCACGATTTTGCGATTTCCAACACGGTTTAATAGTTGGGGCTCGTGAGATGGTCATAGCATTTTGGAAGTAGAAGCAAAGTTTGGATTTTCACATATGAGCATTTCAAGGGTGTACCGTAACTACAAGATTTCCAGCAAAAACCTCGAACTTACAACAGCAATGTGGCTGTAAAAAGACAGCCAAACCAGTGTCAAGAATGGTTTCATGCGACAGGCGTGTAACACTGCCTCAAGTAACATCGGAATTCAATGCTGGGGCCTCAACAAACATCAGCGTGAGGACGGTGCAACGTTCCCTTCAAGATCCCATGAGGGACCTACCAAGTATTAACTGCTATATCAGTTTTTTCTGGTACTTCAGTGTATATAGGCTAACTAATCATCAACCACAACACAGATGTGCACAAGCACAGAAAATGCTCTAGACAACAGAAGAAGATACAAAAATGTGAGTGAGGGCGCCCTCCAGTCATCTGGGGGCAGGGGAAATTTCCCATGATGAATTGAATACTTCTTCAAACCAGTGTACACTGTCTGTTTCTCAAGTCTTACACACAGTGACTTCAGACTCAAATCAGACTTGAGATCTGGGACTTGTGAACAGTTTATTTATTTATTTATTTGCCACATTAACATTAGGAAAAGTCTGATGAGCTGAATGTCATTCCCTCAAATATTTTCCTGGATAACTTTACGCGTGCGTATGGCCACACATGCACTTGACTTGGACTTCCAAAAAATGACTTGTAAGCATCTCTGGTATGTTACGTATGTAACAAACAAATAGGCCTGAGAAGAAATCTTTCATCAACAAAAGGCTACCACAGTCCTTTAATGTAAAATAATAAACTTTATATTACATGAGTACAAGAATCTACATCTAGTAGTCATGCTGTCTTTAAGCAGTAACCCCCAGCAGCGGCTTGTGACCATAGATTAGGATGATGTCACATAAGCTGCCATTGCTAACCCCAAGTGAGTAAAACTGTCACTCCATTCTGCATGGTACTGCTGTTTTTTACTGTATAGCTTGATATGAATAAATTAGGTAAATATTAGAGGGCTACTTTTAAGAGGTCTGATATCTGATGATATCTTATGACACAACAAGCCAGACTAACAGTGCTGTATTGCAGTGGTGTAAAATAAACAACCTCAAAATGAATATGCATCTTATATATATCCTTCGAACATGCTGGCAGAAAATAGCACATTGATGCCTTCATATAATGACTTTCTGAATTGCCTGGAATGCAGGATCACATTCTCTGCTCCATAATTAAAATAAAGCAGCAACATGTCTGATTTCTGTTTGCTAGTAAAGTTTATCTAGACACAGTATAGTTTACTCATTACCCAGCAGCCTCACGTGGTTCACTGATAACGGATTAGGCACTGCCAGGAATACACTGTGCGGCCAAAAGTATGTGGACAATTGAATATTACACGCATTTATGGGGCTCCCCTGAAACAAAGCACACTATTGTATTTCTATGCTGTCGTGTTAAGATTTTCTGTTATTGGAAGTAAACCTTCCCAAGTTGACATTAGTTCCTGACTTCACTAATACTCTTGTGGCTGAATGGAAAAGTCTCCACAGTTACTCTCCAAAATCTAGTAGAAAGCCTTCCCAGAATAGTGGACGCTGTTATAGCAGCAAAAGAGAGACAAAGTTTGGAAACTGGTGTTCGAGTTCACGGAGCATTTATTGTGTATTTAGGAAATGAGGACCAGCATCATACAGTTTGCTCAACAGTGTCTGCTCCAGGCTGTATTGTGTCTTAGTCAGTGGTTCTTGTAAAGTAAAACAGCCTTCACCAAATTACCAGGGGGGAAATGCCTTTAAAGAAGAAGCTGTGTGGGCTACAGTATGAACTCCGCTTAGAAACAGCAGCCCCTTGTATGAGTGGTTCCTCTGTTTCAGATGTAGTGGTCACACGCATTACATCCCCTAGAGGATATGAATCAGTTGACACACACTCTGCATACATGGACACTAAGAGAGAAATACTAAAACGTGTCAGATGCTTAGTTTTGCTTACAAAATGCCACCAAATCAGCGTAGCCTGCAGAAAAATAGCATGGGATGTAAAGAAAATCCACTACTTCGGTGGAAAACAGAGAGGAAAGAAAGGCATTTCCCTGTGCAAAATGCCTCTGTGCATGGGATGGAAACACATTTCAAGTTAAACTTCGAATTTAACTTGAGTGAAAAGGTACAACACATGTAGGGTGATCAGGTGGATTCATGTCAGACAAATACCTATATACACACACAAACACTCAACACCATATTTGCAGAAGGACATGAGTGTATAAAAAGGCTTCACAGATGGAGTTATGTGTCTGTTTTCAATTAGCTGAGCTGGAACAGGGAGCGTTGCAGTTCTCTTTGAAGAGCTGCCACCTTCAGAGTCCTCTCTCTCTCTCTCTCTCTCTCTCTCTCTCTCTCTCTCTCTCTCTCTCTCTCTCTCTCAACTCTACATGAAATACCTTTTACCTCTTCTCTTTACATGTGAAATAATTTGCTGATTATAATGGTGTAAATTGGTGTAAAGTGCTTCCATGAGTAAATATCCCTCCATCTCTGTTTGTCCACCTGTCTCTCCAGGCATCTGGGCATACTTCCAGAAGGCTCTGCTAAAGAAGTATGCCAGTGAAAGAAATGGCCTTAACATAGTCATCGGGCCCATCTTCGACAATGACTTTGATGGCCTTCGGGACACCGAAGAGAAAATGAAACAGTAAGAGAACTGAGAAAGCGATGTATGTTTTCATCATAGAGGAGGTTTTCCAATAACCATTTGACTTTTGCTTTGCATACAGTATACTGTAACTGTAAGGTAACTGTTGAACAGTTTGTTGAACAGACTCAGTTCTTTGAGGTAGTCAGTAGACATTCTGTTTCCTGAATAATAATGATCTGATTTGAGCATTTACCAGCTTATTCCAGTGATGCAACAGAATTTTGTGTCAATAATTGTATTAAGCATCACATTAGTCTGGCATACCAATATTATCACTTTATTACTTGTGTGTAAAGCAACAAAACAGTTCCATTTATTTAAGAATGAAATCTGACTTGTAGACCTGAAGTATTCCCACTATCACTGAATGCACTGGATGAACTATAGTCAATATCTGAAATTTTGTTAGACTTTTGTCTATACCTAAATAAGTACGACCAATGCTGACAAAATTAGGGGCTAAATACCCCCTCACCCATAAAAAATGTTTAATACTGAATGCTGTAAAACAATATTATGAAAGTGAGTTGGAACGTCTGTGTGACTGCTGTTTGTAGGTACGTGAGCAGCTCCATGCCCATCCCTACTCATTTCTTCATCATAGCGACCAGCTGCCTGGACTACACGCAGACTGTGGACTCGTGCACTGGTCCTCTGAGCGTCTTCTCCTTCATCCTGCCTCATCGAGCAGATAACGACGAGAGCTGTAATGTAAGACAGCCTCTTCTCTTCTCTGCTCTTATTTCCTTTTTTTCACTTTACTCCATCCTGCAGTTTCTTCTCTTTGCTTCTCACTTATGGTATGGAGTTAGTTATTTGTTTTGTCCTCATACAGATAAATTTGGCCAGCAACCACATCAATCCCAAGCCCTTATTTACAAGTTAGAACACATACAATGAAAACTTATGAGGCAAAAACGACACATTCATAATCCCTTATGGTTGGGGATTATAGGTGCACCATTATAGGTGCAGTGTGTAAGACTTAGCAGGATCTGTTAGCAAAAATGAAATATAAACTGATTTACCAGAAAAACTGGTATAGCAGTGAGGCTGTTGCACAGTCCTCATGGTGATGTTTGTTGAATCTCCAGCATTGAATTCTGATGTTACTTGAGGCAGTGTTACACGCCTATCACGTGAAATGATTCTTGGCATCGGTCGCTGGTCACATTCACCCAGAGTCTTTTTACAGCCACATTGCTGGTGTACGTTCGAGGATTTGCCAGAATTCTTGTAGTCACAGTTCACCCTTTAAATGCTCATTCGTGAAAATCCAAACTTTGCTTCTAACTCTGAAATGCTATGACCCACCTCACAAGCTCCGACTATTAAACCGTGTTGGAAATCACAAAATTGGGATAACTTGTCATTTTCATGGCAGAAACAGCTCTAGAAGCTTCCATAGATGTCTATCACTTTATATACACACTGGTGGACACAACCAATAACATGCATAAGTGCCATTAATATGTATTTTGCATAGGCTTTAGTGCCAGTTTTTCTGGTACTTTAGAAGTTGTTCTGCATGCTTCCCTCTCAGAGATGTTCACAAGTCTTTTTTTGCAAGTCAAGTCTCAGGTCTTTGGTCATGAGCTCAAGTCTCTAGAAACTAAAAGTCTCATGTCTCTTCTGGCTGTAATGAGCCTTCAATCGTCTGCTGCTATCCATCACATAGCTGATGCTGAGCTAAACATGTTTGCTAACCGTCCATATGCACTAAAGTGACCGACCTCTCCGGGTGAGTTTTCAGGTGCCTGATAAAATTCGATGTGGTTGATCCAGCATCCTTGTTGATATTGCAGACTTTGCAGTCTGTGCTTCTTTTGTTGGTGCCGTCTTGTCTGAAATTCTTCTAGCCAAACGTAATTACATAGGGTACAGCTGCAGGTGTGCCAGTCGCCATAGTATTATTGTCATCTGAGAGTAGTGCGTAAGGCGTGCACCTGCATAATATGGTTACCATGGTTACCATGACAAAATAGGAAGGAAGCTCATCAGACGTTTCAAAGTCTCCTCAATGTTAATACACCAAAAATAGAAAACATAATGATTGAGTCCCAAAACACGAGTCTGTGTCGAGTCTGAAGTCTTTTGAGCACGAGTCCAAAACGAGTCTGAAGTCTCTGTGTGCAACTTAAGTGTGACTCGAGTCCGAGTCGCAAACTTGAGTCCCCATCTCTGCTCCCTGCTTAGCTGTTGAGCATTACTGTTATGCCTGTATTGTAAGTTGCTTGCCTAGCTTAGGTTTATAAATTTGTTGTTGTTTTGCCAGCATTTGGTTCTTTTCCTGACTTGTGGATATTAATTAGTTTATTTTTAATGTTTATTTTATATTTATTTAATAAAGAATGTATGCCCTCGCATATCTGCAACCTCAGATTCATTAAGAGTCCTGATGGAGAAGTCATACTATTTCTAATTATATTTTTATTCGTGTATAATCACCAGGATCTACGAATCGCTGTGTTTTTGTTAGCATAGAATGAGCCATCGATATCTACTTTGAAGCAGCTCTTCTTCCCCCGGAGCCCTCCATCATGTTTCTACAGTAGCCCAGTAATGGACAACACTGGCTCTAGAGAGCACCTTTCACATTCATACGGTGCCTTGAAGTATCAGTCTGACTGCTAATCAGCTAATCAGTAAAGCGCAGCACTCTGACTATAACATTCATGAATATACGCAGACATGACTCTGCAAACAGAGAGCTTAAAACACTACCATGATGCAGAATAAGTAACAGTAATATAAGCTATGACCTATAGCTTTACAGGGTAAATAATTAGATAGATAAATATCTGTCTCAAGTAGCCTCATCACTTGACAGGCTGCTCAATAAGGTCATAGACCTGACATTTAGGAATGAGCTACAGGTACCTGACGCCCGCTGTAAGTTAGACTACACCCTTAGAACCGGGAGGGGTGAGGAAGCAGTATTCAGTGAGTTGCAACTCACCACTAGATGCCAGTAAATCCTACACACTGCACCTTTAATAAGTGTATCAGGTTTGACAAGTTAAAGTTAAAGGTCTGAAGGAAAACTTGTCTACTAACCATAATCTAATGACTAAAAAAAAGTTTCTATCCTACAGTTTAGCATCATGCAATTTACATGCCTCAGTCTTCATACACTTGGCTTAAATGGATGTGTTAAGGACATTGCACAGTGGAAAAAACTGGCCATCTTAAAGGACGTTTTACTGTCCATTTTTGCCCAAACTAGTGCTTTAATGCCATGACTTATCATCCAAATTACCTGAAATTCTACACCTAAAACTAGTAGCAGAGCTGTTTTAGGGCCCTTTTAAATACAGGGTTGTTTTGGATATTGTGCTGTATGACAGTACAGGTGTAATTCTGCTCAGCGGGTTGTTGTAGGGGGAAACTGGACGACCCATCAAGGTTGCAGATGACATTTTTGTTTCTCCTGCAGAGTTCAGAGGATGAATCCAAGTGGGTGGAGGAGCTGATGAAGATGCACACAGCACGGGTCCGAGATGTGGAGGTTCTAACAGGACTTGACTTCTACCGGCGCACCAGCCAAAGCTACACAGAGATTCTCTCACTAAAGACGTACCTGCACACATACGAGAGTGAGATCTGAACCACTGCCTTCCCTGCACTAGTGTATTCGTCCTTGATCAAATCTTGCAAAACCCCTGACCCCAGACCTGTCCTTCCCCGTGACATCAGATGGTTAGGTATATATTTTTATACAAGCCTCTTTTCTCATTTTGTAATGATGTGAATTTAAAAACAAATTCCAGCTCTGTGAGTGAGTGTCTTTTGGTGAGAGTGATCATGTGAGTGTGTGAGTGAGAAATCTGTACTGTATGCTCTAATGTAATATTGTCTGTCAACACGTACCACTTTTGTGATTTGTGTATGTCTTAAATGAATTTCATGACATTAAACACTTTGTACTTACGCCCTGATCTTTTTTTTGTGGAAAACAGCAGCACCTAGTGGTCATTTGGCAATTTGGACAAACTGCATTGAATCATTGCAGTTACAGAAGGGAGCTGTTCGGACAAAATTATAAACTGCTAACTTGACAAGAATGTCTTTTAATAGGTAATAACTGACCAAAGTTGCCAAAGCGTGCTCCGTTTAGCATATGAAATAGAATACATGAAAGTGCAGCATATGAAATAAGGAAATATGGTTTAAAGTATCAGGTACAACATTTAAAAGACTGAATATAAAGTGTATATAAAGAGCTGTGAGGTTCAGATTCCTGTAGTTTCTGGCTGTAACCATGCAACAAGACTAGGAGAAGCTAAATATGCGTGAAAGAGAATTCTGTCTATGCTTACTAAATGATTTTTAACATTAACACCACTCTAGCTATGTTGTGAAAATTTTCTGTAGCATCAATAGCAATTTCATTTTGTTCATTCTATGTGTGAGCTGTTCATCTCTAAAACTAACATAACATCATTAGTCCATTCATCCAAGCTGAATGCTTACATGACATACAAAGCTTATGTGAGTAGATTGTTTGTTTTGTTTTGTTTTTTGCATGCTTTCTGAACAATTAGTGCTCCAGTCTTTCTCCTTAGCAGTACCATACAATGGGTTCACAATGTTTCTTTTATCAATGCTGAGTGATGGTGGAGTAATTGCTGTAAAAAAGTTCTTCAGTTTTTTTTTTTTAATATGTTTTGGTATAGTTATAACCCCACATGTCTGATCCGGAATAAAAGGTTGTGTCCCTAGGTGTGCTTTGCCATTCATACTACTGCTCCCTGTAGTGGGGTAGTTTCAAAGAACTTTTTGGGGAATAGCTCAAAAACCATTTTGTCAAAAATTATTATGGCAAGTTGGCCTCTAGGAGGTACATTAACCTAGCTACTTGTGATTCATGTGTGGAGTAGTGCCACCTAGTGAAAAATGTTCAAAGCAAAACGCTTCACTAGCCAACAAGTACTGCAGGGTCGGAGTACAAAAAGACTCCGGTCAAGTCGGACACATTCTACTTCCTGTAGTGTGAATGAGCTGCAGCAGTGGCAGATCTCATGCTGTTTGCCTTTTATCTTATTGATTTCTGTCTACAGAACAGGTGTGTGCCTCCCAGAAGAGGGTCAAATTAGTCTACAACGATTAAACCTGAATTACATAAGAAATGGCTTTCAACATTTCTCAATAAAACACATATCTACAAGAGCACAAGAGCTAGAAATAAATAAATAATGCAAATAAATACACAGCATCTGTTTCAGAGAGAGAAGCATAGGAATTAACAGATCTGGAAGTTCTTAGGATAAAAAAACGTACCAAACGTCATGCGTGTGTCAGTGAAGCCTTAAACCAACCAAGGGCAAAATTCTGTCATCACAGAGCTGTTTCCCAGTTGGTCCAGCCAGAGGAGATTTTGTAATCCCACAATTCCACATACATGATCCCACTGGGACCCTCCAGGATGCCCACTTTTTATAAAAAGAGCTCCAGTTCAGTGGAACAGCTGGAGTGAGACACATCACTGTGCATATATGATTGTTTTACATCTTTACATGTATTACTTATGATTGTAGGGTGGCACGGTGGTGTAGTGGTTAGTACTCTCGCCTCACAGCAAGACGATCCGGGTTCGATTCCCGGTCCGGGCCATTCTGTGTGGAGTTTACATGTTCTCCGGTACTCCAGTTTCCTCCAACAGTCCAAAGACATGCGTGTTAGGTTGATCAGTCACTCTAGATTGCCCGTAGGTGTGAATGTGTGTGTGAGTGTGTGTTGGCCATGCAATGGACTGGCGACCTGTCCATGGTGAACCCCGCCTTCACCCGATGACGCTGGGATTGGCTCCAGCTCCCCCCGTGACCCCGACTAGTGGGATAAAGCGGAAGATAATGAATGGATAGATGGACTTATGATTGTTGTCCTCATTCGGATACACAGTCATGTTGAATTATGGAGAGGGTTCATAACAGGTAAGTGAGGCACAATCAGTCCTCACAGCAGTTCAAGGAGCTGTAACTTGTTCTAGGAAAACTCTGAGCTGCAGAGACCTCATCATGCTCAGTACAATCTATATTTCCCAGATATTCCCCTGATTCTTAATGTTTCATAAAAGACTATTTAGTACACAGGAAATCTTTTCAGTAAGGCTTGGACGCAGCTGTTCAGCAATGGAAACCCATTCCACGAAGCTCTCTGCACACTGTGCTTGAGCTAATCTGAAGGCCACATGAGGTTTGGACGTCTGTAGTGATTGGCAACCTCTGTGCACTATGCACCTCAGCATCTGCTGACCTGCTCTGTCATTTTACGTGTCCTACCGCTTCGTGGCTGAGTTGCTCTCGTTCCCAATTGCTTCCACTTTGTTATAATACCACTAATAGTTGACTGTGGAATATTTAGTGGTGAGGAAATTTCACGTCTGGACTTGTTACACAGGTGAAATCCTCTCACGGTACCACGCTGGAATTCACTGAGCTCCTGAGAGACTCATTCTTTCACTAATGTCTGTAGAAGCAGTCTGCATGTCTAGGTACTTGATTTTATACACATGTGGCCATAGAAGTGATTGGACCACCCGAATTCAATGATTTGGATGGGTGAGTGAATACTTTTGGCAATATAGTGTATCTCCAGAATCTAGTGCAAAGCCTTCCCAGAAGAATGGAGGTAATTATAACAGTAAAGGGACTGGAATGGGATGTTCAACAAGCACATATGTGTGTGATGGTCAGGGGTCCACAAACTTAGATTAAAATGTACACTACATGTGTTTGTCAGTGTGAATGCTGGATTGTGTAAACTGAGATATACACAAGACTTAAACAACATTACAATATAAACTACTACTGTAATAACTCACATAAGCACCTGAACATAACTACAACTTACTTTTATGAAATTACTTTGATATTACTTTTAGATTACAGATGATTTTCTTCCTGTTGAATAATAAAAGGTAACGTGTGACGGAACTCGTAATGGATGCTGATTGTGTCAGATCTGTCACCACAGTCCTGTATTAACTAACCTCTTTCTTCTAAAATATCCTCACTTTAGCATTACAACACATTACTGCATCCTTTCAGCTTTTTTGTTCAGTGGAGACTTTAATGGAATTTTGCCACATTCGCCTTGTTGAACTCTGCAGTTCGGCCAAGCACGTGAATCGACGTCTCACGTTAGTGCCCCGCTACACGTGAGCTAATGTAAGCGCTGCGGACAGACAGAAGGACCCGGTCTGCGGACAGACAGGAGGACCCGGTCTGCGGACAGACAGGAGGACCCGGTCTGCGGACAGACAGAAGGACCCGGTCTGCGTCTCTGTTCCCTAAATGGCGGCGTTTGTTTACTGTCTCCTCGCGCAGCCGGTCTCGTTTTTCGGAGCGCGCGGAGTAAAGAGTCCGTTTGTTTAAACGTGCGAGCCGTTACATAACATCCTCCCCCTCCTCCCCCCTCCACGGCAGCTGACCTCTAGTTCTCTTTCCTATGTCCCCATTGGCTGAGCTCTAAGGTAGTGGGTGTGGTTACGCGGCTCATTCACAAATCTCTGGGGCCGCAGCCAGAGTACACGTGTAAAGATAAACGCAATGTTGCTAGATTGGGGAATAAAGCTTCTTCAATTTTTTTGCGGCCCTACAACAGCAGATATTATTTATTTAAAATACTACATTATCCGTAATTTTGGGTATTATATGTGCTAGTTGAGAGGTTGTGTAGTTAATGGTGATATAAGTAAAATGTATGATTATTAAAATAACAGTGATAATAAGTGAAGAGCATGTCTGACTCAAAGTGAACTGTGGGTAAAATTTATTTATTTAAAAAATGTACAATTCAATATTATCACCAATGTTATCACAGAACACTCCCAAGGCCTGTGTCATTGTTAGTAGCAGTGCTTGAAATCATCCAGTGTGAGGGTGTTCTTGGTCTTGGTCACGGCTCTATGGATGTTCTTTACTGTGGCGGCCTTTCAAACATGTTTTAATCGTGGCCTTCTGGTACGAATTCTTTATGGACAATGAACAGTGACTTGATTTTTTTATTTGCTCATGCGAGCTTTCTTTGGGTGAGGTGAGAAGGTCATGTGTCATTCAGCACGTTGTCTTTTTGTCTCAGGATCGTACAGGAACACCCATGATTCGTCTCCTGTGATCACTCTGTTCAGGAATTTGGGCTCTCATATTAAACAATCCAACATTTGCTCTAAACTCACTTGCATTGCATGATGAGACACTTCAGCAGGGTTTCACAAAAACAAAAGTCTGGGCACTGCGAAGGCTAGAATGCAACTGAAACCAGTCCTACTGTTTATCTGAGATCCTAACTGACCTTACTTTCCAGACTTTTCCGTACTATTTTGTAAGAATTTCTGGGTGCTAAACGTGAGTGAGTGAGTTTGTGAGTTAGTGAAGCACAGTACAGTTCCATGCTGTGCATCTTAAAAGCATATCATTTTAAAGATACCATAGGAAAAAAATCCAAGTTTTAACATTGCCATGCAATGAATCTATTGTTTTTCTCTTCATTTTTATTTTTGTTCTTTCTTTCTTTATTTATTTATTTAATTAATTATTTCGTATTTTAGCGGCACGGTGGTGTAGTGGTTAGCACTGTCGCTTCACAGCTAGACGATCCGGGTTCGATTCCTGGTCCGGGCCGTTCTGTGTGGAGTTTGCATGTTCTCCCTGTGCTTGTGTGGGTTT
>JAOVVH010000054.1:2861023-2872383 GCA_028566435.1 Scorpiodoras heckelii
TAAAATAAAAAATTTATAATTATAATAATTATAGCATTATAATATTATTAATATCAATATTATTATAGTTATTAATTATTGCTAATATTATAGATTTATAATTATATAATATACATATAATCAATAATTGGTTATTGGAATATTATTATTATTATTATTATTGTTATAGAATAATATACTTATATAATCTAATTATATTAGATTATAAAGAAAGACCTTAATAATGAAAAAAATAATGGGTATAAGTATAAAGTATAAAATCATGACTGAAATTATTTTTTCGCGCTCTGTTTTGGTATGATGTCATACACTCTCTCTCTCTCTCTCCAGTCATTCACAGAGACACTAACCAGTCATGTGCATCTGTTGCATCTGTGCATCATGTATGTAGAAGAGGGTGGATAGCAAATTCTTCCGAGTGCGTTGCGCCCCCCTGTGTTGTTCAAAAAGAATGCAGTGGGCGTCTCAGAGAAATTACGCATCAGACTTCACCCTTTCCGGTTGCTAGCTGTCATGTGACAGGGGAGAGCTGACAGGTGGGTGGGAATTTCCAGGTGACCAAGTGGAACCAAAATAAGTACAATACAATACAATATTTTGTAATGACATTTAATAATGTCATAATATCCATGATATGTTACAAAAGTGCTTTATGATGTAATTTGTCACAGTATTAAGGTTTTCTATTGCCCAGCCCCATTCTTAAGCGATTGAAATAAAGCTCTGAAGAGGTACGCTGTTGACAGGAAGTGTTCGTAGTAGAGCAAAAAAGATAAAAGAGCAGCCTCTCCACCCAGGAAATCTCTTTTAGATGTGTGATTAAAGGTGAGAACTTTGAGACTGATGGCTTACAAGACAACAGCAAGAATCATTAATGTTTTAAGATGCATCATCTTGTGTTGTCCTGTTTTATCCTTTTCATTATTTCCATTTAAATAGCAAATACACACGTGTGTGTGTGTGTGTGTGTGTGTGTGTGTGTGTGTATATATATATATATATATATATATATATATATATATATATTTAGAATAAGCCTTGTACCAGCTACACACCAGAAATTCAGAAAGTTTCATTCATGCCAACTACAACACACACACGCAGTGCACAACCAGCCCCTAGCCTCAAGCCCTAGAAGATAGATCAGCCCTTAGATCTGCCTCTAGATCCCTGAACATTATACCCTGTGACCTTTTCTTGTGGGGATACATCAAAAACTGGGGTTTTGTTCCACCATTAGCTACTAATCTGGATGATCTCAAAAAGAGAATCACGGCAACGGTGGCCTGCGTGGAAGAAGACATTCTGAGAGGTGTTTGGAATGAATTCAACTATCTCAGTGTCAGTCTCTGTGGAGGGCATATATAGAGTATTTATGAAATTGTGGTTGTGTGTGTGTGTGTGTGTGTGTGTTTATTTATTTATTTAATTCTTTTTTTGTTGTTGAGAGTATTACAGTATTTGGAAGACTCTGCACACTGTAATGTTTTGTTCTGCAACTCAGCAGCAGATCTTCGACTAGTTTGGTTTATCCCTGTGCGTCTACAAGGCTCCAGACCTCCTTTCAATGAGCTCAAGATATCCTCCCCTTCAGCACTTCTATGTTGAATGACATCATAACATCCGGCCATTTCCAACTGCTCTCACGCTAGCAAGTGTTAAAGTGATGACAGAGAAGCCCACACTAGACACCTCAGCCAGCAGCTACCCACCAGTAGCACTTCTTTCTTTCTAACATTGTTTCTTTCTAAAACTGCAGTCAGTCTGTGCTGTTTCTTACCCAGAACAACCTAACAACCTAACAGGATCCAAACGGTTCCATCTTCAAAGCAGCACACTCCAGAGAAACCGCCTTTGTGGCTGTTCCTGAGGCGTCATACTGCTAGATCAGCCACACTGCTCATCCTCTTTGACCTCTCAGGATCATTCAGCAATCATTCAGATTCTCTTGTCCATCCTCACAAGCTGTAGAACTAGAGGCCCAGCATGACAGTAGTTTTGCTTCTTACCTGGAGGGTTGTATCAGGTGTAGTGAGGGGATTCACACTCACTCCATGTAGACTCTCCACTGGTGTTCCACAAGTGTTTCATCCTTTTCTGTTCTTGACCTATACGTGCTCTGTCAGTGAGGTACTATCCTCATGTGGTTTTTTTTTTTCATACTACTGCTAAGCCAAGAACACTTAGCTCTTCCCCTCCTTTCGTCCCTCAGACTCTCATATTTCTTCATGGCTCTTGGCATCTCATCATGGATGGCATCTCACCATCTGAAACTAAATCCCAGCAAGACTGAGCTGCTCTACAGTGAAGTACCAGAAAAACTGGTACTTGTTAATGCAGTTAATGTTGACAGTCCTGACGCTGGTGTTTGTTGAGGTCTCAGCATTGAATCATGTGTTACCAGAATCATGTGAAATGATTCTAACCAGCCCACACTGCTCATGTTCACTCAGAGTCTTTTTATGTGTTCACTGCTGTCATAAGTTCAAGGTTTTGCTGGAATTCTTGTAGTCACGGTACAACCTTGTAATGCTCATACATGAAAATCCAAACTTTGCTTTTGCTTTTCTTCAGTGTACGCTATGTCAAGGTTTTGTGATCTCTCTGAAGAACATGCCATGTGACAACATACACAACTTTAGGAAAGTTCTGGACTACCAACTATCTGTGTCGTGTTATAGTCATAAACTGATTTGGTCATGCCGGTTGCTCAGGATGATGTAGCCCTTTCATTCTATGGAGGCCACACAGATGCTTCTTCAGTTCTCAGGTTAGGAAAAGGAAGGACGGTGCGAGAGTCAGTGGGAAGAGGAGTGAATGATCTGCACTCCATGTAATTTGGAAAATTGTTACTGATAATTTTGTTTCTGTTGAATAAGTGCAGTGATTTTATGTTGTAATACATATGTAGTAAGGGATATATTTATAATTTCAGTTCAGTGCTATCATTGTTGGGTAATTCTGTCTGATTTAGCAACTCACACTCTGATTTGTGGTGTCTGACCTTGATTTGCCTTACTAAAAATAATCCTTAATAAAAAGGCAGAAGTAGAGCAGAGGTAATATTTCTTTATTTTAGTGATTCTTGAGTAATCAGCAAGTGTTTGATGGAATTAGGATAAGTTATATGAGCAGGATTTGTATGGCATGCTGTAGATTTTTAAAAAAAACGGCACTCTGACCCTAGTTTCCTAACAAAATAGTATATGCAAAGAAAAGAATTTCATGCTACTGATACTTGATAAACAATGGCTTCTTCCTGTCACTGTGCAAACACTGACATGATTGTGTTGCTGTAACACTTTGGTTTTATTGTGTTATTAAAATGTCTTCTTGTTCTTTCACAGGCACATGGACACCGTTCAATCCTGTGACTGTCAGATCAATTATAGGTGAGGAAATCTTCTGTCTTTTAGCAAGGGTCTAGCCTTAAATTTGTGGTTTAGAGTTTTCCCTTGGTGTCCCTTAATTTGTCTCACCAAGGTCTTTTAATTATAGCTCCTGTGAAATTAAAAAATGGGTGTAAGAGCTTTTATTTTATACACAAGGCATTGTGGAAATATATAAGCCAGTACACCCCTATATCACCCCTGTTACATTTTTTGTGATGTAACAAGTTACACAAAGATAAATCATGTTACTTTTTTTCACACCTTTAATGTCATATAGCAACCAACAAAATTCAAGTGAAAAGCAAATAGAAACTTTTTAGGGAAATAAAACAAAAAAACAGAAAACACTTTCTACCCCTTTTCCACAAGTTAGCACAGTTCTCTGGGGTCCTACTGAAATGTCTGTGTCATGCTTTGGTCACAATACCACAAGGATCAAGCACCACAACACCCTTAAACATACCTGTTCATAAGGGCTGATTTGAGCACCTGTTCCTTTAAATGATTATGAGCCACTGCTCTTCCATGGGGTGTGCCAATGCGAGTACAGCTTCACGCTAACATGGTATCATGCAGGACAGGCACTGAAATGGCCTCAGTGATTCATGGCATGTCATAAACTTCTTGTGAAGCTCTATAAAATCAACAGCAAGAAACACTCCGGAGACATCTACACCCATTCTGTCATTTTACTCTCAGGTGATTTAAGAGTGTTGGTAGGAAGTTCATCATACAGACATTTAACTAACAAACCAATAGCGTTAATGGTACACAGCAACTAATGCCAATAGCTTTCTAGAAAAGCATGTCTAATATATGATCTCAGCTATTTGTGTTAGCTAGTGCTAAACAGTCAAAGAATCACATCGCCAGTTATTTTTCAAATACTTATATTTCCCTTACCTACAGTTTTGCCACGGATGTTGGAATTGATCACTAGTTTAGGAAAAGTCCCAGGTTTGACAAAGTAGTTAGTACATACGTAACAGTTTTTGCAGTCATTCCCAATAATAATAAACTTTATCCACTCAGCTATTCTGTCCTCTCAGGCTGGGGGTTGTTGTAGTGATGTGTTGCTAGTCTGTGCAGCCGACAACAGATGCAGTTCTGTGCTTAGCCCTCACCTTTGGCATAATGCTAGCGGGTCTTGTAATGAAAAAAATGGTGCACCTTCTCAAAGGTGGTTATGAAGCTGTAGGTGGAGATACTCAGATGGGGGTGGAATAATTCTAAAGAGCCTTCAGTCAGCATAAGAGAGGCATCCAATTCCTAATGGCTTGTTGAAAGCCCATGTTTTCTGACCTTATCAGCCCTCAAAAACTGACTGAGTGGTCTTATTTGTGGGTTGGTAAGCACTTCGGGTACTCCAAATCTATCTGCACAAGCACTGAGTATTTTTATAATATGTCCCCTTTGTTGTTTTTTTGTTTGTTTGTTTGTTTGTTTGTTTGTTTGTTTGTTTGTTTGCACATCATACTTTGACAATTTTATTCCACTCTTCCTTGAAAAATACTTAATGCTTAAAATGACTAGGGGATCCCCTGTGCACAGCCCTCTTCAAGTTGTTCCACAGGTTTTTTGATAAGACTTGTGTCTGGGCTCTGAATGGGCCAATCCAAAATGTTGATCATCTTCTGAAGCCATTCCCTTACTAAACCCTTGTGAGTGTGATTTGGGTTATTATCATGCTGGAGTGAAGTTTCTTGATCCCAAAAGGTTCTCCATGGGTCTCATCAGAACATAACACATTTTCCATATGGTATGGGGTGATTGTGTGTATGTTTTGCCAAAATTTAGGCCATCTGTCCACTTTACCCCAGATAGATGTCAAGAAAATCCTACAGAATCCTTTGAATGTGATTGAGCACAGTCACATGCCCAAATATAAAGGGCTGTGCACACTTATTCAACAAGGCCATCAAAAGGTTTTTTTTTCTCCCTAAACATTTCTATTGATTTTTTTTGGTTGCTGTATCACATTAAGGGTGAGAAATCCTGATCTTGTTTTCATCTTTTTGCATCACAAAAACCTGCACAGTTCTGTGTAGACTTTTTATATCCACTGTATATACTGTGACCCACACAATCACAGGGAATAGATGATGACAAAAACATGTTTTGGAGGAGGTATTACTTAAATTTGACATTTTGTGGGAAAATGGGAGAAGTTTTTGATGACTCATTCTGTACTCCTCCAATTTTTATGCAATCAGACGCTGTCTTGAGTACACGTCTCCTACCCGTTCCAAAAAAAGCTGTGTTCACCAGCCTACATTAGCAAATGGTTGGGTCATTCATGTCATTTTGGTTATGTAGGTTCCCACACATTATTTCCATTCCAGACCATGATTTGAGTTTTGTTTGTGCTTGTACTCATTCTCCCTCCAAAATCAAACACTGTACTACTACAAAAACATCACAGGCTCCACTGGTCGTGATTGTCTGCATGCGGTGTCGTGTGTATGATACGGCAGTTGAGTGAGCATTTGGAGATATCGAGGCACGTTTGATTGCTTTCACATCTGTTAGTCCGACTCTGGAGTCTGAGCACCATTAGGGATGTAAGAGAATATCAATAAACTTGAGTATCATGATATTATGTTTTGAGATACTGTATCAGTTCTCAAAAAGACTATTGATTTTCCATGAATAGTTTACATGCAAAGATTTGTGGCAGAAAGGAGTTAATTTTGTGTTGAGTTTAAACCCCTGGCTGCTAAATAGCAGCGTTGTGCTATAGCTTCTATGTGAAACAGCAGCTAGTGAGATCGATTGGTGTTGTGGGTGTTCAGTTTCTATCCAGGGGTTGTTGTGTTGGTTTGCATGGGTAAATGTAATGATAAACTGTAGTTCTCTCTCATGTCTATTATTAATGGATAATTTGACATTTCAGTGAATTCAGTTTTATTTGTTTTGGCTTTATTCTTATTATTTTTGTTATTGCGTTTTCCTTACTCCCATGTCGTCTTTCATGCAATCTGACTTGGTAGCTGCTGTTTAAGTCAGCCAAGCCGAGGAAATAAATCAAAATACAGAATCTCTTCCCTCCTCTCAGGCCATTTCATGAGCATTTTAACTGATTATTTCTATCACTGACTCTGGTTACAGAACTAAACCTCTCTAAATCTCTTTGCAACAATTGCTATCAGTAGTACAGTATATTTGTGTGTCAGTAATCAAGCCTGGCTTCTAATCTAGATGATGGTAACGTTCACTCATTCATCCATTCATTCACTTCACTCACTCTCAAACTGACCCATTCTCATATAGTGATACACTGAAGTACCGGAAAAACTGGTACTGGAGCCTATGCAAAATACATAGCAACACCATCTATGCACGTCATTGGTTGCGTCAGCCAGCACATATAGACATCTATGGAGCTGTTTCCACTGTGAGAATGTCAAGTTATTACAATTCTGTGATGTTCAACTCGGTTTAATAGTTGGAGCTGGTGCGATGGTCATAGCATTTCAGAGGTAGAAGCAAAATTTGTATTTTCACATATGAGCATTTGAAGAGTGAACTGTGACTACAAGAATTCCAGCAAAACCTCAAACTTATCACATCAGCGTAGCTGTAAAAAGCCTCTGGGTGAATGTGAGCAACTTTGGCTGTCAAAAATCATTTCACGTGATGGGCGTGTAACACTGCCTCAAGAAACGCCGGCATTGAATGCTGGAGCCTCAACAAACATCAGCATGAGGACTGTGCAACGTTCGCTCCAAGATCCTGTGGGGGACCTACCAAGTATTAACTGCTCAGTGTATATCTACTCATTCAACACCCCACCCCACCCCACCCCAACACACACACACACACACACACACACACACCTTATCATTTACATCACGACCTTATCCACTTACGCACTCAGTCACAAGCCCAAGTCCAACCCACTTACCCAATCATGTAATTGCCGTGCTGACTCATACACACACCCACGTGTTTATTCACACACATGATCACTTGCAAAACTACTTTTCTGCTATTACTGTACTCCTATATTCTCACACACACTTCTTTGTCTACATACCTATTCCCTCACTCTCCTGCCTCTTCACTCGTTCGTTCACACACACACACACACACACACACCCCTCATCCACCCACTCAAGGAGAAGAGTGAAACTGAGCCTAACACAAGCACCCTCTCATCTCTCACGTCCTCTCTTATGTTTTCTCAGCTATGTTTGACAGAGAGAACAAAGGTGGAGTGAACTTTAACGAGTTCGCTGGTGTGTGGAAGTATATCACAGACTGGCAGAACATCTTCCGCACTTACGACCGTGACAACTCAGGGTTCATCGATAAGAATGAGCTGAAACAGGCTCTCACTGGCTTCGGTAAGCAAATTAATGCTGATGTATTTATGAGAAAGGCGAGTGGGCCAGAGGAACAGATCAGTGCCATGCTATGGGACGTTGCTTAGTTTATCTGGAACACACTGAAGCAGCTATTGAGAGAATAAGAGGTTTAGAAATCAGTTTAAAGCAGAAGGGCTGAAATATAAACATAACACACCTTTTACACTTTATAAATCAAAGCTTTAGAATCTATTCTTAGTCATTTCTCCAGACAAAACTGTCTAGTATACATGCTCCCATTTGATTGAAATATATAATGAGTATATAGCTAGACGATCATTCAAAGAAAAATACAGTTTCTTATTTTATTTCTAATTTTGCTTGAGTATTTTTTAGGATTTTATTTTTTAGAAATCACAAGTTCTTCTTTTTTTTTTTTTTTTTTACAACTTGGTAATATACAGTTCTCAAACATTTTCTTTAGGTTGTGTCAGCTTGTATTTAATTCTCTTACTGTGTTATTAAGCCTTTGAATTTTGTTTCTTAAATATCTCTGGTAAACGTGGTTGAGATGGACTTGATATCTGCCCTGCTGTTTGCTGCATGCTTCATGTTCCTGTCCTTGTCCAGGGTATCGTCTGTCAGATCAGTTCTATAACACGCTGATAGAGAAGTTTGACCGGCAGAGGAAAGGACAGGTAGCGTTCGATGACTTCATACAGTGCTGCATTGTACTACAGGTAAAAGCCAACTAAAATAACTTATGGAGTCAGATTGTTTTTTTATTTTATAAATAAATGTCACACCATGTGTAAATGTCTAGCTACTTAGCTACTTCATATTTTGAAAGGCAGTTCTAATGAAAATGTCCTAACCATTCACCAGTCTGGGTTTTGTCACCCCTTTTCCTCTCTGAAGGGGGTTGAAGGGTCTGAAGGCTCAAAACTGCCAACTCCATGTATGCAGTAGTGTCTCGCAATCTAATTAACCATCTATTTGTTAGGGTTGGTTTCCTACCAGCACATTTTAATCTGTATATTTTTACAGTTTTTGCAGCTGAGTTAAGATCACGTTGCCATGTAACGTTAGCCAGTTGTTCATTACAGCATCATACAGCCAACATTTAACTAAAACTAGTGTTACGTGCTGCATCACTGAATAAGCTTGCCTATAAAACTGTCATATATTTAATCATGCACAGTAAAAGGGCTCATCACATTTTCACTTCCCGGCAACAACCTGAGGCTGATGTTTATGGTGAACCATAGAGGAGTGAAACCGGAACTGTGTGGAGAGTCCGTTAGGTTGTACCAGTCAGAGAATTGCTGCTTGTAATAGTCCACTTAACTATTCACTGTGCAGATGTAATGCACTGTGGTCCCGTTCAGTCATACTCTTAAATTTACACTCATATCACTGGCTGAAATTGTAAGAGACCTGAAAGGCTGAATGCCTTATTGGAACAAGTGCATTTGTAAAGTGAACCGCATCAGGAAAGCCTCAGAATTCCCAGCACAAATACAGGGATGTCCACAAATGGCGAGCGGTTTGTAAGTGCAGGTTTGTCGGTCTGTACATGTAACCGTGTCAAAAAAAATTTTATGACCTTTGTTAATGCTTTTAAATACACATATAACGTCTGTCCGGAAAGTAACGAGAATGAAATTCCTGTGCTCTGTAGGGTTTACATATGGGGATGGTGGCTCAAGGTGAATTAGAGTGGGATCTCTGGTAATCAGGAGGACCCAGTTCAGGTGCATTCTAGCCTTCACATTGCCCAAATGTTTGTTTTTGTGAAACCCTGCTGAAGTACCTCGTCACTGGAACGATGCAAGCGAGTCTGGAGCAAATGTTGGATTGTTAACAGAGTGATCACAGGGGATGAATCATCGGGGTTTGAGTACGATCCTGAGACAAAAAGACAGAGTGCTGAATGACACATGACATCACCTGACCCAAAGAAAGCTCACATGAGCAAATCAAAAATCAAATCACTGTTCGTCTTTTTTGATTCTCAAGGTCCATAAAGAGTTCATACCACAAGTCCAAACAGTAAATGGAACATTTTACCTTGGAGTTTTGGAGCATTTGAGGAAGAGGGTTTTTGCATCTTTATGGATCCTCCATCATGAATAACGCTCAGAGTCACACTTCACTGGCTGTGAGAGAATTTTTGACTGAAAAAAATTTGCCAGTCCTCCCACATCCACCCTATAGCCCCGACTTGGCTTCATGTCATTTCTTCTTGTTCTCCAAGATTAAAACACGTTTGAAAAATCACCACTTCATCCCAGAATGAACCAAATTTTTATTACTTTCCGGGCAGACCTTGTACAGTTTTTGTCATTTTTTGTGAATGACAAAATGCTTTGTGAATTGGGTGATGCTGATTTGTGAATTAAGAAACCAATCTGACTCCATAAACTTTTGCTTATTCAGCTTTGTCACTTAAAGGGACCGTGTGAGTTCTAAATGAATTTTCTTTCTTTTCTCTCTACCCCAAATATATACAATCAGCGCTTAACTGACATCTTCAGGAGGTACGACACGGACCAGGACGGCTGGATCCAGGTTTCCTATGAGCAGTATCTCTCCATGGTCTTCAACATCGTATAGCACAGCACGACCACAAACACCAGTGCCAAACAACAAAGCTCTCTCTCTCTACTGGTCTTCCACCAGTAACATCATACACACCTCACTGGAGCGTTAAAGGGACAGGAGATTTGAGCTTCAGTTAATGGATATTTTTGTCTGTCTGTTTTTATCTTCCTTTACATTGTTAAACTTAATGCATCTAAAAAGCCCCTTTTTCATATTAAAGAACTTTACTTTGTAACCTGCACTGTAAATGTCATAGTAACATTCAGATGCATGCCATCAGTTTCATTATTGTCAACGCATGTCAACTAACTTGTACTGAGTTTTCTGTTGAAGCCTTGTTTACAGTGGACATTTTTAAATACGCATTAGAACATGCAGATAGCAGGAACAAGTGGTTTTGTATGGTCGTGTGCATGAAGCTTTGCAACTGCAAAAAATACATAATGTTTTATTAAAAAAGAAACAATAATGTGTTACTAGTATTTGTTCCTGTGAGCTCAACTTCCTTTTGGAATTTATAAAAGAAGATGATGAGAGAAATTCCTACATGTACATGTATGATTAACTGCATTTCACCAAAGAAATAAAAATTCAATTATGTGTATTGATTGAACAACCAAGCACATATGGATGTGAAATTTTGTCTCTTTGCTAAATAAATATTTGTAATCACTAATATTTCTTTAAGCCTAATTCTTTTTTTTTTTGGAGCACTTACATCATTAAAAAAATACATAAGCTACAAATTTGGCCAGTAAGAATTGTATTCAATATTTTTCTTTTAAATAATGTGTAAATGGCATTTAAAAAGATGGACGCTTGTTACTACAGAGATAACATTCAGTTATGTTACACCATATTACCAAAAGTATTCGCTCGTCTGCCTTCACATGCATATGAACTTGAGTGAGCTCTCATTCTTAACCCATAGGGTTTAATATGATGTCGGCCCTTTGCAGCTATAACAGATTCAACTCTTTTGGGAGGCTTTCCACAAGGTTTAGGAGTGTTTATGGGAATTTTTGACCATTCTTCCAGAAGTGCATTTGTGAGGTCA
>JAOVVH010000054.1:2894683-2906210 GCA_028566435.1 Scorpiodoras heckelii
GAGAGAGAGAGAGAGAGAGAGAGAGAGAGAGAGAGAGAGAGAAAGAGAGAGAGAGAGAGAAAGAGAGAGAGAGAGAGAGAGAAAGAGAGAGAGAGTGTGTGAGAGAGAGAGAGTGTGTGTGAGAGAGAGAGAGAGAGAGAGAAAGAGAGAGAGAGAATTATAGTGAAAATAAATGTGCACAAACCACATAAATGATGGTATCTGTAGTATCATCTGGTGCTGTATTTATGGAAAGAGCAACAATATCTACATGCACACGTTACGCCAACTTCAAATAACACACGCAGCTTTCTTTATGTTTAAAATCTGCAGATTGTTACCCAGTGTTAAAGGCAATTTCCCCCAGGGCATCACAAGCATCCACCTTCTCATCGATGTAAGCGTTTTCCACGCTGAAGCTACGGAGAAGGAAAGCATTTAAATCAGCTTGCTCTCATAGCAGCCAGCAGAACTAGATAAAGAGACTGTAAAGAACCGGAAAGAAACACACCCAGCAACATCCTCCACCTCGTTCTCTCCATCTTCCCCCAACACAGCATCACCATCTTCTTCATCATCATCATCATCATCATCCAAGAGAACAAACTGCTTGTCTTCCTCTAGATGAGTCTGTGATGAGAGAAACATTAGTGCTGTATATTATATCGTGGGAAGTAACTGGGAAATAAAATATGAATTGTCAGTGGGCTGCAGTGGACCCAAACCCTTTGGAACATGAAACTCAGGCAGTTCTTTGTGCACTTTCTGCCTATTTTAGAAAGCACAGGCGTAAACACTCATCAGTGCTCTAAACCAATACTGTTTCAGGTGTCACAAACAGGCTCAGTGGAACCACCCTCAGTCCCACCCTCCGGCTGAATAACTTCACCTACTGGGTGACTATCAACCCATAGACTGAGAATCACATTTACAGTCACAGATGTCCGAGCACTTTTACAACCTGGGTCACTACAACGTAATGGGAATGTAATGGGAATGTAATGGGAATACAAAACACGAGTCGTTACAATTACATACAACAAGGAATTATTTTCCACCATGCTAATAATAGAGTTCATGTAAGCCTAACACATTCCTTGAGTGTCTAGAAGTGATTATAACCTAACTATAAAGCTTCGAAATAAGTGGAGACGGCCAACGTGGCCTCTGTGTAATGGTGAGCAGTGGCTGCTGATCATTTAAAGCAACAGGCACTGAAGCTGAGTGTTTAAAAAGAGCTGTTCACAGGGTGAAGAGAGATTTGTGCTATTTGATCCATGTGGCATTTTGACCAAAGAATATGACAGACATTTCATTAAAACTCCTGGGAACTGTATTAATTAGTAGAAAGCGGGCAGGTCACCTTTAACTGAACAGGACTGTCAATTGAAATGAATGCACTAACCGTCACCCCCTCTGTAGATTTTAGGGACAGGAGCATCAATGTGGTGATTGCAGTAAGATGAGGATCAATACTTTCTGGACTGATTGTGGACACAGCCGAGAACAAGCTATACCTAAACACCACGAGAGAAAGACACAAGCAAACTAATTTCATCGTTTAAAGATAAAACATTCAGCTGCAAATTTCATGAGTGAACAAAACACATAGTACCTTAACTACACCTAGAGATTAAATTACACCTACGTAGAAACCATTCTCAACAGTGTAGTGGTGAAAGTTGAAGCTACACTGTAAAATCTCTTACAATTTCTGATCATGTCACAGTTATGAACAGTGTATGCCTGGATGGTAACCTCATCACGGTTTCAGAACACGGATTAAAGAGTGTGCATGTCTATTTTTAGGGCTTTGTGCCTTTGCTTGCAGCCAAATGTTGATCCAAAAAGTCATTCTGACGTCCTTTTGGGTTGGACTTTACACAGGGAGGTACAGTAATGAAGTCAGAGTGCCTCTGGGATTTTAATCCCATTCAAATCAGTCATGTCATAATGAACCGTGTGGTCATGCATCTGGAAAGAAAACACCTTATTTTATTTTCTATAAAATGACCAGCAGACATAACCTCAGGTAATATATCCCTTCTGAACTGACAAATCAGCAAACATTACATTATATCCTTATGGGAAATGAGGTTTCCTTCAAATGGATAGAAAAGAAATCCAAGTACTGGATGAGTTTAAACTAAAGAACAGTAAAACAGACAAGATAGACAAGAGGACTTATCAGGGACGTGATGCATCCAGGGGTTTGGGACAGTTATTTTGTTCCTAGCACAGGTACCGCCTATAGACTTCATCATCATGTGACCTACTAAAGCTGAAGTACAACAATCACTTACGGTATAATAAAGGTCAAAGCCATCTCTCTCTGTATTAAAACAAGGCGTATTAAATGCATTAATGAGGTGCAGATTTTGTATTAATTTTTTTTTTTTTACCAATGTCTCTGGTCAATGAATACTGTGTTAATCATGATTTTTTTTACATTAGTTTATCATACAGTAGAGCTGAAGATCTTTGCCCGAACCCAGCGGGTTTGGTCGGGTTCGGGCTTAATTTCTGTCATTTTACACGGGCTCGGGTTTGCGCAGTAAATGAGCGGTTAGGTGATGCGTTTCGATTAGCGCCAGAAAGATGCAAAAATGGATGCCAAAGAGGTGAAACAGAGGCTGGATTCTGGCGATTACGTTTTGTTTGCACCGTCAGTGAAAGTAAAGTCTGAGGTGTGTAAAAGTTTTGACCATGTTCATAATGAGAATGATGAGCCAATGACATCTGAATAGCCTAATGTCGGGCTGTAAACGTGTTCGAGCTTTTAAAACGGTGTACTTGTCAGGTTCGGTTCGGGCTCGGGCCGAATTCTGTCGGGCTCGGGTCGGGTCAGGCTTGACGTTTCAGGCCCGATTATCATACAGCTCTATCATACAGGGTAGAAATATCAAACCACAACACTCCTACTGCTCAAACTACATGATCTGTCAAACACAATGGTGAAATTCACATCACAGATATTCTCTCGCTTTATGGCAAATGGCACAACTGTCAACAGCTGTGCCAAACATCAATGATGCCACTGGTTACCAGTCTAAAGACAAACAGTGACAAACTTGGAAGCTAAAAAAATCATCATTGTCTGATTAGAGCTACTTCCATTACCAGAGAGTTTTGTGACCTTTTTCCCCTCTTGGTCTCTGGATGCCACAACCACTGAGAAGTGACCACAATAACCAGGCTTCTGACGTTACGACAGACGGGAACACTGCTCATGTTTAACAATATCTGATTACATTTTCAAAATGTCTAAAATTCTTTCATCTCTGAAAGCTGGTGGATCTTCTATTCTTTCACACTGTGCTACTTGCATACAGTTTAGCCATAAAAACCTGTTGTAAAGCAAAACTGTGTCTACATCGTGCCAGAATTGTGTAAGCTTTGAGCTTGGCTATAGACAGAAAACGTTCCTACGTGCAGCGGCGTAGGTCTGGATCATCCACAGCATCAGTAAGGTTCAGACCCAGCTGCACACACTCTGCAGCCAACGGACCAAACACATCCTTACCAACAGTGCGAGCCAACACGGACAGAGTATCTGAGCGGAGGGAAGGAGGGAGAGTGGGTTACACAGATAACCATTTCATAAAGACAATACAGAGGAAGAAGAAAATAAAATCCCTACCCAAGGCCTGGGTCTGCAGTGATCTCATTTCATCTCGCGTATCTATCAGGAAGCCCTTCAAGCTCCCTATTACAGGAGGGAAATAGGGCACCAACATCTCTTTGGCAGCATTAGCTAAGAGAAATAAAGTGAAAATACATTAATCTAGAGTCAGGATATGCAGACAGATTTGAGCAAATAAGGAAATAGTAGAATTTAATAGAACAGGAAAAAGCGAGAGAGAGAGTATGTTACCAAAATGGAGATACATTTTTGACAGAAATACACAAAAACTACAAAATTATTTGTTCATGTTACTTTTATGTGGGACTGATTACCGATGGCTCCTATAGCACTGACAGCAAGCTCCTTAAGCTTAAGGTTGTCTGTGTTGTTCAGGGCTGACAGCATGGTCTCCATAAGAGTGGGCAGGTAAGACTGAATATCATCATCTGAGGGAGACAGAAAGGAAGCAGCCCCATGCTATTAGTGTTTAAATGTTTTAAAGCTAATGTTAGCCACTTAAAACACATCAATCAGGTGAACACAACATGAAGAGCAACACATTTCTCCAAGGTTACTTAGCACAATTGTTATGTTACAGCTATATGGTACATGTTATGTTAACTATAGCCACAAGCACCCTGTACAAACAGGACCCAGGGGCCAGTTATTTGTTACACAGGATACAAACATACTTTAAGTTTCATTTTGGTAGCCTTGTGTGAAATTGCCTGCTGAAAGCTGATTGGCTGAGGATGACCATGTTTTTTTTTAAGCCAGTCATAATTACAAATGCAGTACACATTTCTGTCCGGATGTTCTTACGCTTCCTGAGAAACAGCCATTTAACGTATGTCCCTGTCTCTTATGAAAGACCACAACCCAAACACTGCAGACATCCAATTCCCCAAAGTCTTGTCCTGAACTATCTTTAGCACAGATCAATCACCTAAGTCAAGCCACTTTCTTCACATAACCTGGAAAAGTTTTCATGATTATATTACATCCCATTCTGCTCTATAAATAACATCTATTGCTTACTTATCTTGCTTGCCTAAGTACTGCTTGGCTCTGTTAAGACTTTAACACTGGTGTCCATTTCGTGTCCTGAACATGACACATCCTTACCCAGGTTCTCTAAGAAGTTCTCCAGGGCATAGAAAGCCTTGGTGACGTGGCCAATTCTAGCCTCATTTAGAGAAGACAGGTATCCTAGTAACAGTGGCATCAGTTCTGCGTGGTATTTACTGACTTCAGGCTGTGACAAAGTAAATTCCACATTAAAACAACACACACTATGAATAGAAATACCAGTTAAAACTGTAAAACAGACACCTGCTATAAAGCCACTGTAGTTTAATGAAAATATGGTGAATACGTGCATTCTCACCTGCAGGTACTCAGAGAACTGACCCAGAGCAAAAAGGCCTGCACTGCGTACCACCTGGTTACTATCAGACAGACTGCGACACACTGTCTCCAGCATGGACGACAGCAACCTGACACACAGGCACACAGTTTAGTAGGCATTTCTTCCTTTGTGTGGAGAAAAGCGTTGAAACAGGAAACAGAGCCTACTTAGTGCGAATGTGGTCAGCACAACCCTCTGCCAGCACTGCCAGACACATGAGACCTCCTTTCCTCTCATAAGCATTCTCACTGGACAGGCAAGCCTGTGCCAGGGGCATCTACAGAAGAGAATAACCAAGATATTAAGGAATCAATTACAACACAGCAATTAGACACTTTATATTATATTGAAGTCCTTGTGTAGCATGCTAGCACTTACAGTGACTTAAAACCTTCACCCCCACGCCAACAGAAATCACCATTTTCACAATTACAAAAGATATTTTCCAAATCAGTATTTTTATTGCAAACGTACTCTATTTCCAAAGGCAATATATTTTATTTGTCTGCTAACGTTAAAAACTGAAATATACAACTTGCATAAGTATCCAAACCCCTGTGCTATTGAGCTCCAGATTAAGGAAGATGACAGTTTGTTTGGACGTGATACAGAAGTGCTACTTAATTGGCCATAACTCATCAGAATTAGCTTCTACCTGTGAATGGTCCAAGTACAGAACTCCTTCTGGATATAAAAGCATTCTGTCTAAGGGTAATCAGCCGGGTTGTGAAATAATAAGACTAAAGAGAGGAAACTATTCGAGTGTTTTCATGAGTGAATCGATAAGAAAGTGGAAGCTGCATTACACCACCCAGATGCTCTGTACTAAAGGCTGTTTCCTAAACCAAGCATATGAAGAAGATATTAACTGTCACAAGAAACACCAGGCCAGTCAGCAGTGGTTAAGTCAGGCT
Organism: Scorpiodoras heckelii; assembly: GCA_028566435.1. Lineage (NCBI taxonomy): Eukaryota > Metazoa > Chordata > Actinopteri > Siluriformes > Doradidae > Scorpiodoras > Scorpiodoras heckelii. The sequence continues at coordinate 2,900,610 of JAOVVH010000054.1, forward strand.
GGTGGGAATATTTCTCATCTGCAGGAACTGGGAAATCAATTCTTTTTAGAACTGAAGTGAATGAATGGAAATAAATTCTGCATAATATTGCAAGAAACCTGCGGCAGTTAATTTTAAAACTAAGACCTGGGAAATGGATTTACCTTCCAGGAGAAGAATTATCCAAGACAGACAGCTAAGGCAACACCAGAGCGGCTCAGAAACTGTCAAGTGGATATTCTGAACTTTTTCCATCAAAGCCCTGATCAAAGTCCTACTGAGAATCTGTGGTACTACAGTCCAGGACCACCATCCCATCAACCTAGACACTGTATATAAATTCTACTAAGAAGAATCAGGTGGAAAAGGCTGGAAATGTGTGTTTAACATTCATGATAGGACTCGTCAGTGTCAGTGATTTATAACAGTTTATACACAGGTTTTTGAAATCACATCTGCTGCAAGACAGAAGCCTTTGCACTTTGCACAGTTTCCTCTGTCACATGATGAGCAGGGTTTTTTTTTTCCAAGAGTGAGTTTAAAACAAAAAGAGAGAGAGAGAGAGAGAGAGAGAGAGAGAGAGAGAGAGAGAGAGATAACAGGAAGTGAAATGTTTCACAGATGTTGCACAAGATTAAATGTAACCATCAGAGGTTAAAATTGATATTTATTTAACATGTACTTTTAGACTACCAGTGAGTTTGTAAGTCTTGGTGGAATTGTGTGAAATATTTATATGCAGTTTTCTCCCTTTTCATTCTGGGGGCTGAGCAGAATGACCAAGAAACTAACGAGTCACTCCTCTTAGAACTTGTGTTACGGCAGCTTTGAACAGTCGGTCTCCCTCACCTGTATTTTTCTTTGCATTATTCACACTCGAGCTGCTCTTATTGAAATGAATCAGTACCTTCTAAACAATCAGAATCGACAATTCACCAGCACATTTGAAATCACTGGTTAATTAATAATAATAATAATAATAATAATAATAATAATAATAATAATGAATTAATATTAATGATATCGTAATAATATCATATCGGGCATACTGTTGTTTTTACTCACCACTTGGTTGAAAAGTTTTTCAGGTGGCATATGAAGAGCCATTGTGTCGATCACCTGCAAAATTCAGACAAACAGCTCTTAAAAAGCTTCTCTTCTTCTGTCCTTGGTGGGTCAATAGAGCTTTTTTTCAAAACTTATTTCAATCTACTGCGCTTTTCCATCATACAGCTTTTTAATATGAAATCAGTGTTAAGTTCTGACTAGATGAAAGTCTCCTTTGAATTCACCTCCTCTCTGTGGGACTGGGAGGTGCATGTTGGGACTGGGCAGGGGTGGAGGAGTGTGAATTTATGCATTATAAATAATTTTGAGTATTTCTCTTCAAGCAATGTAACTGCATGCTATTGCTACATAATGAAAGGCAATAAATATGAGTGTTAAAGTGCAAGGTTTACCTGAGCAGCGAAGTGTTTGGGACTCTGACTGTCACTATCACCTTCAGCGTTCTCCTCATCCTCTGGGTCCTCCTGTCCAGGTGGAGGGGTTGCACTCAAAATAGGAAACACCACTTGCAAAATTGGTGCCAAAAGCTTCTGTTTTATCACAGCCTAGAAAAAGAGGAAACAGCTGGACCTCCCTATACACTATTTACACAGAGTTTGATATCAAGTATCCTACTGAGCAGACATTAATCTTATTGTATTAATGTAATAACTGGGTATGTAAAGGTACCTTGCTCTTGAATCTAATGAGGAGGGCGATACACGACAGGGCCTTGACACGCAGAGAATCGCTGAGTGAAACATCTGCACTCACCTTAAAGAAAAAAATCCATTTGTATCAGCCAAATCGATCTTTAGTACTGATCAATTGTTCATTCAACATTGCTTTGTGCTGGTCAGAGTTGCCTGTGGATCTGAAGCCTATTATTGGACCAAGGGAGGAACACACCCTTGATGGGTCAGTCCACTTGCAAAGCATCAGACGTTCACACACTCGTTCACACCAATTTACATTCGACAAGCCATGTTTTGGCAGGGTGAGGAGGGGTGGGGTGGGGTGGGGTTTGGGTTGGTTTGGGCCTAACAAAATAGAAAACCTGTAGGAAGCCTACACAGTAATGGAGACAATATGTGAAGATCCACACAATTAGTACAAAACTGTACCATTCTACTTTATTATATGTAAGGTTTATACTACACTAGCAGCAGGAATTAAATAACAAATAAATGTGTGCAAAATGGAGATTCCTAAAACCCACCTCCAAACAGAAGCGAACAACTTCAGCAATGTGTGGGACCACAATAGAGACCTCGCTCTCCATCAACTCATCGAACACCTCCATTGCCTCACTGCCCTGGTCCTGCAAAAAACAAACCCAGCAAATAATGCAAAAGACACCAAAGTTCAGGACAAGCTTCAGCAACTCCAAATAGGTTTAAGGAGGCTGAATAGGTTGAACAAACAGTGACCAGATGAGTGCTCAACTGAGTAGTTAGCACATGATTGAAGCACACGATAAGCAGGGCGATGAAATCATTGTAAAATACTCTAACCTGGTCTGCTTGAATGAGGTGTTTTAGAGCAGTTAACAGTTTCGGGATTAATGAGCGCATCAGGTTCTGAAAAACAGAGAACAAAAGGAAAGTAGATGTTCATGTGACAGTTCCATAAAACACATTCACCAACTCTAAAGCTTTCCTGTGTTTTTTTCTTGTAAATGTCTGCACATGGTAAAACTAACAGCATTACACTTAGGATAACTGACCACCAAGAGAATTCATTTTATACACAGGGTTTGGCTAAACAGTCCTGCTTAATCCAGTGAAAATGCATGTAATCATTTAGACACGACTAACCATCTCCTCTGTGCCAGTGTAAGCGGTGATGGCAGTGAGGGCGAGGATGCAATAGTACAAGGCAGTGGTGTTGGTTACATCCTGGAGCACAATGCCGAACAGCTGCAGCAGCTGCTTGTAATGGGGCTTGAAGGGCTCAGGGTTGGACTCCATGACTTTGCTCAGCAACAACAGGCCCACCTGGGAGAAAAAAAAATCACATTAAAAAAAATAATAAAAAAGATGGGGGTGTTCACTACGTGACAGGCATTCATCATAATGCCCTTTTTAACAGATTGCTCCTATTCTTGGGATCACCGTGTCTTAATCTGGGACAGGTTTTTACACTGGATGCCCTTCCTGATGCCATTTAACCATTCTTGGGACCGGGACTGTGTGTCCATTGCACCCCTCAGTGGCTGGGTTGAGCAGCAGGTTAAGAGCCTTGCTCAAGGGCCCAACTGTAGCAAAACCCCCTCACCCCACCCCTACCCCCGAGTCCTAACCGACTGGGCTCATCATAAAACAACTTTCTTTGTAAGACTTAATTAGCACAAATGAGTATGATTACAACTGGGCATTTGCTGCCTTCATTAAAGTGAAATAAAGTGGCATAATTGTATGCTTTTGTGAATGACTCATTATATTAAAACATTTATTTAGTTTGTTTTATTAGTTTTTATTGTTCTATATGTTTTATTATTTCCTCTTTAGTGTTTATAGTTTTTATTTTGTCTTATTGTTTTTATTTTTTTTGTTTTATAATTATTTATGTACAGCACTTTGTTTCAGCTGTCGTTGTATTAAAGTGCTCTATATTCTCCTCATGCTCCTGTGACTAAGTGCATTGCTATTTACAATTGATAAAATGCAAAATGCTTTTTAGTCCATCAAAAAAAACACCCTAATGCATCCTAAGTCATAGTTAGTCACAGTTTTATATCATAAACATGAATGAATGAATAAATGAATGAACAAATGCAAAAGTAAGCAGGGCAACACAAACCCATAACCCCGACAAATAAAACTAATCATTCAGTTATGACACAATATAAATGTCACCATATACACAGGGGACAGGCTGGTCTGTGCCACAGCTGATGGAAGATTTCAGATCCAGCACCTTCTCCGTTTTCATGCCAAACCATTTTCTTTTCATCTCTTAATTCAACCTAATGTAATCTGTCTCTCGAACGTAACCTTTTCAGGGGCTGTTACACTGTTTAATAAAATAGACATTATTATTAGTGTAAAGGTGATCCTAAATAACATTCATGTGTACCTCTGAGAAAAGGGTTTTTTTGTTTTTACCTGTGAGAGTTGCCTTGTGGGCGTCACCAAGTGCAGATGAGCGGTGCTGTGCACTCACCGGGTAACATACTGATGATCGTCATTCAGCATTTTCACAACTTTAAATCCTATAAAGTTTAAGGCCATGCTTTTTAAAGAACTGTAAATAAGACGCACAACTTTACTTAAAGATTGATAAATGTACCAGTTTGAGGGTTTTAAAAGGTTTATACTGACATCTAGTGGCTTTACATTTGGACTACATGGTGATTTTTGTCTTTTTGGAAAAACAATCACTGTTCTGTACGTTACTAAGATGCAGACAGATACAAACAACAGAGGGAGTAGTTAGTGCTTATTAAATCTGTTTTTAAGACATCTTACTAGTTTGTGCAACAGATCCAACAAGAATCCAACAAGACTCACGTGAGAGGTTTAAAGCATTGTGAAAGAACCAGAGTGTGTTATGTTGTCATCAGTCAGAAAGAACGTTCAGTGCAAATCAATACAAAGTTATTCTGACTTCAACGATGAAACATTTCTGTCCTGATGGGAACGCGCTCTTTCAGGATGATCCCCATTAGCAGGGTACGAGGGCTCAGTGAATGGTTTAATAAGTATGAGCATGATTTTGTTTTACTGGTAGAAGAAAAGCCTCCAGTGTTTCCCTCAGTAACACTCAGGGATGAACTTTCATTCACTTGCATGTGATCTCTACCTGCCTGTCCTGAGGGTTATTGCTGCTGGTGGATTCAGTCAGCAGGTCCAGCAGCGCAGGCCAGCGGTCAGGCGTTTCGTGCTTCACCATCACTGCACTCAGCTGAGCGAGAGAGTAGCGAACTGTGTGCCTGCACATGAGAATGGGGGGAAAACAGGACCATGCATGGTTATAGTGCTTCAAAATCCTTCTCACTGTCATTTCTTTATTATAAAGAAAAGGAGACATACTCTGTTTCTTGCCGGAAAGCTTGCAGGACCACGTCCTTCAGACTAAAGCATTAAACAAAGATTAAAAAGGGTTAATCTGCTGCTCTTATCTTGTAAATGTCAAAATACTTAGGAAGTAGGTTTTTAACCTCTCTCTGTGCTCAGGAATAATTTTCTTCCAGTGCTTTTTGACTCTCATTCTCAACATGACCACAGCTGACTGTCGAATCTGTTAACAAGAGAAGAATCCACGTGATGGTGAGTGTGCACGTGGATTTAGTGTGTGTGATGAGTGTACACGTGGATTTAGTGTGTGATGAGTGTACACGTGGATTTAGTGCGTGTGATGAGTGTGCACGTGGATTTAGTGTGTGTGATGAGTGTACACGTGGATTTAGTGTGTGTGATGAGTGTACACGTGGATTTAGTGCGTGTGATGGGAGTGTACACGTGGATTTAGTGCGTGTGATGAGTGTACACGTGGGTTTAGTGTGTGTGATGAGTGTACACGTGGATTTAGTGTGTGTGATGAGTGTACACGTGGATTTAGTGCGTGTGATGG
>JAOVVH010000054.1:2990557-3003340 GCA_028566435.1 Scorpiodoras heckelii
CAGGCTGGTCCAATTTAGCCATGAAACCTCCCACACTAAAATAACAGGTGTTTCAGTTTCATTGTCTAACCCCTGTACAGTGGAGGGAATAATTATTTGATCCCTCGCTGATTTTGTAAGTTTGCCCACTGACAATGAAATGAACAGTCTATAATTTTAATGGTAGGTTTATTTTAACAGTGAGAGATAGAACATCAAAAGGAAAATCCAGAAAATCACTTTATATAAAAGACATAAACGGATTTGCATTTCATTGAGTGAAAAAAGTACTTAATCCCCTAGAAACCATTAAGAGTTCTGGCTCCCACAGACCGGTTAGATACTCCTAATTTCAACTTGTCACCCGCATTAAAGACACCTGTCTCAACTTCTCACCTGTATAAAAGACACCTGTCCACAGAATCAATCAATCAACCAGACTCCAACCTCTGCACCGTGGGCAAGACCAAACAGCTGTCTAAGGATGCCAGGGACAAGATTGTAGACCTGCACGAGGCTGGAATGGGCTACAAAACCATAAGCAAGAAGCTGGGTGAGAAGGAGACAGCTGTTGGTGCAATTGTTCGAAAATGGAAGAAACAAATTGACCATCAGTCAACCTCAGTCTGGGGCTCCACGCAAGATCTCACCTTATGGGATCATGAGAAAGGTGAGAGATCAGCCTACAACTACATGGGAGGAGCTTGTTAATGATCTCAAGGCAGCTGGGACCACAGTCACCAAGAAAACCATTGGTAACACACTATGCCATAATGGATTAAAATCCTGCATTGCCCACAAGGTCCCCCTGCTCAAGAAGGCACGTGTGCAGGCACATCTGAAGTTTGCCACTGAACACCTAAATGATTCAGAGAATGCTTGGCAGAAGGTGCTGAGGTCAGCTGAGACCAAAATCAAGCTCTTTGGCATCAACTCAACTCGCCGTGTTTGGAGGAAGAGAAATGCTGACTATGACATCAAGAACACCATCCCCAAGGTTAAACATGGAGGTGGAAACATTATACTTTGGTGGTGTTTCTCTGCTAAGGGCACAGGACAACTTCACCGCATCGACGGGAGAATGGACGGGGCCATGTACCGTAAAATCCTGAGTGACAATCTCCTTCCCTCTGCCAGGACACTGAAAATGGGTCGTGGATGGGTCTTCCAGCATGTCAATGACCCAAAACATACAGCCAAAGTAACAGAGAAGTGGCTCAAGAAGAAGCACATTAAAGTCATGGAGTGGCCTAGCCAGTCTCCGGACCTTAATCCCATAGAAAACCTGTGGAGGGAGCTGAAGCTTCGAGTTGCCAAGCGACAGCCTCGAAAGCTTAATGATTTAGAGATGATCAGCGAAGAGGAATGGACCAAAATTCCTCCTGATGTGTGCACAAACCTGGTCATCAACTACAAGAAACATCTGACCTCTGTGCTTGCCAACAAGGGTTTTGCCACCAAGTACTAAGTCTTGTTTTGCTAGGGGATCAAATACTTATTTCACTCAATGAAATGCAAATCAGTTTGTCTTTTATATAAAGTGATTTTCTGGATTTTCTTTTTGATGTTCTATCTCTCACTGTTAAAATAAACCTACCATTAAAATTATAGACTGTTCATTTCTTGGTCAGTGGGCAAACTTACAAAATCAGCGAGGGATCAAATAATTATTTCCTCCACTGCATGCACATCACTGGTTGCATCCACCAGTGTGTATATAAAGCGACAGACATCTGTTGAAGCTTCTAGAGCTGTTTCAGCCATGAGAATGGCAGGCTATCAGGATTTTGTGATTTTTCACACTATTTAAAGGTTGGAGCTTGTGAAATGGCATTTTGGAGGTAGAACCAAAGTTTGTGCCGTGAACCATGACTACAAGAATTCTGGCAAAATCTTGAACTTATGACAGCAGCGTGGCTGTAAAAAGACTTTGGGTGAACGTGAGCAGCGTCGGCTGGCAAGAATCATTTCACGTGGTAGGTGTGCAACACTGTCTCAAGTAACATCAGAATTCAATGCTGGGCCTCAACAAACATCAGCATGAGGACTGTGCAACGTTCCCTCCAAGAACCAGTGGGGGACCGACCAAGTATTAAGTTTATAAAATTTTTCTGGTACGTCAGTGTACGTATATACACATTTTTGTGTTTTTATAGAAGGCACTGTATTTTAAAGCACTCATTTATTATACCTGTTTGTCTCACAAAAGACTGAACGGAGTGGTTTGTCTAGAAAACACAAAAAGATAAAATGGCAAATTTATGTTCAAATCTTTTTTCTATAGGAATTGGGCAGAAGGCTAATGACAGCTTAGCAAATATCTTTGACACCACTGGGCATGAAGATTATGAGTCCTACCCTCAGGATGAGATGAGTTCCTTGGAGAAGGAATATATTCTTGAGAATAAGGATGAGGAGGAATGGGAAAAACAAGATGAACAGATGGAGGAAGCAAATTCTATGAATGGTAAAAACTTTTACACTTACTACTGGTATTTGCACTTTAGTAACATTACCTCTAAAGAACAGTCTTGCAGTGCCTTGCAAAAATACTCCTGCCCCTCTTATTAGATTTGTCTGGATATACTTGCAAGACATTTGCACAGATTGTTCCAGACAGTATTTTTATATTTTAAGTACATTTTCAAAGTCAAAATTCATTATTTGTCAGCAGATCTTTAGAAAAATTGAAAAATGTTGCTTGTGTAAGTATTTACCAACTTCAAACTAGTACTTGGTAGAAGCACCTTTTGTTGCAGTAACAGCTTTAAGTCTGTTGGGGTAAGTTCCTCCTAGCTTTCCACACTGTTTGAGAGTTTTGGCAGATTGCTCCAGGTTGTTACGGTTGGTTGAATGACCCTTGTGGATAGCAACTTGTTGATTCCAACAGAATCTTGATTGGATTGAGATCTGGACTTTGACTTCACCATTGTAAAACATTTCCTTTTTTTGTCATCTGAGTTGGGTCACACTGATGCTTTCTGGCGAACTCCAGACATGATCTGGTGTGTTGTTCTTTCCAGTAATTGCTTCTTTTTAGCCACCCTCCATACCAGTATTGACCTTGAAACCTTCCTTCCGCTCTCAGACACTAAACTCTGTAGCTCCTTCAAAATGATTGTCCACCTCTCTCAGCTTTCCTCACAAGTCCCTGTTTTGTTCTCGTGCTGAGTTTGTTGCTCAGATCCCTGGTTGGTATGAGGTATTTCCACACAATTCATCCAGCAGTGCTGACTGGGATATCCAAACACTTTATTATTTTGTAGCCCTTTCCTATCTTGTGCATGTCTATTATTTGTACGTTTAATTTATCTCTGTTTTTCTTAGAATGGCCTATTGTATTTTCACAGCTGTCCTTCAGATTCAGTCTGTCCAGTGCTGTTTGTATTAAGGGGTCTTTTTTCCTGCAAATGTGAAATCTTTAAATAATCACAGGTATAGGCAAACTGTAAGCTAGTTATGACCTTGTTAGGGCAGTATATTTTATCTATGTGCACTTGGAGCTTCCGCAGCACAGGGGCTGAATATTTATGCAAACAGCATTTTTCAGTTAGTAATTTTTCATACAGAATGTATGAATCTTGACTGTCTTTTGCAAGACACTTTAAACTGTAAAAGCCTTGGTCGATGGTGTGGGGAATGAGGATGCAGGATTCAGGGGATAAAGAGAAAAGGGCTGTTATTGTTATTAACATGCATTTTCAGTACTCTGCTCTTATGCACACAAACTGAGGCAGACAACACAATTAAAATGAAATAAAATGAATCTCGACTCTCTTTGATGAAGGAGATAATTCCCAGTTGCTTCAAATCAACAACCATCATGCCCATGCCAAAGGGCTCTAGCATGACATCCTTGGATGACAAATATCATGAAGTGCTTTGAATAGTGCTAGTGGTACATATCAATGTACCTCACTTCAGACTTCACTTGACCCACACCAATTTGCTTCTTGTTAAAACCAGTCCAGTGAACACACCATAATCACAGACCTACACTGAGGCCTGTCCCAGAGAACATATATTAGAATGTGCAGTTCACACTGATGCTGTATGAGAGCACTGCAAATACAGCTCAGGCTATGACCACACTAATATGTTTTAATTTTAAAACATTTTAAAACAAAGATCTTCGTCCAGATGAGCATTTCAGCTCTGTATCAGAAATAATCTTTGTCCATACTAACTTGCCTGAAAGCACAGAAGACATGACCATTTACAGTACCTACACTGGACATGCACATGCTGGTGTCAACAGGGACATGGGAATTGTCACAGATTGCTATAATAATAACTTGCCTCCTGTGAATGTAGGTAGTTATAGCATTATAAAATGCAGAATATAACTGCACGACAGCTGCAACACTTCTTTTCAATGTTGCATTCAACACTAGTAGTTGAGGCTGATGCCATTTGTAGGAATATCGGTTCCAAAAGCCTCGTTTCTGCGTGTCAGACTACAATGAAACCCCGGAGTTTTAAATCAAAAATGGGGCCAGCAGCATTTCCAAAGTTCTTGGTTAAAGGAGCTTGAAACTTCTGGAGTAGAGGCCAGTGGACGCAAGGCATAAGTGTAGCAAAAGGGATAAGTTTTAAGAGAGATACATTTTAAAACTAAAACATATCGGTGTGGATTTACTCTCAAACTGCGTTATGTTCATGGCCAGTACCACAGTGGTGGGACTCATCAGCAATATTGACGAGATCCAGAGCGGAGGTGGTAAATGTAGAATAGCAAGCCAGAGGCTTCAGTAGCAAGGAAAAACTTAAAATGGCATGATGAAGAATCCTTGAGAGGATGTTCAAAAAAGAACCCAGCCTCTTCTTTGGGATAGTGGAATCATACATTATTACTCTTCCACTGTTGTGTACTACATAGTCAAACAGTGCTGAGTATCATGTTCAGTATCAGAGTCCTTGATTAAAGCAGACGCTTTTAGTTACAAGTCTACAGTAGCTAGTGTAGTGATCTACAGAAGAGCAGGTGAGTCTTGGGCATTAACTCACTCAGTTTTGTAACATATATCCTGACTAGGGTATCCAGGTGGATCTACTCCCATAACCCAGGAACACTGGGAATTAAGAGGGAATACACCCTGGATGGGATACCAGTCCTTTACAGAGCACCAGGCAAACAAACATTCTCATACATTCCTTTCAAGGGGCAGTTTGTCTTTGGCTTCAACCTACTGATGTGTTTTTGGGAGGTGGCAGAAAACCAGAGATCCCTGACTAAATCCACAGACACTCAGATATTCATTTGAGCTCATGGTTGAAACTGAGACCCTGAGAGCTATTAGACAGCAATGCTATGTGCTGTGCCACTGCACTGGCATTCCGCATAAACTGTCATGTGTAATCCTGAAGGACCGTCCAGATCAAAAATATTTAAACCTCCATAAGCTCCACTCCCCTGTTTTTGAGAATTTGCATACCCACCACTGGAATTTTCATTGGCATCCCTAATAAATATAGTTAACTGGTGGTTCTAGTGAATTAGCAAATTACACATTTCAGTTTTTATTGCATTTTTAGAAAGTGTCCCAACTTTTCTGGAAATGGGGTTTGTACGTCTACTCCTCCTCGTTCTCTCTCTTATCCTCTTCCCAACCCAGTGTTCAGTCATGCCCCACTGTCACAACTATGAATGAATCCTAAAATTTGATGCACATTGTTTTAGTTTTTCAATGTAATCACAATATTTGCATGGACATTTACTAATGTACTTTGTATTTTAAGCAGAAGAAGAGAAGCCCACTGGAGATTCTGCTGAGAGGTGAGATCTGGAACTGGATGTACTGTTAACAAAGCATTTTAAATACCAATGCTTAATCATGCTGTGTTCTTCCTTTCTTTTTCAGCACTAAGAACAGGTCTGTTGCTTGTGTGGTAGTTGTACGCAAGAAAGCTGAACGAAGAAAACTTCATGGTCACACATGCAAAGAATGTGAGATTGTAAGTAAGGTCTTGTTCATCGAAATGTGTATTCTTTAAAACTCAATGAAGACATTTGGTTTTGGGAACAAAAAAAAAACCAAAACGAAACAACAGGTCAGAATTTCAGCTTTCATTTCCTGATATTGGCATCTAGATGTGTTAACATAGACATAGAACATTATACCTTGAGTGGCAAACCACCCATTTTAGGTGAGCAAAAGTATTGGGACAGATGGTGTTAACCGTGAATACCATGTAATATTTTGTCGCATATCATTTGCTTGCAAAAGCTGAATCAAGCTGGTGAACCACTGACATCAACAAACTCTTGCTTTCTTCTTTTGTGATACTTATCAAGGCTCGTACTGGAGCTTGTTTTGTTTGGGGGTGTCTCCATTCAGTATTCTTTTCAGGGGAAATGCATGCTGAATTGAGTTATTTCTGTGTAAATTCCACTCTGGCATTTGGGGCTTTTCTTCACAGTTCTCACAATATTTCTGTTATCAACTGCTGTTGTTTCCTTTCGTCGACTGGTTTGACGTGTGATTGTTAGTACACCAGCAGTTTCTTTCTTTTTAAGGACATTCCAAATTGTTGTATTGGCTATGCCAAGTGCTTGGGCTACTGCTCTGATTGATTTTCCCTGTTTTCTCGAAAAGCTTCAGAATGGCTTGGTTTTTTCCCATAGACAGTACTCTGGTCTTATTGGTTTATCCTTTTCAACAACAAATGCAGTCTTTACAAGCAGGACCCAAGTCTCACAACAAAAGTAGACATTCAGAGTTATTAATTGTACAGGGCACATCTGGGCAGCAAGAAACACCTGCCAGTCATATTTTCCAATATGTTTGATCACTTGAAAAATGGTGCCATCTTTTAAGACAAAAGTACCACAACTAGATGTAAATATAGGAAATGACATTCTTAATCTCAAATTAATCTTTTAATCTTAAGCCCAAATATTTTCAGTATACGTATAGCAAAAACAAAAGAATTGGCCTTGCTGTTCCAATACATTTGGAGGGAACTTTGTCACCAACTGATATTGACATGTTTCAAATTCATTCATTCAAATAATGTCAGAGCATATTTCATACTAATAGATGTTTGATGTAGTGCAATTCATAGAAAAAAAATCAGGATTATTGAAGTTCACCAAATGACCTCATTAATTCTAATCATGGCATCATGTGTTATTTAGTATTATGCCGACCTCCCTGAGGAAGAGAGACGGAAGAAACTGTCATCCTGCTCACGCCATCGCTTTCGTTACATTCCCCCCTCCACCCCAGAGAACTTCTGGGATGTTGGCTTTCCTTCTACACAGACTTGCGTAGAGAGAGGTATTGTCTTTAATAGTTGTTCAGTTTTGTACTTTTTACCCCAGAACATTTTAAGAAAATTCAGTGGTTGAGTCCATGCTAAATAACAGTTTCAGTGCTACATCTTCACCCAGTTCAGCAGGATGACAGAGGCAGAGGATGGAAGAGTAACATCTAGTCAAGAAGTGGTTGGCACAGTGGTCCACAGTGTTTACACTTTACATTGGTTGCATATGACACTCAGGCAGTTGCGGTGGTAAGAGAGCTCCAAGCTCTGTGTGCAACTGTAGGATCCCACCTGATTAAATAGATTAGCTCCAGTAAAAAACCTGTTTTACTGACCATCCCTGATGAAGACCTGGCCACCAAAGTATAGGACTTGGACCTAAGCCACAGTGTACTTGACATGGAGCACACCCTGGGTATCCAGTGGTGCACAGAGAGAGGTATTGTCTTTAAATGTTCAGTGTTCAGCTTCAGATTCCACATGAAACTGCAAGACAGACCTATCACAAGGAGAGGAATCTCATCAGTTGTGAACCTAGTATATGAGCCACTCGGATTCTGACAGCAAAACATGTCCTAAGGAGCTTGTGTGAAGAGAATCATGGCTGGCAGATCTATGACTGCTAGAAGGTGTTCTGTAAGATGTGTTCAGCCAATTGTATTTGGACCCCTGCAGTCTGCACAATTAAATCATTTTGCTGCTGTATCTGATAATGGCTATTGCTCCCTACTTGCCCCTGACTGACAATAAAGACAAGAAGTAGTGTAGTCTAATAATGGGAAAGGCAAGAGTACCTTTAAAGCTGGTCACAATCAAAATGATCAGATGCTACGACATGAACTTCAATTCCAACTCCAAGTTTCCCATTTTTGGACAGATGACACCACAGTTCTAAGATACATGATAATTAAGACCAGTCGGTTCCAGACGTTTGTACCTAACGGAGTCGCAGTGATAAGTTAGCCATCATGGTGTCAGTCTGCAGTAAATTCAGCTGACTAAGCATCTAGAGAACTGAAAATGCAAGAATTTTTTTGGTCAATTCCAAAAACAAATTGCCAGGGCAACCTGACCTGTAAAGCTCACCCATAGAAAATGATCCAGAAGTTAAGAGCTGTGCAGTGGGAAACAAAGTGGGAGCAAAGGAGAAGGCTTCTGTTATGCACAAGCATGCTGCCTACTGCTCAGATTGGTCAAGGCTAAAGATGGTGTGGTGCTGATACATTTGAAAGAGAAGAGGAAGCCACTGAAAGAGGAGGTCAGTCAATCTGAAATCTGGCCAAACAAATGAGAGAAACTTGCCACAGCATGCACTGAAAAGTGCAGCTTGACCCTGATATCAAGACCTCTCTCTCTAGAGGACATGGACATTGCTGAAACAGGGCTCATATATTTGTGCCAACAGCCAGAATTCCCTGGTGAAATCAGGGCCCTACAAAAGGATGCTCATATCAAGAAAACCAGTCAGATCTATATAGTGGACCCCATTCTGCAGAATGGAATACTAAGAGCGGGTGACAGATATTGGACATTAGTTACGTGTTATGCTTTGTTATGCAGTAGGTATTGTTTAAGGCAGACTTCCCAGTTTCTTGAGAATGTAACATATGCCATATTATTTAAAAATGTATTAATGTCATCAATTTATTATATTTTTAACAGGATACATCAAAGAAGATAACCAGGCAGATCCACGGTTGAGGAGGAGGATACCTTACCTTGCTACATTCTCACCAAAAGATAAAACACAGTAGTTGCACCTTGTATAACATTGTAGTAACAGCTCATAGGGGATATTAACAGCCTTTATGTACAGAACACAATGTTGCTCTTCAGCCCATGGAAACTACTACTAAACCCAGTTTGGCTCTGGAAGCTAGTTGTGTATACCTAATATTTCTGCTGTGTGATATATGATGCAGGTTGTAAATATGATCACTTTGTTACAAAATTGTTTAAATAAATAATAAAATGTGCATTTACTTTTTTTGTTACTTGCGTCAAGAATATTTTCCGGTAATATCTATTTCTAGCCTAAAATAACAAGCAACATTAAACCAAAAAAGACTAAATCACTGAGCAATGCAATAGCTCCAAGGCAGAGATTTGGCTGTGGTTTTTCCAATTTATAGATTTATAAGCATAGGTTATAAGCATAGGGCCTGTACTTATGAATTCCACAATTTGATCACCATCATTTAGTTCACTGGTAAGCCAAAGTGCTTGCTCAGAGGTGTTCACCTTCCTTACTTTTAAAAATGATACGGTTGGAGTACAAACAATGCTGCTGCAATAGGTCCATCACATTGTACAACTTGATCCTCTCATTTTGCTATTTCATGAGTGAGTGTATTCATATTTGTGAATAAACTCACGCTTAATGGCTTAATCAACTACCCAGGCTGGATATCATGAGCTTTCTGTTTGGTCTTAAGGAACATTTTAACATAATTGGCAAAAAGATTATCCAACCTATTAGGAAATTTCTACACTTCAAACACTTAAAAAAAAAAAACCTGAAGCACTCCCACAGTAAGTTTAAAAAGCTTTTATTTATCACTGGGTATATGCCTGTTTCAACTGCAAAGTTTTCATCAGGGCATGGCAAACAATAACAGGTGTTCACATTTAACAGCTAGAAAGAAGGGTGGGAGCAGTAACATGACTTGTTCTTCACCATTCAAGAGGTACAAAATAAGAGTCCAACCTCAAAAGAACAAACAAAACGTCACGTCCTGTTAAAATAAGGAACAATAGGACAGTACAGTAAGAAAAGAGGAGAAGAAAGATTGTTACAGTAATGATATAAACAAGAACAGTAATTGCAAAACACTGTAATGAGAACTAGTTAGCTTACATTAAGTTACTAACAAACCAAAAAAAGACACATGAAACAAATGTATATAAACATAGACAGATAAAAGACTTGTGTTTGTGTTCATACTAGGTAGCAAACAGTGACACACCCTTAATCCATAGGAAAGGGAAAAGTCCATATCCTCGTTAACGCCTGGAAAAGTTGTGGCCTTTAATTATCATCAACTCAGAACTGAACTGCATTGAGTGCTTTATGTTCAGAGTATTATAAATTTGGACTAGTTTTCTTTTAAAGACAATGTTTAGCATGCTGATATGTACACTGCTCTGCTCCAGCTGCAGCTACTTGGATGTCCTGCACTAAATCCAGGCTTTAACTTTCGGTGTGGATGTGATCTATTTTTCCCTGACTTCTGTCCAGTCAGGTATTTGAACACAGTGTGAAGCAGGTAATCATGTGCTCTAGAACCTGCTGATGGCTTTTCTGCATCAAACTTAGCAGGCAACGCTGTACAGACTCCCTACAGACTTAATAGAATTAAGTTTGTCATTGAAAAGACTGAAAAAATCTCGTTATCCTTTTGCCTGTTAAATAAAAGTTCAAACAGATTAAAAGAAAAATACTTTTTTTTAGAAAGTGTCCCAACTTTTCTGGAAATTTGGTTTGTAGTTAATTGTGCACTCTATAGCCAATTTTTTGCAGTTTGGATATAACCTATCTGTCTATATCAGTTTCAGCAATATGACTGTTACAGGCACATGGGCTCAAAATGTCAACATTTTTTGAAAATTATTTTCTTTCAGACTCTGATGATTATGACAAAACATAAATATGTGAGTGAATGAAAATCCTAGGACTAGTGCAAAAAGTGCTAATTCCATGCTGAATGCAAAAAATTTATTTTTGTAAGTGCAAAGCTTTTAGGACTCCTGCATAGAATCATGAGAACCCTTTTTTCATATGTGAAAATATACACAATATACAATATCAATGAAACTTCAATATGTCTTCAAACATTGTCTTTATATCCCAGCACCACCAGTCTGCCACTGTTGGGCCCTTGAGCAAGGCCCTTAACCTGAAACTGCTCAGCTGTATAAATGAGATAACTGTAAGTCACTCTGGATAAGAGTGTCTGCCAAATGCCGTAAATGTAAATGTCTTAGACATGTACATACCATTCAAGTTTTGTGTGGATTGACCAATATTAAGCCTGTCAAATGTGTGCTGAAACCTGACTCAAGATATTATATCAAACTTACTGTGCTGTGACAATGTATTTGCCCCTTCCCAATTTATTCTACGTTTGTTAATTTGTCACATTGAAATGTTTCAGATCATCAAACAAATTTTAATAGAAGATAAAGACAACATGAGTAAACACAAAATACAGCTTTTAAATGATCATTCCCTTTTGTGAAGTTCACAATTTATTGAAAACCTATATCACCCATGTGAAAAAGTAATTGCCCCCTTAGCTACCAAATCAAACATTTAACCAGATTGAATTGAATATTGGGTTTAATTTCAGTACCCATACCCTGGCATGATCACTGCCAGACCTTCTGAATCTAAACATCACTTAAATAGAAGCTGTCTGCAATGTGAAGCAGGATAGAAGGTCTCAAAAAGCAGCTCATGATGCTACATCCAAAAGAGATTGAAGTACAGATGCGAAAAAAAGTCACTGAAATCTACCAGTCTGGAAAGGGTTACAAAGCCATTACTAAGGCTCTGCGACTCCATTATCCACAAATGGAGAAAACCTGTAACAGTGTGAACCTTTCGATGCGAGTGGCCGAACTACTGAAATTTCACCAATCGACAACTCATCCAGGAGGTCACAAAAAACCCAGAGGAACATCTAAAGACCTGCAGGCCTCACGTACCTCAGTTACAGTCATTGTACATGATCGACAATAAGAAAGACACGGAGCAAAAACAGCATCCATGGGAGAGATACAAGGCGCAAAACACTGCTGACCAAAAAGAAGACATAGGCTCGTCTCACATTTGAAAAAAAAAAGCCTCTAGATGGCCCACAAGACTTTCAGGATAATATTCTGTGGACTTATGAGTAAAAGGTGGAACTTTTTGGAAGACATGGGCCCTGGGTGTAGGGAAGGTGCTAGTTACTGATCGGATCTTAAACGGCCACAGCAACACAGGACAGTGCAGGTAGATTATCATGGAATGTGCTGGTTTCTGTGTGCAACCCAGGCATTATGTGCAGGATTAACATCTTTTCCTGTAGTATTTCATTTAACTAACTACATGATCTGTTTTCTCTCTGAGCTGTCGTTCCAGCACCGGTCCCAGCAGACACACCACTGACTGACCCTGTTCCACATGAAGATGCCCTTCTACTCCAGCTTCACTCAGGATGTTCTACCATCATTAGCTCCACCACCTACTTTGATCTCATAACCACATAAAAGTCAGAAACTTCTTTCCCTGGCTGCGTGTGCCCATTCACTCAGCCTTTCCTGTTGTGCACAGATCCTACAATAACTCTGTTCTGGACTTGAAATTGCAGATTCTTATATTCTCATATCCTTTATACTTATACTGTCCATAAGACTGCATTATCTCTAATCTATTAGCTTACATATCATATTTTACTAAGTATGTTCTCTCTGTTCATTTTATATTTATCTTCTGTTTATTTAGACTATTGTACATACAGCAGCTCGGCCACCCAAGGAGGTTTGGGTCCCTTT
>JAOVVH010000054.1:3015679-3028890 GCA_028566435.1 Scorpiodoras heckelii
CGGAGTACCCGGAGGAAACCCACACAAGCACGGGGAGAACATGCAAACTCCACACAGAACCGCCTGGACCGGGAATCTAACCCAGATCATCTTGCTGTAAGGCGACAGTGCTAACCACTACAGCACCATGCCGCCCAGCTTTCAGGCATCATGAATCTAATTTCTGCCTGTATGTGAATGATGCTAGGCATCGTGCTCATCGCAGACCTTCAATGAGGACTGCCTGCAAGGTGTGGCTCAAGCTGGAGGAGGCTCTGTGATGTTCTGGGGTGTTTTAATTATACAGAAATGGCATCTTCTGATAATGCACCAACTCAAACTGGTTTCATGAACATGACAATGAGTGTTCTTCACTGGTCCACAGACACCGGAGCTAAATGCAATAGAACACATTTGGGATGTGGTACAACGGGAGACTCACAGCATGAAAGTGCACCTGCAAATTCTGCAGGAATTGTATGATGCAATCATGTGAACATGAAGCCGGAATCTCCAAGGAATGTTTCTAATATCTTGTGGAGTCCATGCCAGGAAGAACTGAGACTGTTTTGAGAGTAAAGGGAAGTCCTACCCAGTATTAGTATAGTGTTCCTAATAAAGTGCTCTGTGAGTGCCTATAATAATAAATGATTGTATCAGTAAAAACACATTGTAATCTACATCAGAACTGTTTTTGTGCTTACCTCTTTTCGAGTGAATCTAACAAGAAGAGAGAAGACCACTTCCGACACATTTTGCAACACAAAAAAGAAAGGGATAGGCTAGCCACAAAACAAACAAACAAATTAGTAAAATTGTGAGACAACAAGGGTGCAATTTAGCATTACACTTTCATTATCTGTACATAAATTACAGACATACCAGCATGGACAAGGCTTTGGATCCTGCATATATGTTCCCCAAAAAAAGGATTGATCCTGGAAGCCAGGACACTGCTGCAGATCTAGTCATTTTAATAAGGAACCATAAATATTTGTTTGTTATTAATGCTCAACTCATAGCAAAATAAAGAAAAATGAACCTCATTTATCAACCTGGATACAAAGGGATTTATTCAGAAATCATTCATATGAAAATTTACACAAAACGTTTAGTGAAATGGAAATCATGAAAATACTATACAGTCAGAAAAACATATGCATCTAAATTCATACAGACGAACGCTAACCTTGTTTGATCAGATTAAGATCACAACATTTGCAAAGGAGTTGCTGCATTTTAATATTTTAATATTTAATATAACGCATTACCAAGTTTACATTTTTTATTTATTTAAACTATACAGACAAATTTAATGTTTTTAGTTCTGTCATCTCATGTTAATGATATTAAAGAAATATTAAATAGGAAAAAAATATGAATAATATTGAAATGCCAACATATAAAATGAGAATAAGCTGGTATGTGCATATGGTATCCATAAGTCAAGCTGGTGCAAATGGCGAAATTGATTAATGGAAAGCTAGCAAATGCTGTGCTTTATAAAGTGGTACAATTTTTTTTCAGAGGATAAAAGCTGGCTTATAATTTGGTTCTGTTTGCCACTGCATCTCCTTTTAATGCTGTGCAACACTTTAGAGCCAGTACGTTTCTGCTCCAAAAAGATCCTGTCATTCCTGCACATGGCCATGTGTGCTTGGATTTCTTGCTCCTGACACGTTTCAGAGAGAGATACGTGACTGATCTGGTGTGTCTCTCCCTACAACGAGTCATATACTCTCTAGTGTGCTAAACATCATAAACCTAGTGAGGACACAATTACAGCTTGTCAGTACCTCATTATGACTGTAATGCAAAGGTTTCTGGGATGAACGGGAGTAACTAAGCCACCCTAGTACTTTTAAAGACATCAGCCAGTGTTTGAACTTGTGCCTCTGAGAAATAGTTTTTGGCTGTTCATTAGTCATTCTGCACTTTCAACTCCTTTTAACTTATAAGCATGGCCTTTTATGGAGGTTTGCAGGCATCAATAATTGCAAATCAGCCATGCAGAGTATTTACCAGTAACTGCCATTCAATAATGCACACATATGAATATAAATTCACTTCTGAAACTTTTGCAAATCCAGTAGAAACTTTCTGGCTGATTTGGATTAAGAAACATTTACACACAACTTTACTAAATGACTGATGGTTGAGATGCAGTGTTGGACTTCTGCACTGGAAAGATATTTGAATTTAGTTTTTTTTTCTGTCATTTTCTTCTGTTTGGTTTGGGTTGAGAAGAGCTGAATGGAAGCTTCTAGAGCTGTTTCCGCCATGAGAATAACAAGTTATCACGATTCTGCGATTTTCAATGTGGTTTAATAGTTGGAGCTCGTGAGATGGGTCGTAGCATTACAGAGGTAGAAGCAAGTTTTCACATATGAGCATTTCAAGGGTGAACCATGACAAGAATTCCAGCAAAACCTCATAATGGATGTGAAAAGACATGAACGTGAGCAGCGTCGGCTGGCAAGAATCGTTGAACGTGATAGATGTGCAACACTGCAGAATTCAGTGCTGGGGCCTCAGCAAACTTCAGCGTGAGGACTGTGCAAAGTTCCCTCCAAGATCCTGTGGGGGACCTACCAAGTATTAACTGCTATACCAGTTTTTCTGGTACCTCAGTGTATACTGGTTACACCTGATGTCACAAGACCCAAGGTACAAATCAGAACTAGCCAGCTTTATTCGTTTAATATTGTATTGTTTTTAAGTTATTTCATACAATACCAATCTAAATAATTATAAAACATAATTGTGTTACCTGGAAACACCATTTATTTCCACCCATCCCAGTTTCCCAGTCACCCAAAGCAGAAGAGCTCCAGTGCAGGTTTGCCACCTGAGAGTCAGAAAATAACAATAAAACCAGAGCACAACGTTAAAGACTTAATTTTAATCAGGTGTGTTGAAGAACAGCAAAGTTTACAAAAGAAGTAAGACGTGAAGGTGATTATGAAGTGGTGAATATGGGGAGAAGTGAGATACAGGAACACAGACTTACCCCTGGAACAGGGTGGGATAAGTAAACTTCAAGACTGAGAGCACATACTGCACACAGGGAAGAAGTGTTTCAGCGTTTAATGTCAATGTCTCACTATCATGTACAAACCCGTGCGAAATATAACAATAACATTAACAGGCATAATACTGTTAGTATACTGTTAATATATTGTTAGTATATTGTTAATATATTGTTAGTATATTGTTAATATATTGTTAGTATATTGTTAGTGTATATGCGTGAAATCACGTTTTCCTGCTCTGTTACAGTTTTATACATTTATTCACCTTATTTGTGAAACAGGAGCTCACGAAAAAGATGCAGAACAGCAGGCCTGGGGCGGCTCGTGCTAAATTCATCGGTCGGAAATCCTCGTGTTGAGACAAACAGGATCATGTAGCGAGTGACCATTAACACCATTAACACCATTAACACCGGGAAAGTTTGGTCAAACTTCCACGTAAAGCGTTGACGAAAAACTACTTCCGGTGTCCAGGGACAACGCATATGACGAGTACCTGCGGTCTATCAAAATACTGTTAAAGCAGTAATTTTGAGTTTATAGTTCTACCATTAATGAATGATTAAACGTTTGTGCAAAGAACGGATAATATATATATATTTATTATGAAATTAATTAATACCATTCTATGTAAAATGCTACTAGATGAAACGTTTTTAATAGTAAAAGACTTTTATTTTGAAGTTTGTTTGTTCCGCCCTGCTCCCGGTGTTAAAGACGGAAGACTGATCGCGACACAGCTGTAAGTCAAACAGTGCGCGAGCCGCTGCTGTCCTGTACTGTCAGGTATGAATCTGTATGTTAAGAGATAAACCAACTAACTACAATACGATCTTCATCAAGTGTTAATGAAATAATGTGTTTGATTTGTACAGATTGATAAGTGTCTCCGTCGGCCCACCCTCAGCTGCCATTATGGATCAGAACACTTTAGTCACAGAAGAAGTAAAGGTGAGTGTTCAGTGTTATTTCAGCTGGATTAGTAACCCGAGGAAACATACGTGTTAGTGTTAGTGTTAGTGTTAGTGTAATTAGACACTTTACATGGTGATGAGATGTGGATGTCATGTGCCATTAGCCTGTTTTGTGACGTAGTTAGTTACTGTTTGACGTCGTGGTGAATTTACACACTTCAAGTCACTTAAATAAAAAGGTGTAAAACTCTGTGAAGGTGCCGTGCTGCTCTCGCGTGTATTTCCATAAGCTATAAAGGCTTAATAAAAGTGTATTATTTTGTTTGGACGTTGACCCACAGTAATAAAGTGACGTCATCGGCAGGCCGGTGGCTCAGCCGCGGATTCCCGTTAAAATGACGTCATGAGTGAGTTCATTCAGCGTCTCGGTGTCGTTTCGTCCAACATTAACTTTATGTCATTAATAATGATATGTCAACAAAGACATGAACAACAACATAAAAAACACAGACATGCTTAAAGAACAAACATTCAAGCTTCAAGCTGGTCACTTGTACAATTTGTACAATTAATAAATAGTTCTTACAAAACATGAGCGGTTTAGACTGTCTGAGTAACTGTATTAGTAGGAACCAGTGACTTCTGGTGGAAAAATGTTTTGAAGGCACAAACAAACTGAAACCATCACACCATCAGAACTAAATGTACCTGTTGAATAGCTATCTGACATGATGTAACAATGTAATACTGCTGCTTAAATCATGTAATTAGGTACCAACAATCAATGAATTTGAGGTCAATGTGGGATTATTATTGAAATAGATATAGATATGAATAAAACATTGATTATCTGATTGCAATGGCACCTGTCAAGCAGTGGGATACATTAGGCAGCAGGTGAACAGTCAGTTCTTGAAGTTGACGTGTTGGAAGCAGGAAAAATGGGCAAGCGTGAGGATCTGAGTGACTGACAAAGGCCAAATTGTGATGGCTACACGACTGGGTCAGATCATCTCTAAAACAGCAGGTCTTGTGGGGTGTTCCTGGTATACAGTGGTTAGTACCTACCAAATTTGGTCCAAGAAAGTCCAACCGGTGAACTGGCAACAGGGTCATGGCCTCCCGAGGCTATCTGGTCCTATCCCACAGAAGAGCTACAGTACTACAGATTGCTGAAAAAGTTATGCTGGTTATGATAGAAAGGTGTCAGAACACACAGTGTATCACAGCTTGCTGATCTGTCCACCACCAAAAGCAATGGGCTCATGATCATCAGAACTGGACCAGGACGCCATGGAAAAATGTGGCCTGGTCTGATGAATTACATTTTCTTTTACATCATGTGGATGGATGGGTGTGTGTGTGTGAGTGTGTGTGTGTGTCACTTACCTGGGAAAAGATGGCACTAGGATGCACTATGGGAATAAGGCAAGTTGGAGGAAACAATTTGTTGTTCTGGGCAATGTTCTGATGGGAAACCTTGGGTCCTGGCATTTATGTACATGTTATTTGATATGTAACACCTACCTAAAATTTGTGGGAGACCAAGTACACCCTTTCATGGCAAAAGTATTCCCTAATGGCAGTGGCCTTTTTAGCAGGATGATGCACCGGTCACACTGCAAAAATTATTCAGGAATGATTTGACAATTTCCTTAACTCCTGTTTGTCCTCTGTTTGCTTGGCAAATGGAACTGTTTTGGATTTGACACAGTGAGTAAGGTGTTTCCAAAATATGCAAAGATAAGATTAGCACATCTAAAGAAGGTATTCTTTGAGTGTGCCAAAAGCAAGATAACACAGGCACTGCATGTAAGTTTAAATGCAGCACAGCCAGAAGTAAACAACAATAACAAAGGTGCAGTAAAACAACACTGCTTATGAGAAATCATTTGAGTACTCTAAAGACATGACTGATGCCATGACATTAATGTAATGTAGTTAACCAAGATCAAGGAGATGATGGTGGACTCCTAAGAGGACCACGATTAGTCCTGTGACCATCATGGGTCAGAATGTTGAACTGGCAGACAGCGACAAATACCTGGGGGTCCTGTTGGCAACAGACTGAACTGGAGGGCCAGAATCTACTTCCTGAGAACGCTAAGGTCCTTTAATGTGAGCAACAAGATGTTGTCAGTCTTCTCACCAGTCTGTTGTTGCGGGTACTATCTTCTATGCAGCAGTCTGTTGGGGTAGCAGCATCTGCAGGGAAGATGGTTAAAAGCTAAACAAAATCACTGCTTTATTGGACAACACATCACACCCCCTCCATGACCTGCTGATCAAACAGTGGCAGACTATCAGCAACAGATTCATTCAGCTCTGACTCATTCTTATTGCATAATGTAAACCCCTGCTTTGTGCAATAATGTACATAACACTTTGGTAACACAGTAATACACTGCTCTTGTTTATTGATTATTATACTTTATTGTACTTTGTGCTGCTGTAGTACATGAATATCTCTCTAGAATTAATAAAGTGATCTGTCCATCCATCCATCCATCCCTCCATCCATCCATCTGTCTTAAACATTTACAACTTGTGTGTACTGTTTTAAAATTTAGTTCTACACAGAATGCCAGGAAAAGTGTCATAAACCCAAAAATGAAACAGGAATAGCATAATCTAAAAATGCTGAATGAAAATGCAAACTAACTCTACTAAAGCATTCAGTATTTAAACATAATGTATGTAAATACTCACTTACCAGTCAATCACCCTTCCTTGCACTGCACTTTTAAATACAGAAGTCATTAGAAGAAGGTGATCTATATTTTACTGAACATATTTCATGCTTTGTTGTTTTCATTTTACAAAGAATTGGTTAGAATTGATTTAAGTGCACTTTATTTGATGGAAAAGATGCTTTAGCACAAGTTTTCTGTGTTATTTGAGTTTTCATTGTAGAGCTTTATCAATAAAAGTTTAATTCTATATTCTTAGTATTCTTAATAACCACATGAAAAATAATTGTGATTATATCAGGGATTGGGATTCAGGCAAAACAAAAACGCAAAAATTGGAGGGTTTGCCAGAATTCCCACCCGTTGCTTAACCTTGAGCTAGGATTTTTACTCTTTAACAGTTCAAACCCCAAAGATGCTGGAACCCTATTTTTTGTTAAGATTTGTAGGGTTCTAAGCAAGTAGCTGTGTTTTTTCCATCCATTCTTTGTCTTAAGCCAAATACAGCTGGATCTTGATCATTCATTTTGGCCATGATAGATTTTTTTGCTAATTTGCATACTATGCTAAAATTACTTTTGCAAACTAGTCCTAAAACTAGTCTAAATTACTCAAGAGAGTTTGAACCTTCATATTTTAAAAATGAATAATTAAAAGGGTAGGAAGAAATTGTTTTGTTTGGCTGATTTATGGGGGTGCAGCTTAGATAAGTGTTTCTCAGGAACCACAAGTTCCATCAAGCTGAAAATTGGTATGCCGCATTTTTATAATGACCTAATTAGTAAAACCATGGCAATCAGCAGCCAATCAGATTTCAGCAGGCATTTGATTGGTTTACCATTGAACTGTTGCTACAAAACTTGAACGGTAACAAACTCCCGACCACTTCAGTATGCATGATTAGTTATTGTCACTTTATATACCACCCCTCCACCAGGGCATGGCCAGACAGTGGAGAGCAATTTCCTGTCTGGACTCCTAGTCACAGATTCAATTCAGTTTTATTTCTAAAGCGCTTTTAACAATGGACATTGTCCTAAAGCATCTTTACAAAGACTAAAAAAAATCCAGACATAATTTATAGGTCTTATCCTTTACTGTTATCCCAAATGAGCAAGCCGATGGCGGCAGTTGCAAGGAAAAACTCCCTCAGAAATTAAGAGGAAGAAACCTTGAGAGGAACCAGACTCAAAAGGGAACCCATCCTCATTTGGGTGACGAATACAATAATAAATAATCATTTCTTTAACTGTGTGCTATATAGTAAAAATAAATAAATAAGTAAAAATTGTTATCAGTAAACTGATAAAAGATTTAACATGAAGTCTACACGGTTGAAGTTGAACTGTTCAGTGATTGAGATTTGACTGATAAAGTCCAAAACTGTCTATGGCAAGCAGTTCTAGACATCATAGAAGGCTGCCCACATCAGATGTAAATTAACTGAGCTTCTTTAAGCTGTCCATTCTGGCGATCTCCAGGCTGTCCAAGGGAGGCCACCCTCAGCAGGAGTATATTGTATCTGGTGTCTCATGGTGTCTCGGGTGTAGTACATGTTGCTCGATCATGTGGTGGGGGGTGGGGTTGGGTGGATACCACAGACAACGGTGGAATCATCACAGATGGCTTGGACTAAATTAGGGAGAAGAAATCAGGCCACTGAGGGGTGTTCTTCATGTTTTTGCACACAAAAACAAGCATATATTTTGAAAAGTCATTGGTCCTATGTTGACAAAACTGGTGTCAAAATATTGGAGCACGATCTAGTGGAGTATTGCTGTATACAACTACCAATCAAGCCACGTGTGGCATAGCTGGTTAATTCATTATTGGTGGTGGTGGTTGTTGTTATTACTACTATTACTTTATCTAGGAGCCTATGTACCCAGTTTTAAATGTATGTTTTCCTCTTATTATTATACTACATCCTCACTGGATTGGCAGCCCAGTTAACACATTATGATTTTCAGTAAATTTGGTGCAGTGATTGAGGACAGTCTCAGCCTCCTACACAGTAATCTTGGTGTACTTGGTGCGGTTTTGTAGTACTTGAACAATTTCTTTATTTTTTAGAGTCCATGGGGTGCTGTGACAGCGACCACATGTTCCCTGACAGATGTTATGAGTGAACAGCTGGCCAAGGAGCTACATGAGGAATGCAACTCCTTCCTCACCTGCCCAGAGTAAGTCAAAGAGCTATACTTGTATTTGTAGGTCTTTTTATAGATTTTTGTAGCTCTGGCTCTCTTATACAGAGCCTAACACGGGGCCTCATTTATCAGTCTTTTAGTATAGTTAAATATACAGGTTTAAAAATTTGTTAAATAAATATGTGAGTATGCTAATCCAAACTAAAATATTCTGCCAGCATTTGCCTTAAGTCATGCCCACAAAATTCCAAAAAAGGTTCATGTGGACAGAGGACTGAAAACGATGTGAGAAAAGGCTTATAGCTATGCACAGAGAGACCAGTCTGTCCTCTGTTAATACAGCATGTCATAATTAAAGAACAAATTTACTTTAATCAGTCAACTAAAATACTTTAATCAATGCCAAGAATATAAACTCATGACCTTTGATGACATTAAGGGAAAATATAATATACCAGATAACTGACTTTTTCAGTATACAGTATACAGCAGAAAATAGCCTGTAGTAGAAACCTCTGTACTTACACACACCCCCCCACCTAAAACTACACAGTCTTAAACCTCTGAAAATGTTATCACAGATATTTAACCTCATTATGTCCAAAGATTGCACTAAAAATGTTCCTCAAATATTAAAGAAGTATGCCACTGTAACTGGCAAAAAATATCTAATGACATCTTCTCTATGACCAGCAATATAAAGCGCCAGTTAATACAATATAAAACCCTTCATAGAACCTACATTACAGCCTCAAACTACACCATATGGGACTTAGCCAGAGTGATGCATGCCCATATTGCCCAGCTGTAACAGACAGTCATGCTTTCTGGACCTGTCCCCCTGTCCAGCAGTTTTGGTTGAAGGTCATGAGTAGGCTGTCAGTTATTTTAGACCTTGTCATCCCCTTTTGGCCTACTGTAGCACATCCTATTGATCTGTATACAATCTCCGTCCCCAATCAATTTAAATGAGAAATTAGAGCTGTCACGCAAATAATTTTTTAATTGCGCATTGATCATGTTTTTTTTTTAACAAAAGTCTATTTATTGATATTTCTGCATTACAAAAGGAAAAAAGCAAAAAAAACTAGAACAGACACAATTAAAAAAAAAAAAACAACGCAAAATCTCCAACCTAAAACACCCATGCCACACTACACCAGGCTTGCATTTCTGTCTCTTAGATAAATATATAGAAATGTGGAATTATCACCAAAATTATATAAACATAACCTTGTTCAAAAAGGGGTTGAATAATTCCCAAACTGGTTGTTATTCAACTGATTATTCAACAGAGTCCATATTGTCTATATACGTTAAAACAGGTTGCCAAATAGCATCAAATTTGTCACTGCATCCAGCCAAGGAGTATCGGATTTTTTCCAATACCATAAACTGCATTAAGTCATTCAACCAGTTTTTAAAAGTGGGTGGATTTTTCTCTTTCCATTTAAGTAATACAAGTCGTCTTGCCACTAATGTGGCAAAAGCTATCATCTTAGAGCCAGATTTCCCCAGATTAAACCCTGGGGGAGTCACACCAAATATTGCTGCTGTAGGGGAAGGCTGGACCGGCCGTTCAAGCACCCCAGAAAAGAAGTGAAAAACAGAACGCCAAAAAGCAGTCAAATTTGAACAAAACCGAAACATGTGAGCATGTGTTGCTGGCACTATTTGGGATCTATCGCACATTACATTTATACTATGGACAAATTTGGCCAGCCTTGTCTTAGTCCAGTGTAAGCGATGAACTATTTTGAATTGAATTATAATGTGTCTCAAGCATATAGAGGAGGAGTGTATCTTATATAACATACTTTGCCACAATTCGGTAGATATATTAATCGACAGTTCCTCCACCCACTGTTGCTTCAATACATCTAGGGGCTTCAAATCAAATGAGTTAAGTAACCAATATATAGTACGGGTTACTTTTTTGTCTGAGGGTTAACATTCAGAGTTGTGTCTAATAATGATGAGGGTAAGGAGGGGAATTGTGAACAGTTTGTGGATACAAAACTACGTAGTTGCAAGTACCTGAAAAATTGAGAATGAGGAATTTTAAATTGAGTTCTCAGCTGTTCAAAAGTAGCTAAAGTTTTATCAATAAATAAATCCTTTAAGACATTAATTCCTTTTTCTGTCCAAAATGAAAAGCCCTTATCAATGGTAGAAGGGGAGAACAAATTGTTTTCCATTATTGGGCTATCCATACAGAGATCGCTTAGTAAAAAAGCTCTTCGAAACTGCGGCCAGATTTTTAGCGATTATTTCACAATCGGGTTTGATGAATAGTTAGATAAAGGTTTTGGCATGGGTAATTTTGAGCAGAGCAACGCGTGTAACGAGGAGGAGAGACAAGATGATTCCTCCAGGTACACCCACTTGGGATCTCGATATATTGATCCAAGACAACATCGCTCTGATGTTCGAAGCAAAATAATAATAACGAAAATTGGGTAAAGATAAGCCGCCTTGAGTCTGATGTCGCTGTAATATATATCCGGGTTTTTTTATTACACCAGAGAAATCCAGATATCAATTTATCCAGTAGTAAAAAAAATGTTCTTGACAAGAAGATTGGGAGACATTGAAATATGTACGTGAATCTGGGTAACACATTCATTTTAATTGTGTTAACCCAACCTCCTAACGACAGATGAAGTAAATTCCAGCGCTCAAAATCTTTTTTCAGGCAATCTAGAAGAGGCAGAAAATTGGCTTTATAGAGATTTTGAAATTTGTGCGTGATGTAAATGCCTAAATATTTAAATTTATCTTTATTCACTCTAAAGGGAAACGTATTATATATTGACGTTTCTGAGGGCTGGCCTATAGGTCTTAACTTGCTTTTCTCTAGATTAATTCTATATCCAGAAATAATTCTAAAGGTATCTAATAAATCAAGCAACTTAGGCAAACTACTTATATGCATGTCATCTGCATATAAGGATATCTTATGTTCCAGACCTCTCCTGATTAATCCTTTAATATTAACCTCGTCTCTCACTGCTGTGGCTAAAGGCTCCACTGCGAGAGCAAATAATAACGGTGATAGACAGCAACCCTGTCTGGTACCACGATATAAGTATAACAAAGGCGAAATATTATTATTTGTGCAAACTGCCGCCACTGGGGAAGAGTAAATGACTTTGAGCCAGTGAATAAATTTTTTGCTGAATCCGTAATGTTTTAATGTATAAAAAAGGTAATCCCACTCCACCCGGTCAAAAGCTTTTTCAGCATCCAGTGATAGTACTATCTCTGACCGGCTGGGTGAAGTGAGGATGTAGAGAATATTAAGAAGTCTACGAATATTGTGAAATGAGTGATGATTTTTAATAAAGCCCGTCTGATCATCTGAAATTATGAATGATAATACAGTTTCCAATCTAAAAGCAAGCATTTTGGCAAGCAGCTTATTATCTACATTTAAGAGGGAATTAGGACAGTATGAGCTGTAGTCCAAGGGGTCTTTGCCTTTTTTAAATATTAGAGAGATGACAGCTTGTCGCATAGTGGGAGATAGACAACCAGAAGCAAATGATTCCTCATACACTGGCATTAAGACGGGAGCAAGTTCTTTAGTGAATTTTTTAAAGAATTCAGTTGGAAAGCCATCAGGACCTGGGGACTTCCCTCCCTGCATAGACTTTACAGCCTTCATAAATTCTTCTGTAGTTAATGGACTGTCCAACTCCTCTGCCATAACTGCATCCACTCTGGAAATATTCAAATTTTCAAAGAAGGAGTTAACAGAAATTCATCCCGGTGCGACTGTGATTCATACAACTTAGAGTAGAATTTGTAAAAACATCAATTAATCTCTGGGTGATCTAGATGTTTAATTCCAGATTCATCATTTATTTGGGTTATACATTGACTAGTAGCTTGTTCTCTTAACTGGTATGCTAAGATCTTTCCTGTCTTTTCTCCATGCTCGTATGATCTATGCCGGGTTTTATTTATAAGGTTCTCAATATGCTTAGTGGATAAAAGATTATATTCTGTTTGAAGCAGCAACCTTTGCTTATATAGTTTAGATGAGGGAGTTAAGGCCATCTCCATGTCCACATGCTGTATGTCACTTGCCAATTTCTCAAGTTGTCCCATTTGAGCTTTCCTCCTTTGAGCACAATATGATATAATTTGCCTTCAAATATGCCTTCATTGACTCCCATATAATCGAAGCAGACATTCCTGGGGTCCTATTGTTTTCTAAAACAGTTGTGATCGCATTGATCGTAGTTTTATTGCACATTGTGATTTGTGTTGTACGTGCAGGTCAGCATTGTAACGCCATTGAAAATGTTGATGCCATTTATCACTGGTCTATTTTAAGAGAAACGACTGTTGAATGTTGCCTCAGTATTCACTTGATTTTATTTGATAAAAGTGAAATATTAAAGATGATTGATGTCTTTTAATTTTTTTTTATTTAAAGGG
>JAOVVH010000054.1:3060437-3073515 GCA_028566435.1 Scorpiodoras heckelii
GTGGGAGGAAACCGGAGTACCCGGAGGAAACCCACACAAGCACGGGGAGAACATGCAAACTCCACACAGAACGGCACCCGGATCGACTTGCTGTGAGGTGACAGTGCTAACCACTACACCACCATCTATGTTAATTCTATGTTATTATAAAACAAATATATTTTCTAAGCAAACTGAATTATATTATAATAAAACAATTTATAAAAAAAATAAAAGTAATAAATTTGTTCATATTGTATTGACTGGTGCTATGTATTTGATATATACAATGGAATACAACTGAATTTTTTATGTTCTCTGTCTCGACTTGGTCTCGCCTCCTCCAAAGACTTGGTCTTGGTTGCCCCAAAATCCCAAAATCTTGGGGTTTACTCAGACTCAGGCCTTGCTCTTGACTCGAACTCACTGTACGTGGTCTCATCCCCATCAAGACATTATGAATGTGTATAAATTATGGCCTAAAAAGGTAAGCAGGGGGTAAGAAGGAAGTCAGACACACAGGCTGACATCTCAGAACACAGGGAAAAAATGAGGACCTATGCTCAGACAGACAGACAGACAGACAGACAGACAGACTGCCATCCATGGAATTTGAACCTGTTGATTTTTCTTTGACTTTTAGTTCTTTGGCTAAAATTTTAATTGATTTTTCTTAATTTTTTCATTTTTTCATCTTTCCTTTAAGCCTCAAAACTTTTTTGTTGTAAGAGCTCTGCAAAAAAAAAAAAAACCTGACACACATGGTTAAAAAATTTTGACTCATATTTTTGGCACAGACAAGATTTCTTACTGTCAAATCCTTTTATAATAACTTTTAAAAAATTGGGAAAACCAAGTCACCCCCCAACCCACCTACACCCACCCCCATTTGAGCTACATATCCTATGCCC
This sequence comes from Scorpiodoras heckelii, assembly GCA_028566435.1. Taxonomy (NCBI): domain Eukaryota; kingdom Metazoa; phylum Chordata; class Actinopteri; order Siluriformes; family Doradidae; genus Scorpiodoras; species Scorpiodoras heckelii. The sequence goes on from JAOVVH010000054.1 coordinate 3,061,328, forward strand.
GAGACACCATAAGACATCAGATATAAGATACTCCTGCTGAGGAAGGCCCCACATGGACAGCCTAAAGATCTCCATGATGGACAGCTTACACCGATCAGCCATAACAGTAAATCCACCTGCCTAACATTGTGTAGGTACCCCCATGCCGCCAAAACAGCTCTGACTCGTCAAGGCATTGACTCCACAAAACCTCTGAAGGTGTGCTGTCGTATCTGGCACCAAGATATCAGCAGCAGGTCCTTTAAGTCTTGTAAATTCCAAGGTGGGTCTCCATGGATTGGATATGTTTGTCCAGTACATTCCACAGATGTTTGATTGGATTGAGGTCTGGGAAATTTGGAAGCTAAGTCAACACCTTGAACCCTTTGCCATGCTTCTCAATTCATTCCTGAATAATTTTTGCAGTGTTGTCCTGCTGAAAGAAACCACTGCCTTTAGGGAATACCGTTGCCATGAAGGGGTTTAGTTGGTCTGAAACAATGTTTAGGCAGGTCGTACATGTCAATGTAACATCCACATGAATTCCAGGACCCAAGTTTTCCCAGCAGAACTTTGCCCAGAGCAACACACTGCCTCAATCATCTTGCCTTATAATAAATCTGAATTGAATTGAATTGAAAATGTTCTAAGCCAACAGATATGGTAATTTGAAATTGTATTTGGCCAATTCTGTCTGTTTTACTACTGTCGCTGGTCTATATGTCTGTATGTGTTGGAAGCCTATTAACGTGTGTACTGTATAGGCCTGCAGTCTTTTGACATCAGAGAACAGATGAATGATTCATCGTTGAATATAGCAGTGGTGTTCAGAACTTCGCATGGCAGCGGTGTGACATCAGTCAGCTCAAATTAAGCATGTTACAACACAAGCAGAGATTTTGTTTCAATACTTGGCAACAAGAGTGGTGCCAGAAGTTTAACTGCTAGAGGGCTCCATACCTAATAATAATGTATGACGTGCAAATAGTGAGGTAATAGAAATACTTATGTAGCTGAATGCAAAAGGGCACTGTATAGGCTCCACACACCACTGTGTTACATGTACACACAGAAACACACCTCAGCCAGTGGCAACATGAAAATACAAATTAAATGTGTGTTGATTGACCTATTCCAATATACAGTACACACTGTCCCTGTATCCACAGGACTGGACTGGAACCTGATGTGGTTCAAAGGTTCAATGATTTGTGCATGTTAAGATGCGTTTCTACTCACCACAGTTGTAAAGAGAGATTTACTATAGCCTTCCTGGCAGCATAAAAGAATCTGGCCCTTTTCCTCTGACCTCTCTTATCAACAACACATTTCTACCCACAGAACTGCCACTCACTCAAATTTCTTTGTTTTTCACACCATTCTGTGTAAACTCTAGGGACTGTTGTATGTGAAAATCTGGGGAGAGCAGCAATTTCTGAAATACTCAGACCTGCCAGTCTGATATCACACAGAGATCACACTTTTTCTTCACTCTTTTTCTTCTTCTTTACCTGCATCTGCCTCATTTTTTCTGATTTTATTGATTTCCTATGGATGTATGTGACAGTGTGAAAGTAAATTAGTGGAGCTGCTAAGAAAAAACAACAAAAAGTTAATGAAATGAGAATGGGAGCAGCTTTTGTAAATGGAGAAGTGATATCAATCTTTTTTATACCAATAGATGGAAAATAATGGAGAACTGGTTGCTGTGGCTACCTGCTTAAATGGTGATCAGTGCCAAAAATACTATTCAGACTTCTGCCCATGTCCACACCACCAAGTTTTATAGAATGCCAGAAGTGCCAAAACATCTTCAGCAATCACCTGCAGACATAAAAACATGACAGCTTCATGATTGTCTTCAACAAACATCAACATGAGGACTATGCAACGTTCCCTCCAAGATCCCGTGGGGGACCTACCAATTATTAACTGCTATACCAGTTTTTCCTGCTATTTCAGTATATGTTGCCGGGAGATGAGGGAATTTATTCTTAAGCAGACCCAAGCCTGTTGTAGAGGGTTCTGATTACATACTCTGAACACACATTTATGTTGTTGCATGCTGTTCAGTTTGCCACAGCCTTTGCATGTTATGTTTTGAAATACTTATTGTACTTAGTCAAAATTGTTCAGTAATCACTCATATTTAATATATAGTCTTGTGCTATTATTGAAACTGCAGTGTTTTACTCAGGTTGCAAATATACTGTCTTTTAAACAATGCCTTGCTCTGCATTTGCTTGCACTGTTTGTTTACTACACTGCTGCGTGTTGCACCAAGGCCTTGGATTATACTTGTCAAAGTCAAAATCAGCATTCTTGTCATTCCTTAGTGTGTATTGAGTTTATCCAGGATATGGTGCTACATTTAACACAGAACAGCAGCAGTTAGTGCAAACAGTGAATATAATAAACACAGACTAACAAAAGAATGTGATATAACAAACTGCATCTTTAATGTAGACAAGTGATTAGTGAGAGTGACAGTGGGCAGTGGGGTTGGTGGAGAAAAGACAAGCTGTTAGTCCAGCATGAGGCACATGGGGAGTAATAATAGTCCTTATAAGAATACCAGTAAATATTGCCAAAACTGTACACAGTAATTACAAATTAAAGTGACTGTGCATATAAAGTGAATGGGGTGTAATGTCCAGTGTGTATACTGCAGAAGGTGAAAGTGAGTAGTGGGGCAGTGGTAGTTTAGTCTGAGAGTTTTAATACATCCATGATGCTTTAAAAAAACTCTACTACTTCAAGGTTTTGGCTTGCTCACAAGTCATATCTATGTAGTGCATAAGACCTCATTGTTCTTTATGCTTATGTAAAGCATGTGATGTAGTTCCTGTTTTCAAATCGTTTGCCGGGAGTTGCCTGTGTCTACGTTTTGAACTTCACTGCCTTGAATTTTATTTGAGAAATAATTCTTTACCCCTTTTTCCTCATTCAGTTTTTTCTACACTATTGTTTTGCTATATTGTTCTCTCCGTTTTTCTTCTGCAGCATTTTCATTTTCTTGAAAATCGCCATTGTTAGTTTTCTATAGACAGCAAGCAGAGGCCATCCACATTGGACCTGCCTAAAACAATCTCCATAAAGCTTCGACTAAGGTATGTTAACGTTTATCATGGAAAACATTCAGCTTGTTCAGTGTGTTGGGTACAGGATGCTTAGTCATTCTTCCTTCCTCGTTAGCAATAGTTTTATCTGTGATAAGTGCATGTTAGTTAGCTCTCTGATGGAGAAGATTGCAGCATTAGTGGTGCACATCCAGACTCTAGAGAGGGCTATGGAGAGGGAGAGTAGTATAGTTTCTGTAGGAAAAAAATCTGAATGCCTTAGGTATAGTTAATAATCCCCCAACTCCAGCATCAGAGCCCTCACAGTGGGGCAAATGGGTGACGACTCAGCAGCATAATTACAGAGCCAAAACTAATGTTGCCCATAGGAGCAACACTCCTCTCTGCTTCATGTGTCCAACATGAAATTAGCTAGGCCTTTAGGGACAACAGCAGCTTTAGTTAGGTGTATACCAGGAGCCAGGTCACCGGACATAGCAGGTAATCTTAGGATCTTAGTCAAGCATGGGTGGGAGCTAAAGATTTGTTAGTCAAAGGTTACTAAGAGTACTAATGTAGAGGATGTTTGGATGCAACGAAACATGGACCAGACACAACGTGCTGCTAACAATTAATTATAACTTATGAAGGCTGGGGGATGGTAGTGGATAATGAACAACTAGTTCACTAAATTTATGTTAGGAAAACTTGGATTCCACTGGCACAAATTGAAATTTGATGTGTTTAATTTAATGTCCTCTTTGGTCTTTTCATGTCTGCCATGATTTAAGTGTTGAAAATACTGAGCTAGATTCTTCTTACACCAGCTACAGACCAAAGCCGATTCTCAATCTGCGTTCTTGTCTGTACTTGTGTTCTTGTGTACTTGAGAAAAGTTGCAGCCCGAGTACTGTTCCGTTCAAAATCCTGCATCTAGTCCAGTATGGTTTAACTGCCCGGATGTGTTCTTGCTCCACCCATTTTATCAAGGATGCTTCGGGAAGTGACTTGTGTGGACTTGGGACGGTCAGATATCCCAGAATGCATTTTGCACCAAGCTCAGCGTGATGGCAGGGGAGAAAACTTCGAAATAGTACTGTTGTTGTGTCATGAAGTGATAAGATTCTTTAGCCAAGAATGTCGCTATTTAGACCTCAAGTATGTTGTTAATTTATCAAGAAAGAGCCCACATGAAAATGTGCTCTGACGTTTTCATGGGTGTGCGGTCACGCTAGCAGGTGATGTCAAGTACGTCAAGTACGCTGCTGTTCCCACTACAGGATGACCGTACAGCGTTCACTGGTCACGTCACAATGATGCACTGATCATGTGGGAAACGGGTTTGGTTATGAAAACAGTACTGGTATGTCACAGTACATGGACACGACGTGTAAGCACATGAGGAATGTCCTGTCATATGTTCAATTTGTCAGGGGTTGTCATGATCCCTTACTGACCCACAGATGTATTTATATATCAGTTTCGTGCTTGGCTTGTAAGATTTTATGGTGCTTGCAGACATATTTTTGTCGTCTGTGCACATAAAAATATTTTGTGATATTTTTAGGCATGCAGGTGATTGTTTTTAAGATGTTTAGCGTTCAGTGGTGAGTTGATAGTTGCATTAGAGTGAAATCTGTGCGTGAATTAAGTGCATGTCCGCTTATGGCACTGGTTGTGGTGTACGTGTGTGCGTGTATGCATGTGTGCGTGTATGCATGTGTTTGTGCGTGTATGCATGTGTGCGTGTATGCACGTGTTAGTGTGCTGTATTTTGAAACGTTTACGGCCCTTTGGCGTTCCACACTTGAGGCGCGGTGCTGCGTCGCCCTCCGGAGTGAAAGAGCACCGTTTATGTTACGACTCCTAAATTTAGCGATGACTACGGCGAGAAGTCGATGACGGCGGGAAGAGTAAAGCCCCGGGAAATGTGCCCCACAACCCTGCCACCGTGAATGACGGGAAGTATTTTTAGGACGTGTTGTCATCTGGAGTTGACGCGTAGTATAAAGGGAAGAGGCGCAAAATGCAGTTGTACAGCAGCGCGCTTACACACTATCCGGGCTCGTCGCGAAAAGTTGCAGGGTCTGTTCCTGCGAGGGAGAAAACCGGGTTCGAGTCGAGTTTTACCGCCGTGAAGGAAACGGACGCAGACGGTTCAGACAGCGAGACCTGGACACAAGCGAACATGCCCGCGTTTTCGTGCTACGAGGCCTCAATGAGGCCCGTTTTCTACACATCCAAAGCGGAGCTCGTCATCACAAGGCCGGATGGTGTGGAGAAGTGCGTCCCTGTTCAGATCATGAAGAATCTGCATACAACCCGCGGTGCTGGAAATCCATACAGAGCTCCGAGTACAGAGAACAAGTCAGATGGTGATTTGTATAGTGACCCTCCTGACCAGAGAACCAGCAGATCTGACATTTTTGAGGAGAACACCGAGATACCTGAGAGCAACTCCTTGAATTGTCACAGCTTGTTAAGAAGAAACGACGAGGTTGAAACTACAAGGAGTTTTTTACAAAGCATTCCATTAACGTGCACATGGGAAGACTCATCTGACATAATCAAACCCCAAAGTAACCCGAAGTGTCAGGAGAAGTATGAAGATGAAATGGCAGAGGACCCCGTGTTGCAGCTGTACGTACTCCAGGAGCCTGCATGCAGGAGTGACCTCAATGACAAGGTTAACCTGTACCTGGCTGAGGTGGAGAAACAGGACAAGTACCTTCAGGAAAGCAAGAAGTACCGTTTTCACATCATCCCAGATGGAAATTGCCTCTACCGGGCCGTGTCAAAAGCAGTCTATGGTGAACAGTCCGTGCACAGTGAGCTAAGAGAGCACACAGTGTATCACATTGCTGACCATCTGGATGAGTTCAGTCCTCTTATTGAAGGTGACATGGGCGAATTTCTAATAAATGCGGCACAGGATGGAGCCTGGGCTGGCTACCCTGAGCTACTGGCCATGAGCCAGATGCTGAATATAAACATCTACCTGACCACAGGGGGAAGTCTTGCAAGCCCCACTGTTTCCACCATGATGCACTATCTGGGCGAGGAGGACTTGACAAAACCAGCGATCTGGTTGAGTTGGCTGAGTAATGGTCATTACGATGTGCTGTTGGACTGCTGCCTGCCCAACCCAGAGTATGACGATTGGTGCCTGCACACACAGATGCAACGAAAACGTGATGAGGAACTTGCAAAATCCATGGCGGCTACTCTGTCCAGAATGTACATAGAGAAGAATGGCCTTCAGTAACATTTTGCTGTACGATTTTGTAATTTGTACAACACATTTCTGGTTTCATTGTGTAAAATACATTTGTTCTTTTTGGAAAAGGCTCTGAAGGCTATAAATTTTGGAGTACAACACAAAGTTGCCGTGGCATATGTTTTGTAAACCACAGTTTTGTTATGAGGCTGTTGGCAGAAATGTTGGGTCACATTGCAAGCAAAATACAATCTGATTGGTTAATGTGTTCATTTGATTTCTGATCTGACCTGATTTATGATTTGATGCATTTGAATTGAATTTTAAAGCACATTTCTGCATAATCAGAGACACCGATAAAAAGATAGGCTTTACAGTAAAATACTGTACTGCTATCTTATCTTCATGCTGTATTTTTTTTAATGGGTTGCACTTCTGATTCCTCAAATGTTTTTATGTTTATTTATTTATTCTAGTCTGGTGTATTTTTATATATATGTATTTACGTGCAGAGCACACTAGGAGTGCATTATGCAAAGTGCATGAATATTGCCATTGTGTACATACCAGAAGAATATAACATTCTTGCATATTTTCTTACTCTTGTTACTTTAACAAAAGGGTATACCACACTGTATATATTGCATATTGAATTTTCTGTAGACTACGATTTCTGTAGCTGTTACATTTTAAATTGATTAGTTTAAAAAAGGGCTAGGTAATACATTGAAAATAAATTCATACATTTTTTAAAAATGAATACTACAGTATACTCTGTTGGTAATTTTTTTAGGAGGGTGGGGTGTTTTTGTTTTTGTTCTTGCTAGAGAAATACCGAAGCTTCATATTTAAATAGGCTTTTTTGCATTTAAAGCTACATGACTAGGTTTTGCAGTAGCTTAGAGGTTAGTGAGATCTTATGAATTGAGTTATAACTATCCAATCAGATAACAATGGAACTATTTAAATTAATTATAAGTATTTATTTCACTCAGTGAGTTTCAGTAATTGCTTTATCCTAGTCTGGGACATGGTGGAGCCAAGTCTATCCTGGGAACACTGGTTGTAAGGTGGGTCTGTACCCTGTTTTAGAACTAGTGCATCACTATTTATGTGAGTAAACATGAGATGCAGTGTATAATATTTTTTGACTAAGGTCTGCTTAGTCACTATGTATCCTTCCGCCTCTGTTTTTTTTTTTTTTACTAGGTGTCACGCTCCTTAAACGGAGATTTTTGAAAACACTTTTGGCCCCATTTTGGATTTAAATCACTGGGGTTGTGTTGTAGTCCAGGTGGGTTGAAACAGAGGTTTCTGGAAACGATGATATAAGACACCCACGTTTGCTTTCTGATTAGGTCTCCGTAGTCACGATGTACCTTTCCGTGATTCATCGTGCTTCTATCACATGACCTTTTTCCATAAAAAAAACAAACGCCATCAGCCTACAGTAGTGAGTCCAACATTGCTGACCTTGTCTTTGCTTTGTCTAGCAACTGTTATGTAGTTAATTTCTGTATTTTATACAAATATATTTTAGAATATCATCTTGGCTCTAAAAGACTTCTAAATGTTTCTTCTGTATCCTGGTATTTGGCACATAGGCCACTCTGTACAAGAATCTTAATTGTAATTTTATTAGACCTTGGTATGCATGTATGGGTATAACATTTTATGTAATAAGGCCTGGATATCTGTATTTAAAAAGCTCTTTAGTGCCCAAACCCAATAAGAGAAGTAACTGAGAATTAGGCATCATTATAGGGACCAAAAATATTAAAAGTTCTATACAGTCGATGATGGCTTGATGCTTCCAGCCAACAGACATCGCCACACACTGGGTCTCTTCCCTGTTGATGCCCTGCTAGGCATTTTACAACAGTTCTCTTGAGTTCCTGCTTGTTTTTGTGGCATTTTGCCTTCACTTATGCCTTCAGCAAGTGAAATGCATTCTCAGTTGGATTCAGATCAGATGACTAACTTGGCCATTGGAGAACATTCCATATTTTTTGCTTTAAGAAAAGACTTGGGTTGCTTTCAAAGTATGCTTCAGGTCTTTGTCCATCTGTACTATGATGTGCCTTCCAGTGAGTTTTGGCTGAAGCATTTGGCTGAATATGAGCAGTTAATACATTCACTGGTGTATAACACATTATACCTGTACACCTGCTCATTCATGCATCTAATCACGTGATAGTGTGGTAGCAGTGCAGTGTATAAAATCATGCAGATACAGGACAGAGGCTTCAGATAATGTTCATGTTAACCATCAGAATGGGGAAACAATGTGATCTCAGTGCCAGACAGGCTAGTTTGAGTGTTTCTATAACTGCTGATCTCCTGGGATTTTCCTCACACAACAGTCTCTAATGTTTACTCAGAATGGTACAATAAAGAAAAAGCATCCAGTGAGCAGCAGTTCTGTGCACAGAAACAACCTGTTGATGATGAGACCAATCAATGGAGAATGGCCAGACTGGTTCAAGCTGACAGAAAGGCTACAGTAACTCATATAATTACTCTGTACAATTGTGGTGGCCTGAAAAGCATCTCAGATTGAGGAACATGTCAAACTTTGAGGTGGATGGGCTACAACGGCAGAAGACGATGTGAGGTTTCACTTCTGTCAGCCAAGTACAGAAAGCTGAGGCTACAGTGGGCACAGGTTCACCAAAACTGTACAGCTGAAGACTGGAAAAACGTAGCCTGGTCTGATGAATTTAGCACCAACAGCATGAATCCATGGACCCAACCTGCCTTGGGTCACCAGTCCAGGCTGGTGGAGGTGGTGCAATGATGTGGGGAATGTATTCTTGGCACGCTTGTGGCCTGTTAATACCAATCAATCATGGCTTGAAAGCCACAGACTGTTTAAGTATTGTTGCTGATCATGTGCTTCATGGCTACAGTTTGCTATCTTCTAATGCCTACTTCAAGCATGATAATTTTGCCACAAAGCAAAAGTCATCTCAAACTGGTGTCGTGAACATGACAACGAGTTCAGTGTTCTTCAGTGGCCGTCCCTGTCACCGGATCTGAATCCAACACAAAACCTTTGGGATGTTGTAGAAAGGGAGATTCACAGCATACAAGTGCACCTAAAAGAGCTGCAGGAATTGTGTGATGCAATCATGTCAACATGGACCAGACTCTTCAAGAAATGTTTCTAACATCTCGTGGAATCCATGCCATGAAGAATTGAGGCTGTTTTTAGCCCAAAGGGAGACCTTACACAGTATTATTATAGTGTTCCTAATAAAGTGTTTGGTGTGTATATAGCCATATACACTTTTACATATACTGCTGTGTCAGCAGTCACTTCATTAATACATACAAGCGAACCAGTTTCATTGGCAGTCATACCTACCCACACCATAAAATGAAGAGGTCTGCTGGAGGCTACATCCACACTAATATGTATTAGGTTTAAAACACATCATTTGTGCTTCATTTACGCCTGGTGTCCATTCAAGCCCCTTAAATCATGACTTTTGGAAACACTTCTGGCCCTGTTTTAGATATAAATCACTGGGGTTGTGTAGTAGTCTGGGCGGGTAGAAACAGAGATTTTTGGAAACGATGACATAGACACCCAAGTTTGCTTTCTGATCAGGTCTCATCAGTCATGATGTATCCTTCCCTGATTCGTTGTGCTTCTATCATGTGACTTTTTCCCGAAAAAAACAAACAGCATCAGCCTGGACTACCAGTGGTGAGTCCAACGTTGCCTTTGCTTTGTCTAGCAGCTGTTGTATAGTTAATTTCTGCATTTTATAATGCTGCAGCTGACTACATGCGCAGGAGACAAGCTGTTATTTGAGCGATCCGTTTTTGCTGGCACTCACATAGCCAGTGTGTCATATGTCATTTGCATTTTCAGGCATGTTAGCATGAACAAAGATTATACAGTATTTGATACAGAGCTTAAATGCTGGTTTGGACAGAGATTATGTTTTAAACCACTGTTTCAAAATGAAAACATATTCATGTGGACGTAGACACAGATAAGCAGTTTCTTCTCTTCTTCATGATCTTCTTTTCATATCGTTCTGTTACAAGTTGACCATTGTCTCAGTTCACCATAACATGTTGTTCCAGAACTGTACTGGCTTTTAAGGATGTTTTTGGCAAATTCTGATCTGGTGTTCCTGTTTTTGAGGCTCATCGGTTGTTTACATTTTGAGGTAAACCCTCTGTATTTACTGTTGTGAATACTTCTCTTGACGGTTGACATTGACACAGATATGCCTACCTCCTGGAGGGTGTTCTGGAGCTCACGAGCTGTTGAAGGGGTTTTACTTCACCAGAAGAACAATTCTTCTCTTTATCTACCAAAATGGTTTTTAGTTTAGTTTTTTAGGTAGGGTGGGGAGGGGCGTTTTGGGGTACCTTTTGTGTCCCTAAGCTCACTGGTGCATCCTTTCTTTTTAAGAATGTATCTAATAGTTGATTTTGCCACACCTAATGTTTTTACTATCTCACTGAGAGATTTGTTTGTTTAGATATAATAATAAAAAAAATAATCAGAAATGATTATTTCTTGGGAATAATACACTTACAAAACTCTCATTTAACAACTCCATGTTGTCCCATCTGATCTTATGTGAAAGGTTCAATATAGTATAAAATTACGTGATGCTGACTTTCTCATCCTTGTCAAAAGTGCTTTTTGTTCTATCACTTTCTCACAGCTTACAACATCCTTAGACCTGATGTCACCATTCTGACCTTCTTTGAAACACAGAACCATTAAAAGTGTCCTTAGCACAGAGTCCTCATGACTGCATGCTTAGCACTAAAAGATATTTGAAAACCTATTTCAAAAGTACATAACTTCTAAATGTATTGAATTACTTAATTTAAACCAAGCACCCTTAAATCAATCTCCACTGAATATCTCCAATAAGCAGCTAAAAATAACTCATGATATTCACAACTCCCAGCAGCTCCCAACACTCCAAGAACTAAGATTTTCTGTATGATTCCTTAATTAAATACGTATAAAAATACATGGTCAACTCAGCTCTTATTATGGGTCCAAGTCATACTATTTCCATTTTTAATAAAGAGATTCTGTTATAACTAAAGACAACATTCGCCTCTTTTGTCTGGTGTTCTGTGCTCATATCTCTTATCTCAGTCTGGGCACGCTGCCACCTTTCTCCTGGCCTCACACACATTAAACAGAGCTCTTCAATTTTATGACTGAGAAATGCACAGAGTTAGTTTAAAAGTTTCTTGAAAAATACATAACTTTTTCATAATTAAAATGCATGCATATATAGAATAGAAGAATAACTACCACTTTGCAAAGTGCCATAAAGGGTGCAGAATAACCTGGAAGCTCTGCTCTGCCAGTGCAGGTGAATAAAATGAAATAATTATAAAATAGTTATAATGACAACATTTGTTTATTTAGTTTAAATGTTATAATTTATTTGACCCAATTTTAAACTTAAGGGGACCTGAATGTACTTCAGCTGAGAAAAATGCTTCATTTGCAGTCTCATGTTACCCTCTAGTGGGCATTTGGCAGAGCATGTTTAAAAGTCAGGTTTTTCTTTTCTTTTCTTATTTCTAGAGTGGTGGGGCCAGCTTTATTCTAACCAGGGCATTGAGCACTAAGGGCTAATAAAATTTTGTACCTTTCACTTTTTAAAAAAAATACACCTGTGAGGTGGATGGATTATCTTGGCAAAAGAGAAGTGCTCACTAACACAGATTTATATAAATTTGTGAACAATATTTGAGAGAAAATGGCCTTTTGTGTACATACAAAAGTCTTAGATCCTTGAGTTCAGTTCATGAAAAATGGGAGCAAAAACAAAAGTGTTGTGTTTATATTTTTGTTCAGTGTATATATATATACAGGGGTTGGACAATGAAACTGAAACACCTGGTTTTAGACCACAATAATTTATTAGTATGGTGTA
>JAOVVH010000054.1:3073615-3089170 GCA_028566435.1 Scorpiodoras heckelii
GAGGCCCTACACCATACTAATAAATTATTGTGGTCTAAAACCAGGTGTTTCAGTTTCATTGTCTAACCCCTGTAGGTGTATATACAGTAGGTGCATATACTCTTTGCTTTGCTTGCAGCTGTGAACAAACCGAGTGGCACTGCATTCAGTGTTGAGGCCTGTATGTGGAATGAGCCTAGTATATCAGTCATAAGGACAGTAGGGTATGCAGAAGGGAGTCAGATCGCTTTCACAAAGGACCAGAGAAAGAGATCTGCTAATGGGTGTGGTGAACCCCCTGCCAAGATACAGAGAGCCAAGGCACTGGACATAGCAGGTAAACTTAGGGTAAGCATAGGTTTACAAAGATAGTGTTTCATGTAGGCACTAGTGATATACTGTACACCTTCGTCAGTCAGAGATTACTACGAGTAGTATTTTAGAGGTGTGTAAATTAGCAAAGGTGATGTCTGATGCAGTAATATACTCTGTAATATGCCCATATTAAGACTTTGTCTGTTCCCTGTGCTAAACAAAATGTAGTAACGTTAAGAAAGTTGCTTCAGTAACCTAATTAACATAAAATAAGATCATATTGAATGCACAGCCAGAACCTTTGATCTGAAGCTAGGACTGCTAAATATTAGTTCTCTTACATCTAAAGCACTTTTTGTTAATGATTACTGATCAGGGGTTTCATGTACTGTGTTTAACAGAAACAGGGATTAAACCAAATGAATATGTAGCATTAAATGAGGTTAGTCCTCCGAGATACAGTTACATATATCAGTCTTGTCTAACTTGCAGAGGAGAAGGTATCACAGTTATTTATAATGATAATCTAGGCTTCACACAAAAACATGGACATAAAATCAATGTGTTTGAAGTTTTCTGCACTAATATGGCATAAATAAGTCTGTGCATTCAATTCCCCTAATTATTATTTACAAACCCCCATTTCTTTGTGAATTTACAGATTTCATCTCAAATCTGGTTGTTTCTTTAGATAAAGCATTAATTATTGAAGACTTTAACCATTCATTAATTATTCATTTTGATAATCCATAAGACCCTCTCAGAGCAGCGTTTGTGTCCATTCTAGATTTAGTAGGATTAAATCAGAATGTAATAGGACCCACTCACTATGGTGGTCACACATTTGATCTAATACTAACATTTGGATTAAATACAGAAACTATAGTTACACTTCTACAGTCTGAAGCTATCTCAGATCATTATCTCATCTCATTTATAATTTGTCTTAGTCATAATATATGCTCATTGCCATGCTACCGTGGCAAACACACATTCCTGTCAGCTACTGTACATAGTTTTATTGATAATATCCCAGAATTATCAAGTTTGACTGGATCACCATCTGACCCCACAGAACTTGATCTAGTGACTAAATACTTAGAGTCAAGGTTTCGCTACAATCTGGATAATGTAGCTCCTCTTAAATGAAAAATAATTAGAGAGAAAAATCTAGCACTGTGGTATGATTGGTAATATTTCAAACAGCTTGGAAGGAGAGCCTCTTGAGGTATAGAAAATCTCTTAGTGCTGCTAGATGAACATATCACTCCATTCTAATAAAAGATAATAAAAATAATCCTAGATTCTTATTTAATACTGTAGCAAAATTAACTAGGAATAAGACCAACACAGAAGCATGCACACCATCAATATGTAACAGCAATGACTTTTTTCAATTACAAAATTGAAAATATCAGGCAAAATATCTACACAAACTTAAAGCCAGACAAACCATGTAGATGATAGTACACTCATATCAGATCAGCAGCTCAAAAGTTTTCTTCCCCTTCAGTTGACTGAACTAATTTCACTAATCTTATCAAAAATCTCAACCTGTGTACTAGATACATTATCTACAAGTTTCATCAAACAGATAATAATAGAAACAATCAAAACTCTTCTAAAAACAATTAATTCTTCTGTTAGCATTAGCTATGTACCTAAATACTTTAAACTAGCAGTTATCAAACCCCTGATTAAAAAACCTGACCTTGACCCCTGGCAGCTGTCCAACTATAGGCCAATATCAAAGCTCCCATTTATCACCAAGATCCTAGAAAAAGTTGTAGCACAGCAGTTATGCTCATACCTCCATAGGAATAACATTCATGAAATCTATCAGTCAGGATTTAGGCCTCTTCATAGCACAGACACCGCTGGTTAAAGTGGTAAATAGTGCAGCTTTTGACATCATCGGTCATACTTTCGTTGAATGTTAAATGTTGTTTGAGTTAATGGAACAGCCCTCTCCTGGTTCAGGTCCTATTTGACTGATGATTATCATTCTGTAGATGTTAATAGTAAGTTCTCCAAGCATATTAAGGTAAGTTAAGTTTGGTGTTCCACAAGGTTCGATCGTAGGGCCATTGCTTTTTTCTTTATATATGCTACCTCTGGATAAAATTATTCGTAAACATGGTATCAGTTTCCACTTTTATGCGGATAACACACAGTTGTATGTCTCAGCAAAGCCAGATGAGAGACACCAGCTTAATAAAAGTGGTGCAGGTTCTCAGTTGGTAACTAGAATAATGAAGACTACAGCAGGGGGCAGAACCTTCTCTTACAAAATCCCACAGTTATCAACAGCCTTCCAAGTAGTGTTTGGGACTCACAGTCTCGATGTTTAAGTCTAGGCTGAAAACCTATTTGTTTAGTCAAGCTTTTTGTTACTATTTTTTCTTCTTGTTAAAGGCATAGATCTGGAGGGTTCGTGGGCATAGACTGTTCTGGTAAACTGGGGTGTTATCACCAGTCTCATGCATTCACTCAGTTTGTTGGTGGCGGAGTGGCTGGCTGCTTAATGTGCCAGAGCTCCCTCATGTCTGTGCTACCTTCAGACTCCCCCTTTTATTCATTCTGTCATAGCTAGTGTTGCTGGAGTCCCTGCTCAGGGATGTAGCAGACTTGGGGATGTGGGTGTTTCAACACCCCCACTTTTTCTGAAACACGATTTCATCCCCCCCACTTTTTTCAGATTAAAACGAAACTAAAATATGCTACGCAGGGGTCGGCAACCCTAGGCACACACGTGCACACACACACACAGACACATGCATGCAGATGAACACATAGATGACTTTTCAGCCAATCACAGCAAATGGATCAGTTAGCGTCAGTGACAAGGCTACAGATATCACAGTGAGTGAACGAGGTGTGTGAGTGAGCAAAGTATAGGGACGTCCTCCTGTCCTGTAGGATTGTGGAAGAAGAGTCAACACTCAACAGGTAGAATGAAGTGATATCACACACACTGCATCACGCTAAATTAGTGAAGCAAAATTCACTGTCTGTCACAACATCAGCATTTTCTAAATAGCCTAATATGAATATGTATGAAGAGGTTAATCTGTGAACCAATGGCACTGCTTTACAGTACCGTTATTTTATTATATCTAGCCTACTTGCTAGGGAGTAACTTTACTGTTAGTGCAAAGCCAAACCTGAGTGGGGTTTTTTCACTCATTCTCTTGCTACATAATAAATTCCTATCACAGGACTGTGTTTTGAAAAGTCATTCTCTTTTTGTCATGTGATTATTAGGATACACAAAAGGAAAAGGCAGGGGAAAATAGACTTCTTTTTTAAGCAAACCCAAGTGGAGTTGACAATTTACTACCGCAGGCTTACAATGTGTAACCCCTTATGTGTGTCTTTACTGTCTAGTTGTAATGTCACTTGGTCAGTAAGGCCAGTTTGATCAGTCTGTTGCATTATTTCCACGTTTTATGCAGTATAACTGATGCAATGCTTATGTTTTTACTTTTTGAGTACAAACGAGTTTTGCAAATGAGTTTTGAAAGTTGTAAAACAATTAAAGACATTAAGTTTTGGTTTACATCATGGTTTGCTTGCATGTCTGATGTCATTACTACATAACACAATGTAGATCTTTCACAGTGGCTTGCAAAAGTATTCATACCCCTTGAACTTTTTCACATTTTGTCACCTTGCAACCACAAAATTAAATGTATTTTATTGAGATTTTAAGTGATAGACCAACACAAAGTAGCACATAATTGTGAAGTGGAACGAAAATTATACATGGTTTTCAAAATTTTAATCAAATAAAAATCTGAAAAAGTGTGAAGTGCAAAAGTATTCAGCCCCTCTATATCAATACTTTGAGTAGCCACCTTTCGCTTCATGAGAATTACAGCTGCATTTTTTTTAGGTATGTCTCTACCAGCTTTGTGCATCTCGAGACTGAGATTTTTTACCATTCTTCTTTGCAAAATAGCTCAAGCTCAGCCAGATTGAATGGAGAGTGTCTGTGAACAGCAATTTTCATGTCTTGCCACAGATGCTCAATGGGATTTAGATCAGGACTTTGATTGGGCCATTCTAACACATGAATTTTCTTTGATCTAAACCATTCCACTGTAGCACTGGCTGTATGGTTAGGGTCATTGTCTTGCTGGAAGGTGAATCTCTTTCCCAGTCTCAAGTCTTTTGCAGCCTCCAACAGGTTTTCTTCCAGGATCAAAGTTTTTTAATGGCACTTACAGCAGTTTTTGTATTGACTATGTGTTGTTCTTCATTGGTTTTGTGCAGTTTATGAATACCTTTGGGTTATACTACTTGTTTTGCTTGTAATTTTTATTAGGTATTGTATGACTTAATGCTGCCGCTAGAAGTAGTTCCAGCGGCACCGTCAGTGTGAACACAAACATTCCGAAATTTACCGGTACATTACTCGTTTTAGGCTGCATTTCAACAGCCAGTGTCCCTAAGCTGTATCCCTGCTCCCTACACAATACAGAGGGTACAGAATCCCAAGGGGGAACTTGGTCACTAAAACGGCTCTATCTGAAAAGCCCTGCAACGTCATCAAGAGTGGACAGCCTCCGGATCGCGCCGTCAGCACCCGTCTGTGTTTAGGAAGATAAACAACACTGTCCAGCCTAATTTTGTATGCTGTAGGCACTTTTAAAATAAAAGTGATGAAATGTCTATGAACTGTGGGTAATGTATTTTAACTTTTTAATGTATGTTTTGGTTGTGGTTGGAACATAAACTTACTCTTTGGTTGCAATGTGCCGCGAGACATTTGTCCTTCAACTACACTATCGAGTACAAACAAGACTGTGACAATATGATCATCGACGGTCTCTCACGCCTGCCGCTGCCAGATGCTGAACTGCAAATGGAACCAGACATGGAAATAGGGGCTTTGGTGTCTGATTACTTTGCTGCTGTTACTGCTGAAGAACTGACGGCTGCATGTAAAGGCTATCCAGTCCTACAACAGGTGAGAACCTACATAAGAGAAGGCTGGCCATGTACAGCCAAAGGCCTTGATCCAGCCCTGCTACCATACTTCAGAATTCAGACTGAGCTCTCCGAACATGACAAATACATTATCCAAGGTACACACCGTGTCATGGCCCCACGAGAGGTCCAGCCTAAGCTTATTCAAATTGCACATAAAACACACCAAGGAATTTTTCGTACAAAGCAGAGGCTTAGGGAGCTTTACTGGTGGCCAGGAATAGACACTGATGTGCAGGCTGTCAAGTCATTTACTACATGCACTCAGCATGGCAAGACAGCTATTGTCAAAGTAGCTCCACTGAATCCTGTAAGACTGCCTGGTGGTACATGGGAAAAGCTTGCATCGGAAAAGCTTGGCCATTACCACCGTGCGCCACCTGATTGCCACTATGCCATAACCCTTGTTGAGTATTACAGCAAATGGCCAGAGGTCGTGTTCACCTCTGAAGTTACTTCTTCTACCGTCATTAAGTTCCTGTCCACTGTCTTCAGCCATGAGGGTAACCCACTGGAGCTGGTGACAGACAATGGCTCAGCTTTTGTCTCCTCTGAATTTGAATCCTTCCTTGCCAGTTGGGACATCAAACACTGCCGCAGTTCAGTCTACTACCCACAATGCAATGGGGAGATCTAAAGGTGGAACAGAGTACTCAAAGACTGCCTTCAGACTGCAGATATTGAGGGCAGACCATGGAAGCAGTTTGTCACTGATTTCCTGTTTTCCTATCATGCTACTCCCCATTCACTCACATAAGTCTCACCTGTTGAACTCCTGCATGGTTGTCCTCTTAACACCAAATTGAACATCAGAGGACTTTGTACACATCTTACACAGCATGACCATGCAGCACTGAGAGACCCTGTTCATGAGAAACAAATCAAGTCAAAGGAATACACAGACAGATGTTGCAATGCACAGGCCCCAGCTTTCAAGTTTGGTGACTTTGTGTGCATTAAAAAAACTGTGTTGGTCAAGAAAGGTTCTCACAAGTTTGCAACACCTCGCCAGATCACTGCACAGAGGGGTGCTGCAAACTTTCTCCTCTCTGATGGGAAAGTCTGGAATGCTAGCCATCTTGCTCCTGCCTCTCCAGATACCTCGCCCGTGCCATTGACTCCACAACATTCTGATGAGGCACCTTCTGCTGTTGTGCCACTATGGAGAACTGTCCATACCCCAGCATGGCATAAGGACTATGTGACATAAAGAATTTGTTAAAAAGAAGAGAGAAAAGTGCATTGTTCTGCTGAGAGAAAAGTGCACTGTTAAATACATTGTGTTTTCTACATTCTATTATCATTTGTTACACTGTATCTCATCTTGATATTGGTTCTGTGAGAAGGGATATGCAGTATGTTTTGCTATGCTGACCTTGTTACCGTTCTGCCTCCTTGGAGCCCTTAATGCTTGAAAGGGACTGTAGTGGAATATGTTCTTAAAGAAAAGGGGAATATGTGGTGTATCTTACTATCCTGTAGTGGGCACTGTGATATGGTAATGAGATGGACAATGACATGTGAGGGAGGGTAGGGAGAAGTGAAGGAGTTCCACTGTTAGAAGTAGTTCCTTGCACGGCCCTAACTGCTGCAGTCAGACCCTTTCTTTGTCATTAACAAGTATAATAGCATTTTGTAGTGTCAGTCCGTTTTCCAAAAGCAAGCGTTCTCTTATTCTTGTACTGTTTGTCTTCTCCACTAACTGGTCTCTAATCCTGTCATCAGTCACATCTCCAAACTCACAAGTAACTGCGAGCTCACGCAAGGCAACTACGTAATGCACAACCGACTCACCAAGGTTCTGGCTGCGTAGATGGAACTTGTTCCTTTCAGCCACAATGTTCACTTTAGGAACGAAGAAGGCTTTCAGTGCTTTGCGTGCCTCATCATATGTAGTACCGGCTTCAAGAGTATAGAAAATCCTTTGCGCTTTCACGCCAATGCAGTGAATTAACAGAGTGCGCTTTCTCTTGTCCGCTAATTCCTTGTCAGACAGTGCAGTCATGTACGTTTCAAAAATCTTCTCCCAGGCTTCAAAGCCTATAACTGGTTCTCCAGGTGTTTGTAGGGAGGGAGAAGGTGGTTTAAGCCCGAGTATCCCGAGCCCGAGCCATACTCGTCACCAATATGTTGTATTTTAGTAATATGAATAAATAATGCACAGAGCAGACATGATCATGAACTTAACTTTGCTTCACTTCTCCTCACCCTCCCTCACATGTCATTGTCCATCTCATTACCTTATCGCAGTGCCCACTACAGGACAGTAAGATACACCACACTGACGAAGCACTTTTGTAATTCGCTGTGGATAAGAGCATCTGCTAAATGCCATAAATGTAAAGGTAAACATAATTAAAAACTTTCAAATAATAATAAAAAAAAAAGCTGTTAGTCATGGTACACCAACATAATACCAATTTTCAGGCTTGTTTCAAGCAAAAGTGTGTATTACCATCCAGTGGTGGAACAACTACACAAAAGGCGTGTCGTGTCTTGTACGTCATCAGGCGGATGAAGATGTTAGGCGGCCTTTAGAGCCACTCCATCATGCATTGCAGTTTTTAGCAAGTTTCTTAAATAGAAACCAATTAAATACAAAATGAACAACTTCAAAACATTACTATTCATTATATTTTACGTTTGTTTAGGGATTTCAAAGATTTTATTTTATTTTAAAAATTTCAAACCATGATAAGACTGTATAGTAAAATTAAGAGATATATAAGGATAATAATTAGCAATGATCATATATATGGGCGGCTTTTAAAAAACTATCAGCGCAAGTTTCAGAAAGTCACATGTTAATCAGATACACGGTAAAGTAGGGGGGCCCACAGCGGCACCGGAGGGGGCCTCGCATGGCCGGCGGAGGGCCCCGGGCCCCGGGCCCTGGGGCAACGGCCCCACCTGCCCCCCCTGTAGCTCCGCCCCTGTTACCATCTTATGGTTCCTGAGCTTTATCATAATGAATAATGCTCTCAATGTCCTGTAACTAAACCTGTGCAGGTATTTGTGGTCAAGGATCTATAAGGATCTATAAACAGCCATTCAAAGAGCTGATGAGGCCTTTTAATAAAAGGTAGGCTACTTTGAGGTAATATATTATTTATTTGAAAAATAAGGAGAAGAAGAAGAATTCTTTGTTGACTTCATGAAAGCTGCACTTCTGCTATAATACGCTTCCAAGAAATACATGGAAATATGTTTTCAAGAGACTATAAATTGCCATGTTTTTCAGTCCAAACAAAACTAAGACTGAGCAGTAAACACTTTAACCACTTGGAGGATCAAGACGAAACATTAACGATCCATTGGTACACATAAAATTTCACTGGAATTAATAAATTAATTCTCTCTTGACAGGATGCTACCTATTTTGACCATTGTTCCTGATTAAAAAAAATCACTGCAGGAGAAGGCAAAGCAAAGCGTCAACTTTTTCTACAAATACAACAGTCAATCAGAGTTTCCCCAAGTTTTCATTCCTCGCTTGTAAAGTTTCCTGATTTTGCCCGCTGATGAAAGATTTCCTTCAGCTCTGTGGGCGGACCTTTGGACGGTCGAGTCACGCAGCTGTCAAAGATAGCTGTCACCCAGCTTCATGATCAAACACACACACACACACACACACACACACACACACACACACACACACACACACACACACACACACAGAGGCAAGAGCAGAACCGAGGAACACATTGTCCCAGGTTCAGGACGGCGTGTCAACTCTCTTACGAGCGAATTACATCAACCGAGAACCGACCTGTGACATTACGGAGTCCACACCTTTGAGGGTTTACCACGGGGGAAAAAAACACCACTTCAGAATAAATTCGACAGCACGCCACGACAGGACGTGATTTTCGGATATGAAGACTAAAAAGGGTATGCAGTGGGTTTTTTTTTTTCGTCAAAACTGAGCTGTAGGTTAGTGTAACATTTGTATCAGTGACGGTGCAGAATATTTATTAAAACTTGTACGATTGGCTTTTCTTCCCGGCGCCTCGTGTTCGCTATTGTCTCCGTTTCAGACAAAACAGCTCCGTTTTCTCTTCACCATGTGCTGTCAGAACGATCCGTTTCCTTCGTTTCACTCGTGTGCGTGTGATATTTAACAAACACAACGGCACAAAAACTACTTTTGTGCGTCGAGCTGTAAAGTTTTGAGGACACGCGCTCTCCGAGTCGCACTACTTAAGACCTACATATACATAGTAGTTGTTGTTGTTGTTGTTTTTTTCCCCAGAGATTTGTGCGAAAGTTGAAAAGTAACGCGTAGAGCGGAAGCAATGTTTGGTATTTGTAAAGTGTTTGGTGAGAAGTGTACGCGTGATAGGATTTCTTTCTTTGTGAACATGTGGGGCAGCGTGGCGTGAGTTTCCGAGATCCTTTGTTGACTTTAGTTTGGTTTCCTCAGGCTACGCTTTCGCGTCTCCGACCTCGTGTTACACACAATAGAGACGTTTGTCTTCTCTGTTTCTAACGTGGTGTTCGTACTGGATTCAAAGAAAACACGTCGAGCTACGTTGCTAGAACCGTTTTGAAATTCCCCACTGCAACAAAAAGTGTGTGGAGAGTTGTAAAAAAGTGTGTGGAGAGTTGTAAAAAAGTGTGTGGAGAGTTGTAAAAAAGTGTGAGAAGCCTCGTTCTTTTGTTAAACTGAGACTTGCAACAGGTCTCCCTCCCCCTTCTACTCAGTCCCAGGCACTTCACTTCAACTCGCCTGGGCCATTTTCCCACAAACCCGCCAAAGACCAGGAAAAATCACTGACTTGTCTATAGCATGTGCTATAATGCATCTTGTTGTCAGATATGTAGTTTTCACCTGGCAACATCACAATGCACTATTTTAGTGCAATATTTTTTTTTCTCCATGAAACCTGTAACAGTGATAATAGAACATCAGTATTGTGTGTTAATGACTTGGCCAGTCTATCTGTTGCATATATTCAATGTGCCAGGCCTACACTTGTTGCCATTTTTTAACAGCAGCCATTGTACTGTAATTTTGCCCGTCTTTATCACATGATCAGATATGACAGCGTGCATGTGGAAGATCAGCCGTACATGCTCATAAACGTGCACATAGACAACACCTCCAGTGTCTATGTAATGGTGATTCTGGAGTTGGAGAGAGTGTACTGGGACTGGGGGAGGGGTTCTGGGGGGAGGGGGAGGGCTGGTAGTCTTTTGTCCTCATATAACACAAACCACACCACACACCGAGTCAACATAGTTACTACCTGCTTAATTCTTTGCATGGCACAAAAATGTACTGTTTTTTTTTTTTTTTTTAAAAAAAACCTCACATATGCAACCCATCATATGATAACACACTCTTGCCCAGCGTAGCAACTTGGTCAGATTTTGCAGTTTCTCTCAAATTTAATGGGTGGGACTTGTTTTTTTTTTTTTTTTTGTGGTGTGTAGGTATGCTGGCCACTTCTGGCAGTGAGACAGAAGATGAGGATAATATTGACATCCCTCTGGATCTGTCTTCAAGTTGTGGATCTGCAGCCAAAAGAAAACGGAGAGGCAATCTGCCTAAAGAATCTGTACAGATTCTCAGGAATTGGCTCTACGAACATCGCTATAATGCCTACCCTTCAGAACAGGAAAAAGCACTGCTATCAAAACAGACTCATCTTTCCACACTTCAGGTAAATAAATCTGTGTTAGCAGTGCACAGCAGTACATTTGCACAAAATAACAGTCTTTGTCAACAATCTTTGTTGTGTAGCAGACAGCCTTGCACAAAATAATCATCTCTAATAAAGTTTAGTCTGCACATTTCATTTTAATGAATGGCCAAATGCTTCCCCCTGTGACATGATGGCCAAGTTTGATTTAAGAGTAAGCTTAAAATAGACTGGAGTGTGTTCAGTGTGTAGGGGAATTACAGCAGTTTTAGCTGATCAGTAATCTGTTCATGCTTCATAGGCTGGCGATCAGCTGACAGCAGTCTGTTTTTCCTTAGTTTATGTTTGTGTGGGGTTTGGGATTGAAAGGATCAGTGGCATAACCACCTTCACATCCAACCCCAATTAGAGCCAGAAAGACTGAGAGAGAGACTAGTAATTAGGAATTCCCCCACACCCAGACAGCTGTCTGTAAAACAATAGAGACTATAATGCAACACACACATTAACAGTGAATGGCTTCTCCATTGAAAGTCCAATGAGCCACTGTTGAATTCTACTACTTTTTTTTTCATACAGACAAAGGGTAAAGTTTGTACTTGTATAACTGTTGATCATAGGAAATCTTGGCGATCTTAAAAACTTAAAGAAACCGTAAGGAAAGAGAACAAGACTAATCCTGTATGTTAACAAGATGATTTGATTTCAAGTGCCAGCTTATCAATGTTATAAAGGTAATACATATTCAGTTGTGGTTTGATAGTTGTAGCTCACTTTCACCTGAATACAAACGTGTTACCATAAAACTGCATATCTGAAAACTGTGTAGCTGAGAATTTGGTAATGCTTAACTGTTACAGCCTCAAGTTAATAACAATCCTTTCAGGGCAGACATGTGCATAAGTCCATTTAGTGGGTGCTTGAAGAGTCACATTTGCATTTGTTTGAGCTTCTCTTCAATCAGTCTCATACAGTGAACTGTGCTGAGCTACCAGCTTTGTTAAAACCCAAGATATCCACCCCAGGAAATGTCATTAAATCAGTATGTTGGCATGTAAAAACAGTCAGACGTGTTTTTGTTTTCTACATGTAACTCTAGTGAATCATTCTTGTGGAGAGGAATTCATGCCAAATTGAAAAGCAATCACCACAGTGCCAGTGTAGTGTATTGCTTTTCCGTAGTGACATGCAGAATACATGCCAAAATGAAAAGTAAAACCACCATTACATTGTTTTTCCCACTGCTTGATCTCTTTACTGAAAAACAATACATGAGGATTTGCATTTTCAAAACGACATGCTGAATTTGTGTCACGATTGAATATAATACACCTCGAAATGTAATCAAGGCACAATTGTATTGCTTTTCACCATGAGTTACTTCAAACATGAACGCCTCATTAAAATGCAATGCACATGAGTTTGCGTTTACACACTGACATGCGGAAAAGGTGCCAAAATGGAAAGTAAAAGATCCTTTACACTGATTTACTTCTGTTCAATCTCTTAACAGAAAAACAATGTGTGTGGATTTGCTTTTGCTGAATTCGTGTCAGAATTGTACACAAAGCACCTTAAAATGCAATCAGCTAAACTGCATTGTTTTCCTTTGTGTGGCGCTCTGTGTGAACGTGCCCAAACAAAACACAAAGTGCACGATTGTATTTTGTCAAAGAGCAGTACAGTATTCGTGTCGCAGTGAAATGTAATCACTGTCCAATTGGAATCCTCTACCAAATTTGGGGCGTGGCTGAGAAACCAGTCAGAAGAAATCACTTGTAACTGTACCTTTGTCAGAGAAAATGTCTTTTCATTTTGTCACCTTTTCCGCATGTCAGTGTTTAAACGCAATGTTGCGTGCATTGCATTTCAATGAGGCGTTTATGTTTGAAGTATCTCACAGTGGAAAGCAATACACTTTTGCCTTGATTACATTTCGGGGTGTATTATATTCATTTGTTCTCACAAATGCAATGCTTCATTTTGAAAATGCAAATACTTGTGTATTGTTTTTCAGTAAAGAGGTCAAGTGATGTGAAAAACAGTGTAATAGTGGTTCTGCTTTTCATTTTGGCATGTATTCTGCATGTCACTATGGAAAAGCAATACACTGTGTGCATTGCATTTCACATTTTGACACTGTGGTGATCACTTTTCAATTTGGCACAAATTCCTCTCCATACATTCTATTGAAAGTAAACGAAAACTGAGAAGTTGGAAATCATATAAAAATAATCCAGTATGCTGTGCTCTGTCTGTCTCAGGTATGTAACTGGTTCATTAATGCTCGTCGAAGACTCTTGCCAGAGATGCTACGGAAGGATGGGAAAGACCCAAACCAGTTTACCATTTCACGTCGTGCCAGCAAGGGGTCTGAGGGCACGAGTGACAGCTCACACTCACCCAAACATTACAGCTGTGAGCCTGGCTCGCCTGCCTGTTCAGAAAGCATGACTGTCTCCACTAGTTATCCCAGAAAACCCGCATCACCCACAACTCCACCTTCACCCACACTGGCACGTCCGTCTGTCATTTGCCACACGACCATCACAGCAGCAGGCACAAAGGTTGAAGGGACCACAGAGTTGGCAGTCTTTAGCTGCCCATCAGGCACAGGTTTGGGCACAGAATTCAACACACCACCACCTACACCTCCTGACCTGACAGCACAGGACTTCAGTGGCTTCCAGTTGCTTGTGGATGTGGCATTGAAAAGAGCCGCCGAGATGGAGCTGCAAGCTAAAGGCGTGCTCGCTTAAATGCTGGAAATGGATGGATAGGTGGAGGATTCATATATTTCATAAACTTTCATTCCTGGTCCTGAACCCCTTTGAAGTGTACTTTGCAGGAAGCTTGGGGATGTGACTTGGTGACATAGTCTTGATGAATTGTAAAGTCCTGATCATTTCTATTTTTGATAAATGTAAGTCCAGTCATTGGAGATTTGTTAGTACCATACACATTTTAAGGTGCCTTGGCAGTCCACTTCTTTTTGAATTTCATTTGTGTATATAAATATATGTTTATCTTTCATTTTTTTTGCACATAGGTGACCAAAAATCCATAGACAAAGACTTTGTAGATTTTGAGAACTCTCATCTTTCAGTTTTCTGTTGTTATTTTGTAGATGTTAGATTCTGTGATCCCCCATTCTGCCTCATTTTTAGAGAATGGTTCTGCAATATTTTTCTTCCTCCCCATTTCTCTAATGTGCTATAATCACTACTCTTTCAGGTCATACATATATTATATTAAGGTTGTTTTTTGTTTTTTTTTACTTTGTTTAATAGTGTAAAGTAAAAATGTTTACTTTTTGGAATGATCTTTAGTTTATGATGTTTAGTTTTTGCTCATTTATTCTTTTTCTTTTAAGGGATATTAAAATTTAGCACAACTTTAGTCTCTCAGAACACTCTGTGTAGAAACGGCCAGTGAATGTGCCCCTCCACACACATGCACCTGAAAGACTGCCTGCTACATGTTCCCAAAAACCCCAACCTGTACCCTTTCTACACATCTTTCACTCTAGTGAGCTTGAGGAATGAACACTACATAATTTAGATGTATGGAATGTGCCATTCTATTTTATTGTGTTAAAGATGGCACTACGCACAGATAGAAATAAACTATTTTTACATCACCAACATGGAGGAAGACAGAATTAATTCCAAATGGTTTCGGGACCTTTGTGTTCATGCATTGTAGTCATGTGACATGGTGTCTAACAGATGTGAGTCCTCTTTTATATTGTGCAATGTTTGTGGCAAATAGGGGTCACGTGTAAATAAAGTTTTGTTTTCTACAAAATGATCTTGGAAAAAATGTGCAAACCCTTTCTTTCAGTCAAGCTTGTTGTTTATTAAAAATAGCCAAAAAAAGTGGCTGTGTACTCGGCTAACACTATGAAGTCAAAAGTTGAGGCTGGAGAGTAATTCTACCTGGAGGAGAAACTACCAGGAGAAGGTCATGTTTTAGAAGATCCTCCCTGCTGGCTGCTTGTACAGGGTGATCGAAATCTGATGATTTATATATGCTTATTTCTCAGATGCTAGTTTGATTAGTTTGAGTACTGACTGGTGGGGAAACAGTAGCTCAGTTGATTTTGTTTTAGTCAACATGGAGCAGCGGTCAGCACAACATTTGTGCTCGTTCATTTTTAAAAATGGCGACTGTGATTGCTACTCAACGGCTATTTCGCATTAAGTTCAATATTTCTCATCACGGTGCTGTGCCCTCTCAGAACACAATTTAAAAAATGGGTTGAAAATTTTCTTAACAATGTGTCTTGTTGTTTAATTAAAAAAATCGTCATGTCTCTGTGGCTCACCCTGTATGCAGTTGCCTACGAAAGTATTGGAACGGCAAAGCCAATTCTTTTCTTTTTGCTCTACAACGAAGACAATTGGATTTGTGATCAAAAGATGAATATGAGACAACAGATCAGAAACTCAGTTTTCATTTCTTGATATTTACATGTACAGGGGTTGGACAATGAAACTGAAACACCTGTCATTTTAGTGTGGGAGGTTTCATGGCTAAATTGGACTAGCCTGGTGGCCACTCTTCATTAATTGTACATTGCACCAGTAAGAGCAGAGTGTGAAGGTTCAATTAGCAGGGTAAG
>JAOVVH010000054.1:3396390-3411845 GCA_028566435.1 Scorpiodoras heckelii
ACATCTGTGGCATTGTGCTGTGTGATAAAACTGCACATTTTAGAGTGGCCTTTTATTGTGGCCAGCCTAAGGCACACTTGTGCAATAATCATGCTGTCTAATCAGCATCTTGATATGCCACACCTGTGAGGTGGATGGATTATCTCAGCAAGCGAGAAGTGATCACTAACACAGATTTAGACAAATTTGTGAACAATATTTGAGAGAAAAAGGCTTTTTGTGTACATAGAAAAAGTCCAGCTCATGAAAAATGGGAACAAAAACAAAAGCGTTGCATTTATATTTTTGTTCAGTATATTTTACAATAAGAACATTTAGTAGGAGTGGATTAAACTAGATGTTTTACTTTTTCACTGGATACAGCTAAATTACTGCTGTGCTGTTACTTAAGTAAGTAAATAAGTAAAGTAAGTAAATGAATTAAGTTTAAGTAAGTAGGTAGGTAAATAAGTAAGTAAATAAAGTAAGTTTAAGTAAGTACATAAAAAAAGAAAGTGTAAGTAAGTAAATTAGTAAAGTATGTAAGTAAGTAGGTAAGTAAGTAAGTAAAGGAAGTAAGTTTAAGTAAGTAAAGTATGTAGGTAATTAGGTAAGCAATCAAGTAAGTAGGTAAGTAAGTAAGTAGGGTAGCAAGTAAGTAGGTAAGTAAGTAAGTAGGCAAGGAGGTAAGTAAACGAAATAAGTTTAAGTAAGTAAAGTATGTAAGCAAGTACGTAGGTTAGTAAGTAAGTAAGTAGGTTAGTAAGTAAGTAGGTAAGTAAATGAAGTAAGTTTAAGTAAGTAAGTAAATATTTTGTGATTTATTATTTATTTTTTTTAATAATATGTATATTTTATACATATTTATATACAAAAAAATATTTTTAATAATCTAATTGTATTTTTAATTTAATATATTCCATACTTTTTAATTCTTTCCTTCTACACAATGTTTATTTCTGTATTCCTTGTCTTTTTTCATTTCTATATTTTTATATTTAAACTTTTTTTTTAATTCTTATACCTGTAGTCTGTTGCTTAAATCCTTATTTTGCTTTTCATTTTACATATTTTTTTAATCTTGTTTTCTATCCTGTGTTTCTGTATTGCTTGTCTTTTTTATTTTTATCCTTTTTTCTTTCATGTATATAATAATAATAATAATAATAATAATAATAATAATTCTTCATACATTAAAAAAAATATATTTTTAATCATTTTTTTCCCTCATGTGTATTGTTTGTTGCTTTCTGCCTTCTCTTTCTTTTGCTTTTAATTTTTATTGGGGATTTAAAAAAATATTTTACATTTTTAGGTTTCATTTATTGCTTTATTATTTGTCTAATTCTTTACAATCTTTTTTAAAAGTATTTTGATATTCTGATTTTTTAAAGCAAATGAAAAGTGCTTCATTAAATGTATTTTTATTTTTTTACTCATGTATGTACTTTTTAAAACTGTGAATTGCTAAAGGAATGAATTTTTGACTCTTTATTCTAAAATCAAATTCCTAAAAGACAAAATTCCTTTTTCTGTATTTTCTTCTCCACCTTATTTTAT
The DNA here is from genome assembly GCA_028566435.1 of Scorpiodoras heckelii. Classification (NCBI taxonomy): domain Eukaryota; kingdom Metazoa; phylum Chordata; class Actinopteri; order Siluriformes; family Doradidae; genus Scorpiodoras; species Scorpiodoras heckelii. The sequence continues at coordinate 3,397,930 of JAOVVH010000054.1, forward strand.
TTTATTTTTGTTGGAGTCCAGCCTGAGCAGAAATAAGAGATGACAGTTGTTGTTATAGATATGCCGGTTTAATTACTTGTCAGCTTATGGCCGGTATCTCAGCTAGCCAACGTGGAAGCTTAACTTTTTTTCATTTTTTTCTCCTCCTCCTCCTCCTTAAACCGTGACCATCCTGCAGTGCTTTCAACATTTAACCCTTTAAAAAAATTTTAAAATCTGAACGATAAAGATGAGTGAGAAGGCTTTCTAAATTTCTACCCAGGAGGATGAGTGGGCAGTTTTAAACACCCTCCATCCCTCCGTCCCTGTTGGAGTCTCTCACTGATGGAGAGAATGATGTGCTGGAAGAAAGAGCTCACAGAGAGATTGAAATTAGATCCTTGGTGTGAAGTGTAAGCAGATCATGTTTTTTTTTTTTTGCCATCTTGTGTAGAGGTGGCTTCTTGCAAATTGATAGATAGTCTAAATCCCTCTTTTGGCCCCAAGCGGCGCTCCTTTCCTCAAATCCATTTAAAGAGAATTCTCCGGAACACGACTGCTTATGCTGCAGGCCGCGGCTTCTCGGCCAAAACAGGGCAGAATACCACGTGGCCGGTGTACAACATCGCTCTGATAACATCCTGTAGAGAGGGAAAAAAACTGAATCTTTGTAGAGAAAATGGAGCCTTCTTGCTAAAATTCAGTTTAGTGTCTGAAAATATACTCAAAGCTAAACGATTAGCCATTTCTGTTCATTTTGCTAATCGCCGCATTTCAATAACTTTGCTAATCGCTAATCAGTCACACACATTATTAAAAAAGCAAGAATGCCTATCATATATGCTAGCTATGCTAATAATGAATGATAACACCTGATTTTGCTAATAGTGAAGGAAATTTAAGACACATGCCCTGTGTAAATGCTAATTTTGCTCATAATTAGCAGAATATTATATGTAAATGCTAGATTTTGATAATAATGAGTGCAACCAAGAACTTATCCCTAAGAACTATTATTAGGTACCACCTAATATTGCTAATTAAAGAACTATAGCATGTACAAATGCTAACTTTGCTAACAATAATGAAATTTAAAGGTGTTTGCCTAGTGTAACTGCTAATTGTTTTGCTAGTAATGAATGAAATAAAGAAAATATGCCACATGTAAATGCTGACTTTGCTAATTAAGAAGGAAATTGGGAGAATGTGCTACAAATAGCACCTATTTTTTAATTATGAAAGAAATGAAAGAAATATGCAACAGATGAGACACACAAACACAAAATATTGCTAATGTTGAATGAAACGGAGAGAATATCCTGCTTGCAAATGCTAACTTTGCTATTAAGAATTGAAATGAAAAATATGTGCCATCTAATTTTGCTAATAATGAAATTAATTAAGCGAATCCCTCAGGTAATGCTAATGGGGAATGAAACAGCAGATCTAACTTCGCTTATAGTAAATGAACTAAAGAGAAAATGCCACATGCACACGCGAAACTTGATCATCTGTGAAATGTAGAGAATACTTCTTCATTTCTATGTGCTAACTTCTAGCTTAAATGCTAGTTTTTATATTACTGTAAAATGAAATGAAGGGAGGATACCATATGGAAATGCTACAAAGAAAGGAAACATGCGATTCAGATGCAGGCAGTGGACTGTAAATAACGTACAGCCTCAAAGAACAAAAGCTGAGCGAAACTGGATTAGTGCTCGCTAGTTGATGGGGTAAGAGCAGTTCTCACTAGCGTGTGCTGAAGATTGGAATGTGATGGGACGGAGCACAGATTTATGATCATGGCGTCCTGGTGGATAATCTCATATGGCGGAGTGGGATCGTGTTCCTGAACTCGGAATGGAGATTTTATTAAAAATAAAACATCCAGAGAAGTACTTTAGCATGTGCGCTCATGCAGCGGGCTCTGTAATGTACGTTGTCCTACAATGCAGTATTGCGATATTACATCATCATCATCATCATCATACACACACACAGAGCAGGAGACCATAAGATCTGCATGACTGAGCATTAAGAGCTTTTATTAATAATTGCATTTCTATTTCAGCGGGCTGAGGATGGGTCATAAAACTGTTTGTGTGTGTGTGTGTGTGTGTGTGTGTGTGTGTGTATGTGTGTGTGTGTGTGTTTAAGAGGCTAATAACGATCTTCAGTACAATCATTCCACCATTATTTCATCCTGGCAGCAGTAAAATCACACCGATCACATGACCACAGGAACAACAATTAAAATATCCATATGATGTTAATGTTACATTCTGAGAGGGGAAAAAAGATACAATAATATTTAATTTAATAGATCTATATTTAACAAAAATAATTCTATAAATAATAGGTTCTATAATGGATTTACAACATACATCTTCAATAGAACAACAAGAATTTGATGCACGGGTTTTGATTTCAAAATAATTTTAACTTGCCAAGGCAAAGGACTCTTAACTTCCTGTTAGTGATGATGATTAACTACAGCTGGTAGCTTCTCTGTGCCACATAAAATGTGTTTGTTTGACACTCATTGGATTAACCAACACACAGTACAATGGGAAATTCCAAGGAGCAGATCTGTAGAAGATGATCGTAGATTTACACAAGTCAGGAATGTCTCCTGGAGCTGTTTCTAAACAACTGCAGATTCCAAGATCATCAGTTCAAACAAGTTATTGGGAGGTGGAGCCACTTTGCCAAGGTCTGGAAGAAGTCCCAAACTGTCACTTCAGCTGAGAGGAAACTGCTTCAGATGGTCAGGAACAACCCAAGAACCACCAAAGCACAAGTCTACCATGAACTAGAAGCTACTGGAACAGCAGTCTACAATCCAGCATGGTTTACATCACCATGGACTGAGAGGCTGCCATTCAAGAAAGAAGCCCCTGCTCCAAAATCAACACCTTCAATCTCAACTAGAGTTTGCAACTGACCACATGGCCTTTCATGGTCAGATGAGAAAAATATTGAGATGTTTGGCCACAGTGACCAGAGGTATGTTTGGAGGAGTAAAAATAAGGCATTAAACCCTAAGTACACTGTAGCAACTGTTCCATATATACTCTGAACAGCCATAACATTAAAACCACCTGCCTAATATTGCCTAGGTCCAATTGTGCCACCAAAATAGCTGTGATCTGTCAAGACATAGACTCCACAAGAGCTCAGAAGGTGTACTGTTGTATCTGGCACCAAGATGGTAGTATCAGATTCTTTAAATCTTGTAAGTTCCAAGGTTGGGCCTCCATGGATCAAACTTGTTTGTCCTGTACACTCTACAGATGTTTGATCAGATTGAGATCTGGGGAATTTGGAAGCCAAGTCAACACCTTGAACCCTTTGGCATGTTCCACAAACTATTCCTGAACAATTGTTGCCGTGTCTCAGGGAGCATCATCCTGCTGAAAGAGGCCACTGCAATTAGGGAATACCGTTTCCATGAAGGGGTGTTCTTGCTATGCGGCAATGTTTAGGTAGGTGGTACATGTCAAAGTAACATCCACATGAATGCCAGGACCCAAGGTTTCCCATTGCCCAGAGCATCACATTTCCTCCACCAGCTTGCCTTCTTTCCATAGTGCATCCTGATGCCATCTCTTGCCTGGGTAAGTGACATAAACACACCCAGATGTGATTCGTCAGTCTAGACCACCTTCTTCCATTTCTCCATGGTCCAGTTCTGATGCTCACATGCTCATTGTAGGAGCTTTTGGTGGTGTACAGGGGGTCAGCATGGGCACTCTGACTGGTCTACAGATATGTAGCCCTGTACTGTGATACATGGTGTGTTCCGACTCCTTTCTATCATAACCAGAATTAACTTTTTCAGCAATCTGTGCTACAGTAGCTCTTCTATGGGATCGGACCAGACGGGCCTTCACTCCCCATGTACGTCAGTGAGCCATGAACCTGTTAACAGGTCAATGGTTGTCCTTCCACTTTTTGGTCCACTTTTGGTAGATACTAACCACTGCATATCAGGAACACCCTACAAGACCTACTGTTTTGGAGAAGTTCTGATCCAGTCGTCTAGACATTACAATAAGGCCCTTGTTAAAGTTGGTCACTTCTTTATGCTTGCTTATTTTTCTTTCTTCCAATGCACCAAGCTTGAGTGCTCACTGTTATTCCCTGCCTAATGTACCCCATCCCTTGACAGATGTCATTGTAATGAGATAATCATCGTTATTCCCTTCACCTGTCAGTGGTTTTTATGTTATAGCTGATCAATGTTATATATATATATATGTACATACAGTCTTAGCTATATAACTCTTGATGGATAGATGATCTGTTGCTAAATAATGAGCTAAAAGGATAAACTGTGTCTCAGTGCTGTAATATTCTTCGGATTTCTGGCGTCTTATTCCTCGTTACAACCATGCCACATTACAAATCTACAAATTACAAATTTCTTTTGAAACAGAGCGAGCTGTTTCTCTTCACACACGAAACCTGAATCCAAAGCTCGGTAATAGGAGCTTATTTGATTTCGCTATTTATCATTCATTTGGAGGAAAATGTGGGTTGCCGTGGCAGGGAAAAGTGTACCTTGGCTCTTTGAAAAATAATCTGTCACCAAGGGTTTAGCCGAGGTGATAAAAATCAATAGGCTGAATGGAGAATTGCCTGGAAGAAGTCGCACCGGTGGCGAGATAAGAGGAAAGATTAAGCACGTTGCACTTTTCCTTTTTATCCCCCCTTCTCTCTCTCTCTCTCTCTCTCTCTCTCTCTCTCTCTCTCTCTCTCAGTTTTCCTTCTATCTGTCTGCTGCTTTTGCTTTTTATGGTTCAGGCAGAAACATCGCTCCTTGTGCTAGTGGCTAATTCCTGTTGTGGCGTGTGTCAATCAATGGCCAAGCTTTTTTTTTTTTTTTTGGTGTTTTTTTTTTGCAAGCAACAATCCATTGGTTGTCCTTGATTTTTGAAAGATCCATGTTTCCTGGGTGGATCAGAAAGGTGCCAAGGTGACCTCTGACCCCTGCTGTCTGAGACAAGGTAAATTCAGGGTGTGTCCTGAATGCTAGGGTTTTGAAAGAATCGCTGTTGGAAATCATTATAACAAGCCGTACATTTACTCTAAAACAATCAAACGTTATTCATATTATCTAAACACTTTCATCTCATTACAAAGCAAATAAAATTCCACACTGAGGATTCCCACGATTTCAAAACGTAACCTTGAAAGCGACTTAGCTAACAGCCTAAACAGGGTATTCCATTTACAGCTAATTAGCATATGAGATAAACACAATTTGCAAATGTTTTTTAAAATCCAGGTATATTAGATCATTGATACAGATTATGTAATTATTTTGATGTATCAAAATACAATAACCATTAAAACTAATAACTAGCTAATAATGAGTTAACGTTAGCAGGGAAGGTCTAACATAGCAAAGCATAACTAGCTGTTGTTTATTTGCTAATAAACCAAGTAACTTTACTAGCAAGTAAAGCAGACGGCTAAACTAGCGTAAACTAGCAATGTTTACAGATGAGTGATGATGAATCATTATAAATGATATGTAATTGGTTATTATATCTATTAATACATGGGCTTTAATACACATTATTAACTTAAAGCTAGAGATGCTACCTTTGTAAATAAACAAGGTTGCAGTGCATTATGGGTAAGAAAGACAAAGCATATCGAATGACAAATAAAATCTGAAAATAGAATCTAATTTTGTGTTGCAGGGAAAAAAACAGTGCAGATAAACAACTGAAAACAAAACTGGTACAAAATTCAAACAAATCATTCCAGGCACTTGGCACAGGACAAAAAAAACACACACACACTGAGTCGTTAATTATTTAAAGCATTTGCATATTCAGATGTGATTATTCACAGGAGTCGAGCAGAGAGAACTGGCGGAACAAAATGAGCACAAAGTGAATAATGTTTCATAAAATATTACGAGTAACAAAAAGTGTGCACAAGACTCCTAATGGCAACATCGCTGAGCACAAGTTTGCCAAAAAAAAAAAAGAAAAAAGTTTGTTTTCAGAAAGACGGATGATAAGTTTTACCAACCTGCCCCCCCCCTTGAACCGTTTCTATGACAATCAGTACCTAGCAGCGTCAAAATCTGATTAACGTAATCATTTTTAAAATTTCAGCTTTTCCGGTAATTAACGGCTTTTTCCCGATGACATTGTTAATGTTAACAAGACTGTTCTTGTTCAAATGCTAATTCATGTTGAGATTTTCTTTTTAATATAAAACAGATGATCACAGTGTTGCAAAAAAAATATCAACAGCTAAATGTAACTAGCGAAGTTTGGAGGCTGCTTGCTAATAGTTAAAGAAACAAATTAGTTTAAGCTATCAAAATCAAAATCCAAATGAATGACCTTAGTAAATCTTTAATTGCTATTAAATACCACACAAATTCAACCATGTTAGCATAAAAATATGGCTGGATCAGATTAGATTACTAGATTAGATTAGACTAGATTATAGAAACCTAGCATGTAGCTTTATTTTCCTTTTCCTGATTTCAAGAAATCATGTTTTCACTTTTTCCTGATTTTGCTAGCTAAGTACCGAATGGTCCAAATGACCTGGCCAATGCTAACTACTAGGTAGCTAGTTTTATTCAAATGCTAATCAATGGTGAAATTTGTTTTTGTTTTTTTTGGTTTTATCAAGAGCATGTTGTTCTGTTGACCTGCTCACATCATCCCTGCTAGCTTTAGTTGCTAATAGTTAAAGTAACCCCTTAGTTTACCTGATGAAATCAGTAGGTAGCCTAATGCTAGTTGTCAAATCTGACTATTTATTAAAATGCAAACACCAACCACAATTAAAATATTAGCTTATCATTTAATTAAAAGATAAATAAATAAATAAATATGGCTAAAATAAAGCTAACAAGTACAGGAACCTAGCGGCTAACGTCATTAAGGTGAATCTGCAATGTGAGCATTACCTTCAAACAAAAAAGATGACATGATTAAAGCTAACAGCCTTTGTTAGCATGCAGTCTGTAATCATTTTAATTCGTAAATAAAGGCAGCTTGTGATGAAGACCAATTTAAAGTTGAGAGATTAAATGAGAATTTAGAAATAGGAACACTTCTTGTGGGTTCGCCTTTACTAGTAGTGCTATTTATGGTATTGGCTAGTTTACTGTAATGCTAAATGGAGGGCTAACCTGTTTATGCAAAACTATTTTGCTAGTTTGCAGGCTGGTAGTTTTGCTGTTAGATAATTTACCACAACACCATTTAATGGGTTTGGATATTTATTAAATATTGTAATGCTAGTTTGTGTGTTAGCTAGTTTGACATGACGTTTACTTTACTGCTAGTTTTTGGGTTGGGCTGTTTACTAGTAGAGCTGTTTATGGTGTTGGCTAGTTTACTGTAATGCTAAGAGGAGAGTTAACCTGCTTATGAGATGTTATTTAGCTAGTTTGAGGGTTGGATTTGGTACTAGTAATGCTAGTTTTGGTCTACCCTAATTTACTGAAATGACAGGTTGAGAGTTATCTTGGTTATGAGATATCGTGTTTACTCTTAGGCTAGTTTGTGTGTTCACTTTTACTAGTAGTGCTATTTATGGTGTTGGCTAGTTTACTGTAATGCTAGGTGGAAGGTTAACCTGTTTATGGGAAACTATTTTGCTAGTTTTGTTTTTAGATAATTTATTACAATGTCATTTGAAGGGTTTGAATTTTTTTATGAAATGGTGTAATGGTAGTTTGTATGTTAGCTATTTTTAGATGTTGTGTTTACTGCTAATTTGTGTTTTAGGCTGTTTACTTGTGGTGCTAGGCAAGGTGTTAAATTGTTTGCTGTAATTCTAGTTGGAGGGTTAGGAGTTGGAGGGTTTCTGATATATTGTGTATGCTTGTTTGTAGGTTAGGCTGTATACTAGTAAAGCTAGTTTTAGTGTTAGCTAAATTACTGTAATGCTAGTTTGTGGATTACTTCAATGCTAGTTAGCTTGTTTACTGCAAGGCAAGTTCCTGAACTTCAACTAAACTTAAAATATGAAGGGGGATCTGTAAAAACAGCCACCGGCCTGAAAGTAATCAGGAGCAGACTGTTTTATTCTAGTTCTCCTTCTTTCCTTCTTTCCCCAGTGTCCTTATTCCCTCCACATGTGCTGAAAAGGAGTCTAAATCCATCCATCCATCCGTCAGCGCGGCCTCTATAGAGACCTAACGTCTCCCTCTGTCCCTGTGGGAACGTGAGTGGAGCGGCTCGCCGAAAAAATTCAAGTCAAGCTTCATTAGCTTCTCATTACCTACTGCGAAATGTAAGCGAGAGAGAGAGAGAGAGAGAGAGAGAGAGAGAGAGAGAGAGAGGGAGGGTTTTTTTTAATAGTAAGGAGGCCATGGGGAAGCAAGACGAAATCCCCATCGGAGCGTGTGCACACTGAAGCATGCAGATCGTCCTGTGCCGGGGGAATTAAAGTTTTATTTCCATCACAGTAACGCAATAATCCCATCATTATGGCCATTGTTTAAAGTCGAATATGTTATCGCTTACCACCGCCCGAGTCAATTTCCAGAGCTTCAACCGCAAGTGGCAAGTTTTATAAACCTGTCATGTTGCATTACGGCGTTGGAAATATATACCGCCTTTTTCACATCGGCCCTCTCTCTCTCACTCTCTCCCTCTCTCTCTCTTGCTCTCACATCTGCATCTCACCTTCTCTGACAGATGGATGAGTGTCGACAAAAAAAGGACCATTTGCACACCCTATTCAACACCAATACAATCCTTCAGGTTCCTGACATAGGAGACTCCTTCCATAAGCATTACATAAACATTTCCTTATTAAACACTTCAAATCGTATTGATGATTACACAGTTTTTAAAAGACAATACATTTAATATACTGTGCACAAACCATAATAAAAGCCTTGGGTAACTATAGCAACAATAACATATCTGTTATCAAGAATTATTCAACACTTTATGACCAATCAGAATCCAGAATCCAAAAGCCTCATCATGTAAATAATAGGGGTGGGAATCTTTTACTATCTCACGATTCGATTCCGATTTTTGGGGTCACAATTCGATTCAAAATCAATTTTCGATTCAAAACGATTTTCGATTCATAATGATTTCTGCTTCAGTCTATAGGTGTGTAAAGGTTCCTCATGACCTACTCCAGTCGGCTTTGCAAGACAGAATGACAAATGGAGACAGTCTTTTTCACAATTATTAAGTTTTAAACAATTCATGCTCCACTGCTGCTCTCAGTAGCTTGCTTTAAAATAAGTGATGAAACAGGCGACAGACCTGCTTATGTTTTGCCCGCTCTGATTTAGCAGAGGTGGTTAGCAGAGTTAGCGGGATCACCTCGGAGGTGAGCCCGTGCATTTGTGGTGTTCCCGAAGTGCTTAATTTTCGTTTTGCATACGCTGCACACTGCGAAACTCATGTCAAGCTCAGTCTTCCCGGACATTTGGTAAAAACCAAAATGAATCCAGATCTGCCTTCGACGCAGACGAGGCCGGATGAATCTTACTTTTGTCTTTGTTTTGGTGCTTTCCGCGCAGCGTACATTCCAGAAACGGCTGCGTGGTGACGTCAGGACGTCCCGCGTATTTACAAACTGTAGGCCGACAGCCAGCGGATTTGTTTTATTTATTTATTTATTTTAATCAATTTTGGGAAATTTTAAATCCATTCTGAATCGTAGTAAATGAGAATCGATTTTCTTATGAGAATCGATTTTTTGGCACACCCCTAGTAAATAAGGTAGGAACAGACTAGGGTAGGGGGCGTGGCCTAAGCTTCACAGCTTCAGCTTGGATATTTTACATGTGCGAATAAAAGAATCAGGTGTAAAATTAATCATTTGGACATTTTACATGTGAGAATGAAAGAATCAGGTTTAAAATGAATCATTTGGACAGATAAATGTAAGAATAAAAGAATCAGTTGTAAAGTGAATCATTTGGATATTTTACATGTGCGAATAAAAAAATCAGGTGTAACATGAATCATTTGGACATTTTACATGTGAGAATAAAAGAATCTGAAATCATTGCTGTAATGCTGAAGAATAATGGACACTTGCTAAATGAAATGATTATACTTCTGCAAGTTATTATTGTTAATAACTGCTGAAATGTTGTCAGTCTTGGCAGAAGGCGTTAATTGGAGAAGGCCGTATGTGGCGGCCCAGCGAGGGAGCACCAAAACCGGATTATCTCCTTAAGATGATCTCCAATATGGCCGCCAATTCCTCACGGGTCAGCGGATATTCACACCCTCCGTCATCTGCTGCTCATCTCGACTGTGTGGTGTTCATCCAACCGCCAATTAGCCAGGCTGGAGCAATAAAGCATATGATTCAATTCTGCTGGCGCACAAAGGATGAAATGAAGAAGGTAAGAGTATATAGAATCAGGTCAACAAAGTTCACAAAGAAAATCAACACACTTCAACACACACCACGTATACGTTTTGTGTATAATATTTCTATTGTGCTATAAAATTGAACGCAACAATTAGCTATGTTTTCTGTGACTAAAGTAACATCTGTCAGGATAGCAGGTATTTTAGCATTTTTTTTTCTGTTCTAGCAACTATATAAAATGGTCATGCTTAGCTAGCGAGCTGTGTTTTGTTTTACTGAAATTGATATTTTCTGTCCTAGTGACGCTATCAGATGGAAATCGCTAATAAACTGATTAGCTAGCAGACTTTTAGCTAGCTGTTTCACGTACGTTGTGATGATTTCTATTCCAACAACTACCTCAGATGGTAATTGCTAGTAAAATGGTTAGCTAGCAGGCTTTAAGCATTTTATTTCCATTTTCTAGTCTTATGTTGAACTTGTTGTAAAAGTTTACCTTAATAAAGTGATAAGTTAGCAGGTTGATGTTCTGATCTAGCAATTATCAATGTGATGCTCCTAGCAAGCTAAATAGTGGACAGGCTGAAAGCTAGCTGTTTTAAGCTATGATAATTTCCGGTTTCTCTCAAATAGTAATTGGTGATCTTTTAACTACAAGGCTGTTCACTAGCAATTTTTTCCCAACATTCTAGCAGCTCTCTCAAATGTTAACTGCTAGCAAGCTAGTTACAGAGCAGGCTGCTAGTTAGCTCTTTATTGCAAGTTATGCCATCATCTGTTTTTTTTTTTTTTTTCGGTAGCAGTTAAATTTTAAATATTTCTAAATGCTTGCATAGGTAAAGTCAAGAGAACACTGTTGCTAGGCAACTGGTAAACATGGGAAGCTGAAGACTGAGATTAACAATATAACAAGTTGTCTGATAGCTGAAAGGTCATAAAAAAGTACAAATTAAAAACGGAGCGACAGCGTAAACGAGGGAGGATGATGGAGAATATCGACATTTACCTCAGATGTGTTGTTAAGATAATTTGTCTGACCGAAACTTTATGTTACATTTAGTAATGAATGCTAACCTAAATTTCAGCAGTTCCACCATATTGAATGAGCCTTGACTGGAAAATCTTCTCTTGGAAAAATACATAAATAAAAAAACACTCTATGAAAAAAAGTTAAAAAATATATATAAATCAATCATATTTTAATATGTTTGAATAATGAAAGCAAAATCATTAAAAAAACTATTTTATATAAAATAAATTAATTTAATGTGAATAATGATTAAACATGAATTTAAAAATATTAAATTGAACATAATTTTAAAGTGTTCAAATAAAAAACATTTTAAAAATATTTTAAAATGTGTTTATTTTATGTATATATTATACATTATATATTATGTTATATAATATTTTATGTATATATTTTTCATATATTTAAAAAATTAAATAAATAAAAAATAATATAATATAAAATATAAATGTGATGTGAATAATAATTATTATACTAATAATATATAATAAAATATGAATTGAATATGAATTAAATATGGAAATATAAAATTAAATATTACTGAAGCATTCTGTGAAGAAAAAGTTTGGCTTCTATCATTATATCATTATCATTATTATAAAACTTTATTTACACGTCTTCACAGATAAGTCGACACGTTCCGATGCTTCCCAGATCCTCACGTCGACCGCATGTCATCCGCCAGCTACTTCTTCTTCTACACATTTTAATAAAACGCAGTCACGCTGATAAACATTTTCTTAGCACTCCAAAACGAGGTGAGTTATCTTCCTAGCTGTGAATCTGAAAGAGAAAAAACTTTATTATCCCTTTGACTGATGATAAACAGACTCCATATTTGCATCAGCGCCAGGCAGCGGCTACTATCTGGAAGCCCTGCGTGATTAATGAAAGAGGGATGGCTCGGATAGCAAAATTCCTGATAAAAAGTCTTTCAAATAATAAATTGCAAACGTTGCATCTGAGGAGAAGAGGAGGATGGTAATTCCTTTCTTTTCCCGGATGAGATAATCTCGAGTAGGAGCACTGGTGAGTGTTAGCATTGGCGGCAGGTGGAGGTGCTACATAGACGTATCATGCTAGGCCTTGTTTAGTTGACCTCTTCTGCTCTGATTAGCCACAGGATAGAGAGAAAGTGAGAGTGGTGGGGGCTTGTTCTCCTCACCGTGGTGTAACCAGAGCTACTGTATTGCTATCACCTGCAGCCCGGCACTGAAAGCCAAAGGAAATTGAAATGCCCAGAGAAGCCTGGCGGTAATTAATCATTGCTCTGTGAAGCCTGTCAAGATTCCTCCAGACGCTCCAGATATTGCAGTCAGTTGCACCTCTGCCATCTGTAATTGTTTAAAACGGTAACCCGATCCTGGCGTGAGGTTCACTCCGACCTGAGAAGCTCACACTAGCCAGGCTTTCCAAAAAAAATCCCTTTTCTACACCAAAAAGCTATTGTAAGTGTAAAACGTTGCATTTTTCAACATTTTCCATTCATTTCAGTTCAGTATTGCATTTTTGGCAAGTTGGCTAATATGACAGAAAAGAAGCAGATTTTAATTCATTTGATTGTTTAATTAATCTTCACTGCTAATGCTAACTAGCTAGCAAACATGACCTGATGTTACCTGATTTTACTTTTGCAAGGATTTTAATTCTTATAACTGTCACTAATTAGCTAGCAAATGTGAACTAACCTGACAGGATTTCTGGGAGGATTTTAATTTTTGTCATTTTTGCTAGCTAAGACTGATCAGCTAGCAAATATAAGCTAACTGTGAGTACAATCATATAACTACTGTTTACTCTGGATGTTTATGGGGCGTGGCTTCTTTCAATCCTACTGAAAGAGATACAGCTTCTGGAATTTAGTCCAAATGGGGTGTGGCCTATTTGCCAGCCAGTCTTACTGAAGTAGGTGTGGCTTTTTTTTGTCCACATAAAGTATGCTTGGCCTTTATTCCTCATTTAAGAAATAATGATTTGTGTCCATCAATTCCAGTGAAGTAGGTGTGGCTTGTGCAACCACCAGTTTAACTGAAGTGGGTGTGGCCTGTTTGCCTTGTTAGTTCAATTAAAGAAGGTGTGGCCTGTTTCCATCAGTCCCAGTGAAGATGGTATAGCTTGTGACTCTCAGGCCTAGTGAATTAGGTGTGGCTTTTGCGCCCACTAGTCTAACTGAAGTGGGTGTGGCCTCTTTGCCTTTGAGTTCAAGTTAAGGAGGTGTGGCCTGTGTCCACCAGTCCCCGTGAAGCAGGTGTGACCTGTGTCCATCACTCCCAGTGAAGATGTGGCTTGTGCCCACCCATCTTACTGAAGTGGGTGTGGCCTAATTTGCATACTCATCCCTGTTAAGAAGGCATGGCTTATGGCTTTTAGTTCCTCTGAAGTAGATGTGCCTTTTGTCAATCCCATTCACCAAAGTATGGCCTCTGTGTGCCTGAGCATCCGTATTCTAATATTCTAATTAAAGCTGAAGTTTTCTCTACCAGAAAACTGCAGACAGACCCTTTAATTAAAGAAACCACCAAAATCTACTGCACAGAATGTATATCTATCTATCTATCTATCTATC
>JAOVVH010000054.1:3472799-3483542 GCA_028566435.1 Scorpiodoras heckelii
TACTATACACACTCCTCCTATACATACTCCTACTCTACACATTCTTACTATACACACTCCTCTTATACATACTTCTACTATACACACTCCTACTATACACACACCTATATGCACTCCTACTGTACACACTCTTATATGTATAACTATATACACAATTACTGTACACATTCATACTATACACAGTCCTCCTATACATTCTCCTACTATACACACTCCTACTCTACACATTCCTACTATACACACTCCTACTATACACACTCCTACTATACACACTCCTTCTGTACACACACCTATATGCACTCCTATTGTACACACTCTATGTATAACTATATACACAATTACTGTACACATTCATATTATACACAATCCTCCTATACATACTCCTACTAAACACATTCCTACTATACACACTCCTACTATACACATTCCTACTGTACACACACCTATATGCATTACTATATACACAATTACTGTACACATTCATATTATACACACTCCTCCTATATATGCTCCAACTATATACATTCCTACTCTACACATTCCTACTATACACACTCCTCCTATACATGTTCCTACTATACACACTCGTACTGTACACACTCCTACTGTACAAACCCCTACTGTAAACAATCCTACTATACACACTCCTACTATATACACTCCTACTGTACACACTCCTACTGTATACAGTCCTACTGTACACACTCCTATTATACACACTCCTACTGTACACACTCCTAATATACACACTCCTACTGTACACACTCCTACTATACACACTAGTAATTGTCTAACAACAATTTCTAGTCTATGAAGGAGAATAGTATGATTGATGGTGTCAAAAGCTGCACTAAGATCCAGTAACACAAGCAAGGACACACAACCCTGATCAGAGGCCAGTAGCAGACCATTTTACCTCTTTAACCAGTTCTGTCTCTGTGCTATAAGGAGGCCTAAATCCTATTAAGCACACTCCTCACATATACACTCCTCCTGTACACAGTCCTGCTATACACACTCCTTCTGTACACACATCTCCTCTACATACATCTCCTGTACACACTTCTCACTCTCCGCTGCCAGCAAAAGTCAACATTTGGTCTTAATTTTTTTTTAAAAAAGGAGAGAGAGAGAGTGAGTTACTGTTCCTGTAAAACAGCTCTTTGCCCCCTTTGAAAGCCTTAACGCACTTGACACTCACCTCTGCACCCTAAAGGTGAAAGGTTAAAATAAACTCAGGCTGCACAGCTGAATAGGTGACATTATGCACTCCTGATTATCGACAGTTAGGATAAGGCCAAGGTAATGGAAATGAAATCGCTCGTCAGCTTTAAATAGCAGAGTTAATGTCACTGTATTAGACATAAAATTCAAAGCTTTACAAAGCTTGCAATGAGTAAATTAAGGTGTGTGTGTGTGTGTGTTTGTCTGTGTCTGTGTGTTGATCCTGGAGGTGAAGAAGGCTAAAGCCCATTAAATAGCGTTTGTGTTTCCAAGCTCCTGCAGTTAATGGTTTCTTTCAATTCAGCGCCATTTATCTTTAGAGCTTTAATCCGGTATTAGCGCTGGGCCGTAAATAACGCCTCACTGCAGAGAGAGCGAGAGAAAACAAACAGATGAACAAATCGAGTTACATGTGGCTTTAATAAAACACATCAAAGTGAGGGAGATGTTTGAGAGTGGGCGCAGGGCCGGGCATCTCATAAATGTGTCGGAAAATATGTTCTTCTCTCACCGTGATCAAGGTGAAGCTCGTCTAGGCTACAGTCAGAGGTGGGCTGCGTCCCAAAACAGTCTCAACTTCCTACATCAGCACACTGTGTCGAAACCAGCATTTCATACCCTAGTGCCATTAAGTAAGTGTATATGATATATAGATTGCACTAATATGGGTGCACTAAATCGGTTTTCTGCTCCCCACATAAGCACACTACAGTTGACGACTTATTTCAGACCCTATGTAGTGTACTCAATCTTCAGTGTCTACTCAAGACAACTTACATTAATGCACTTTATACAGGGGACTGGTTTCTACCCCCACCATTCAAGTACGAAAGGAAAGAAACAAGGACGGACAGACGGAAAGATGTGGCTAAAACAAATGTCAGTGCCTGTGAATAGCCAAAGGTAATGATCCATACGATGCTACCAGCACCATGCTTCATGGTGAAAATGGTAGCAAAATAAAAACAGAGTTGATCCTCCAAAAGTCAGTGACCAGGTTAAAAGGCCAGGATCAGTGATGAACACAATGCTGCTAGCATGATGCCTTACTGTTCGAATGGTTGCTCCCAGTGTAAAAGAAATGAAGTAAGTAAGAATAAATGAAGGTCCAGGAAATAATAGAGTGATTTCATGAAAAGTGAGTGACTGGGTAAAGAAAGCATTAGTTGGAGAAGCGAGGGTCATTATGCTCAACACTATGCTACCACTACCGTGTTTCACCATGAGGTTGGTGTTCATAGGGTGAAGGAATGAAGGAAGAAAGAAAGAAAGAAAGTGGTTCAGTCTCTTACTTACAGTATAAGTGCACTACATAGGGTACAATATTTTTTATTTTTAGTTTAATTTTTATAGTTTAATGAGTCTACTAGTGTGTTATTGTGGTAATAAATGATATTCCTTTCTTTTTGTTTCTTTTACTTCTTTTATGTCTTTTAATTACTTTTACTGCTGCTTCTTCCATTTGGTATGCTTTAATGATATATTGCATGAATGACTGCTTAAAAATCTCATTAAATTTTTTTATGAAATTCTTACCCTATTTCTGTAGGACTTTGTAGCTGGTGTCTTTTACTCCAGTTTAGGAAAAAGTTCATTGATGACAAGCAGTTTAAAGAAAGAATCACACACTGAGGACAAACAACCTCCATATGGCCAGATGACAAGGAAAGCAGAACAAAGCGCAAACTAAATATTAGCGAATGCTTTTAATTAATGATTAAGGAAATGCCGGTGGGGTGTGTGTGTGTGTGTGTTAATAAATTGTTTTTACACTATGTATGTAATGGGAAAATTTTAAAAATTCTTTCAAATAAAAAGGGCAAAAGGGAAGATGAGTGAGAGACATTGAGCACATTTCTGTGCAATCAAAATCAAGCGAACAAGCAAATGTCCCTGTAATATCAGAGTATATTATTAAAACACGTCAAAATATCAATTTACATCAACCTGTTTAATATCCTGAACATCCTGAGGGTGTTATGTTCTAGATTCTCCTCAAGATTGTGATTGGATTTATGAGATAAACAGTGAAAAGGAAAGAAGGCAGAATCTGATACACATCGGACGTCCAGCAACTAGCAACAGTGCTAATTACAGTACTTTAAGATACCGATGTTTACTTTTCAACACACATAAAGTTTTTATAAAACATCCAAAACAAAAATACTTTTAAAAAATCAGCGACCAGGTAAAGAAGGTATTAGTCAGAGAAGCAGTGTACTACCACCAGCATGCTATCTCCTAGCTATGTAACGCTACTAAAACAGTTTTAGTTCTTTGTAGTTATATCTTATAGAAAAATATCAATCAGTTTGGTTGTATAAAGAAAAAAAAGAAGTAGAAAGGAAACGTCACAACCACGACTCTGCTCCAAAAGTCAATGACTGGGTAATGATGGGATTAGTCATAGGAGAAACCAACAGGGCAAGGGTAACTTTGCTACCACCACCATGCTTCATTATGTATGTGGATTTCTAGTATTTCAAATTATACGTAGTACGTTCAAACAGGAAGAATTTGATTTAATAATGAATTCAATTTGTCCTTCTTGCACATTAAGGAAAGAAAGAAAGAACAAAAAAAATGGAAGAAAGGTGAATTTCACACTTTTATTTTAATTTTGTGGAAAGAAAAAAATAGAACCAGGTGAGAAATGATGCAGAATCTATGAAGAAATAGTGTAACGTGATGTTAAATCAGGTAACGTGAGCAACACGATGCTACCACCACCATGCTTCACCATTTGTGGGGGTAGGATTCCGATGCTGTCACAACCATGCTTCACTGTGGGGGTGGGTTTTAAATGCTACCACCAGTATCCTTCAGTATGGGGGGGGGTTCCAATGCTACCACCACCATGCTTCACTGTGGGATGGGTTTCCAATATTGTATACCACATGTAGTGTGTTTAAATAGGAGGAATTAATTGGAGGATTGAATTCAAGAACTTATATACATTCAATTGATTCCAGTAATCATTATAAGAAAGATAGATAGATAGATAGATAGATAGATAGATAGATAGATAGATAGAGTAAGGCAAATAATTAAAATAAATAAATAAATAAGAGGAAATTACGCTATAAAGTACAAATTAATGGGAAAATGGAAAAATAAAGAACAAAGCAAAGGTTTATGAGAAGTGACGGCATCAGGTGAAAAATGCTACAGGAGATGGAGAGTGTCTCATTACTGGATGTATAGTGCACTATGTGGGGTGAAAAGTCATCATTATTTACCCTCTGTAGTGCACAGCATTTGTGCGATGTGGATTTTTGTGTGCTTGATCTCACACTGCTCGAATTGCACATGTTCACACCCCTCTTTCAGCATGGAGAGATAATTCCCCCAGCAGGAAGAAAGTCGTGAGTGTGTTTTCATTAACCGCTGTAAACAGATTCCCTAATACACCCAACCCTCCATGTCCACACATTCCATTACAGCCCCAACTTCCTGTTTCTCATCTTTTTCCTTCCTCATCTCCCCTTCGGTTGGCATGGCTTGTTATTATTCAGTCACGCTTTGTGGACGAAGCTAATCTCTCTTCCGGAGAGAAAACACCTCAGACATGAGTCATTAGCTGATGTAGCCATTCTGCTAATTGAGATTCTGTTTAACAGGGCCTGAGTGGAATGCAAATGTGCTAGCAAGCCTTAGGTGACTGAGGCTGGAGTCAGGTGACTGAAAGGAGAGAGGGAGAGAGAGGTATTTGGCAAAACAGTGGTGATTATGAACTCTTCTGAAGATTCAAGTGAGAGATTGACAAAATGTTGATAGCAACTGAAGCCTTATTGCTGTGAAACTAACCTTTGCTAATTAAGATAATCTTTTAGCCACAATTTTTCTGGAATTCTAATGAACTAGCTGGCCCTAGCATCCTCTCAGGTAACTAAAAGGGGGAAAGAAAGCAAGAAAAAAGACACAGAGATGTTTCAGAAAAACACATTAATTTCATGCCTAATATAAGGGTGATCTTGCATAATTCCTCAGGTAAACCTTAGCTAAGGTGCCAATTACGATTACAGTTTAGCCACAGCTAGCTGGACTTTGCACTGAGTCAGTGACTGAACTGAGAGATTTAGAAAAAGTTGACGGCAAAAATAAGAAATTGACAGCAGGCCTTAGCATTATGTCAGGGGCGGCTATTTAACAAAGAAAGTTTAATTGGAAGCAAATGCTGTGGTGGTTATGAAGTCGACCTGAGTGAAAACATAACACAGATGCTAATTAAGATTCTGCTTTAGCTGCTGATAGCTGGACTTACCCCTGATAGAGAGAAAGAGAGAGAGAGAGAGAGAGAGAGAGAGCGAGAGAGAGAGAGTTTCATAAAAATGATAACTGAAACTAATCATTGCCAGTTAAGATACTGTTTTAGTCAGGTCTTTCTGGAATGCTAATGTGCTAGTGGGCATTAGTGCTGACTCAGGTGACAGGAAGGAGTGAGGAAGGATGAAAAAAGTAAGAGAGATCTTTTAGAAAATAATGTTAAGCTGATAGCAAACCTAACGTTGTTTATGGAGACTTTCCGAGGTAAAATATAAAGCCACTAATTAAGATACTGTTTTAGCTGCGGCTAGCTGGATTTTAGCATCAATCAATGACTGAAAAAAGATGAGGGGGAGAGGGGGGGTGCTTCAAAAGAATTTGCTAGCAAATAAAAACTAATGATGGCTAATTAAGATAGTTTTAGCAAGGGCTTTCTGGAATGCTAATGCGCTAGCTGGCCCAAATGTCCAGTCAGGTGACTGAAAGAGGAGACAGAAAGGGGGGCAGGGGAGGGGGGGCAGTATGACAGAGTTTTAGAAGAATGTGATCAGCCAATATGGAGGCTTTCTTCCAGGAAATCTATGAGCGCTAATTAACATTCTGTTCAGCAGGACCTGGCTGGAATGCTATTGCGCTAGCTGGGAATAGTGTGAGAGAGATGTTCTGAGGGGTAAAATGATTTGCTTTCCGAGAGCAAATCATTGCACAGACTCTAATTAAGATTCTGGTTTAGCTGCAGCTAGTTGGCCTGAGTGGATAGTCAGGTGTCTGAGGGGCGAGGAAAAAAAACCAGACTGAGAGAATAAGCAGAGTGAGTGGGAGGGAGGGAAAAATGTGAGAGAGAAAGTGTGAGCCATTTTAGAAGAGCATGTTCAGTTCGGGCTCGGGGTCAATCCTGAGCTAGCTGCTAAGTCATTAGCTCAAATTACAGCGCTGCGATAAAACTCGGGAACTGCTTGTTGCCCTTCTTCCTTTGCCTCTTGGGAAATCAGGGCGCCATTAACCCCCACCGCACCCCCCCGAACTCCTCTTTCAGAGTATCGCCATCGCCTCAGACAAACGCTCACTCC
This sequence comes from Scorpiodoras heckelii, assembly GCA_028566435.1. Lineage (NCBI taxonomy): Eukaryota > Metazoa > Chordata > Actinopteri > Siluriformes > Doradidae > Scorpiodoras > Scorpiodoras heckelii. Next base: position 3,479,360 of record JAOVVH010000054.1, read on the forward strand.
CTCTTTTCACCTCGGGAAGATTACAATCTACTGACAAAAAAAGGAAGAAAATCCCCTTTTCCTTTGAATCGCCTGCTGAGTTTGCTTACACAGAACTTAGACCATTAAGTCAGGGTTTTGACACGACTTCCATCGCCTCAAGCTTTTTGCAAGGAGAAACAGGACCCAGAAACCCCTCAGGGCGGGACAGGGGGTTTGCCTTTTTGCGTTTTTCTGTCGTTAGCAAACGTCTTGTTGCTTGACCTACATTAAAAATGACACAAATCTTAATTCATTTAACATCAATGGATAATAACAGCTAAAGATAATGAACCGTTTTCGGACTAATCCAAACAGAAGACTAAATTTGTAAACATTTGTCGGAGATTCGAACTAACAAGCCACAACAATGCAAAATATGAATAATGTGTGAATTACAGAATAAAACAAGGTGTATGTCATGCTGTTATAGTAAAATAATCAGCTAATTAATGAAGCAAAGTTACTGTTACCACACCGAACTTGAGCATGTCCTGAAGTATTTTATTCCTCTTACGCCACGGCTATTTGCCAGTGCTTTTATTTATTTATTTATTTATTTATTTATTTATTTATTTAACCGCAACACTTTTTAATCCACCTGTTGCTACAAATAATGCTGTGGGACGTCCACGATACAAGTTAGCTAGTCTCTTGAACTTAATAATACAAAAAGAGCAGGTACATACACTTTGCCATCCTGAAAACGACGTTGGAAAACGTAACGTGTGTAAGTGCTTTATTTTGGCTGTAACGAAGCGCTGACACTGGAGATTCCTTCCTTAAGTGTTCAATTTTAAATTACGTTCATGTGGTGAGTCCCTGTGAATGAACTTTTACCATAGAAACGAAATGAATCGCAAAATTTTCACCAATCAGAATCCAGAATTCGGGGGTATAAATTTTGAGGAAGTTCTTGACTACCTTACAGCATCCTCTAGCATAATGGCTAAGTTTAGCCTAATAAGCAGCAGGAGCAGCAGTAAAGGCCCTAATATAGCAGCAGGGATAAATCAGAGGGGCAGATGGAGAGGAGAAGTGGACGAGGGCGAATTTGAAGATCAGCCGACATTTTTTAGCGACGCTTCTCATCTTGTCAGGTTTAGTCGCTAAGTAGGCAAGAAGTCCTTAAAAAGATGTCATCTGACAGCCAGGTTTTTTTTGTGATCGTGATCTAGGAGGCGTGCACAAACTAAAGCAAAGTGAGAGCCGAGCAACAGGAAGTGGAATTAGTGACTGATAAGGTGAAGAGGACAGTGAGTGCATGTCAGGACTGTCCCCGTTTTAGAAGCGAGCGCTATCGCTAGCGAGAACTTTTCAAGTGTTTTGATAGAAACGCTACTCGCGTTCTCATATGACCTCGGCAGGAAGGTTATTTTTGGTCAGATGGGCTTCACTTCGCCAAACCCCGAAACCGGAGCCAGATGTGTCCTTTTCACTTCACAAGAGAGGGATAAAAAGAAAACAGACATTGATCTAGCGTACTATTTTTATTCCGACTGAGACAAATGGCAGAGTGGTGGAACGTCGCTAACACTCAGGCTGTGGCTAGCCAAACTGACGCTTGTGTGAAAATATATTGGACGTGGAAGGATGGAAATAGTAAGAAGTGCAAACTCCCTTCACTTAGCGCCATTTAGCTAGCTGTAGCCTCACGCTACCCTCACATTCCCTCCACATGGGCTATAATTCAGAAGAGCTGATATTTTCTGTATACAATAACTCACTTTATTTATTCTCGCCTTCTCCCTGTGCAGCTATTATTCTCAATTACAGAGACCAAGAGGCTGCCTTTGAATAATATTATGATGTTCAAGCCATCCCTAAAAAAAATGGACGAGCAAACTTAATGATTCAGTTTAAATGCTGCGGCTCTTTGGCGTATCTCATTAAGCACAAGCTGGATTTTTAAAGTCTACTAATAAGAGTAATGATGTGCACTTCAGGTCCCTGTGAAACTGAGCTTCTCCGAAGAACCGCTTCTCATGAACTCGACCTTCACAGTGCTGAATTATCATGTGGATAATTACAACGTGGATAATCTAATAATATGAGCGTGTTCAGTCTGCGCAAGAACATGTGTTTATTAGCGTCAGAATTTATTGCTGTTTAATTTCGTACTGAATTTGAAATGAGGGTGTTGGATAGAAGAAATGGTTTTTTATCAATCTCAGGAAAAGAAAGCAAATCTTCTCATTTGTAATACTTTTATAATACATTATATGTTAATTAAATAAATAAATAGACTTAATATTCATGATATGAAAGTCATAATAAAAAGACACAATGATGTCCAGTATTTGGATTTCTGTTATACGTCACAGGGGAAAAAAAACAAAAAAAAACATAGACTTATATAACATTTAATAAAAACAAATTATTAGCTGTTAATGAATGAATGTGTAGTGAGCAAGAGAGAAAGTTTTAAACAATATGAATATTTTTATGTAAATATTCTAGCATTAGAATATTATTGATAGAATTATTATTATTGATACATGTTACAAAATGTACATATATTTTATTGATATATTTTTTAATAAATAATAATAACTACAACTACTACTACTAATGATAATAATAATAATAATAAAAAGTTATTATTATTATTATTATTATTATTATTATTATAAAATTCTAATTATAATTAATATAATAATACACATTCTAGGTGTAATAATAATAATAATTAAAGTATTGCAGGCATGAAAGTAAAAATATACATACAAATTAACATGACAATATTTATTAATGAAAATTTAATAATAATAATAGTAAGTATTATTATTATTGTTATTATTAAATCTTAATTATAAATAATATAATATTATACATTTTAGATTATGTAATAATAATAATAATAATAATAATAATAATAATAATAATAATATTTATTTATTTTTTCATTTATTTATTTATTTATTTATTTTCATTTTTTTATTGCATAATCTAGAATTCATATGGATGGAATATACTGTGGAAGCCAGAAAAATAAATTCAAAGTACCAGCTGCAGGCAATTCGCATAATTATTTATATGTAAAATTTTTTAATAATAGCATTTTCGTGAAACTGTCTGATTTCTTTAGCTTGTGTATTTGAGGTAATTTATATAAGCATAGTTTTATACTTAAGACATTGCAAACACACACACATACACACACACACACACACACACAGAGACCCTGGCACTGTCAGACACACCGTCGCCGCGTGCTCACATTAGCGAGGACGTCGTTAATCCTGCGAGCGAGAGCGGTGAGACGCCGGGGCTGTGTTTTCCCCCGATGCTGCAGCAGTTAGTGTGCTTCAATATAAGGCCCTAAACACTGTCTCTGTGTCTCGTTAAGCACTAAACCCTGCAAAGTAGAAGATTAATCCCCTCAGGGATGAGTTTCCCTCTCTCTTTTTCAACCCTACATACACATTCTCTCTCTCTCTCTCTCTCTGTCTGTTCAGTTACCTTCATTAGCATGACTGTTTCCATGAAATAAACCCTTCTACTCTATAAAGTTTACTTAAAAACAATTATCATCACTGTTTAGCCTCTAAAGTCTCTCAAAATCTCTTTTTCTGCTCAATATTTAGCTAGCCAGTTCATGAAATAAACATTTATGCATTTATGCATAGGCATTTATGCTAGCATCAGATTTTTACCTCGCTAGTTTTTCGTTAAAATGACGTGCCAAGATGTTCTGTGTACAATATAAGTTCAACTTCCTTTTATGTTCCAGTCTGTATAATCATTTTGTGTTTGTGTTTGTAGATTTGTCGACAGAAAGGATTCAGAAGTAATGGTGGATGTTTCGCTTTGTTCCTGATCAACACGTGAGGCATGGGTTTGTTCTGTAGTTGAGTGGGAAGTTAGTGAATGTGGAATTTGTGTGTTTACCCAGTTACCTCACAAGATTAATGAATACACTCTGTGGGAGGGGCTTCTATTCTTCATACATAGCAAGATAAATAATATACGTCAGATTTATGGTTTGTATTAAATTCCAGACAAGCTAATTCAGTTCTTATTGCTGTATTTAGTAATATTTAGAAATATCCCATGGGGAGCACATAGAATATATATATATATATATACTGGACAAATGTTGCCAACTTGCATTAAATGATGCAGAGGTACCAATATTTTATCGCTTTGTCGCTTTATAATTATT
>JAOVVH010000054.1:3525891-3536975 GCA_028566435.1 Scorpiodoras heckelii
CCCAGACTTCCACATCCACCCTACAGCCCAGACTTCCACATCCACCCTACAGCCCAGACTTCCACATCCACCCTACAGCCCAGACTTCCACATCCACCCTACACCCCAGACTTCCACATCCACTCTACAGCCCAGACTTCCACATCCACCCTACACGCCAGACTTCCACATCCACTCTACAGCCCAGACTTCCACATCCGCCCTATAGCCCAGACTTCCACATCCGCCCTATAGCCCAAACTTCCACATTCACCCTACACCCCAGACTTCCACATCCACACTACAGCCCAGACATCCACATCCACTCTACAGCCCAGACTTCCAAATCCGCCCTATAGCCCTGACTTCCACATCCACTCTATAGCCTTGACTTCCTCATCCACCCTATAGCCCCGACTTCCACATCCACCCTATAACCATGACTTCCACATCTGCCCTATAGCCCCGACTTCCACATCCACCCTATAGCCCCAACTTCCACATCTGCCCTATAGCCCTGACTTCCACATCTGCCCTATAGCCCTGACTTCCACATCCACTCTATAGCCTTGACTTCCAAATCCACCCTATAGCCCCGACTTCCACATCCACCCTTTAGCCCCGACTTCCATGTCTGCCCTATAGCCCCAACTTCCACATCTGCCCTATAGCCCCGACTTCCACATCTGCTCTATAGCCCCGACTTCCACATCTGCTCTATAGCCCCGACTTCCACATCTGCCCTATAGCCCTGACTTCCACATCCACTCTATAGCCTTGACTTTCACATCCACCCTACAGCCCAGACTTCCACATCCACCCTACAGCCCAGACTTCCACATCCGCCCTATAGCGCTGACTTCCACATCCACCCTATAGCCCTGACTTCCACATCCACCCTATAGCCTTGACTTCCACATCTGCCCTATAGCCCCGACTTCCACATCCACCCTATAGCCCCAGCTTCCACATCTGCCCTATAGCCCCGACTTCCACATCCACCCTATAGCCCCGAATTCCACATCCACCCTATAACTCTGACTTCCACATCCACTCTATAGTCCCAACTTCCATATCTGCCCTATAGCCTCGACCTCCACAAACACATTTTTATTTTTATTTCATAAGGATGAGAAAAGTAACGGTAAAGCTAACTCGGGCCCCTAAACCCCACCCCTAACTCCACCCCTTAACCTTAACCTCTAGTGTGCATATATCAAACAAGTAGATTCTGCGTTAGCAATGCTCTTTAGCAGAAAATGAAACTTTATTGTTTTTCCAAATCATTTTGCGATACTGAATCTGAATGAACTGAATTAACGAGCACACAGCTAGCATCCCATGCTAACGTCATGAGGCCATTCGTAATGTACTTTGTAATGATTTGCTTTAAAAAAAAACAACAACATTAATTTACTTTCATTCAAATTCAATATCACAGTGCATTAAACATAGGAAAGCAAGAAAAAAAAGAACGAAAGAATGCACTTTTTCTTCTTCACGTGATCGTCAGGAAATTAGGACGACTCAACTTCCTGTTTGTTAGGTAGTACTCCAGATATTTCACTGGGGTAGATGTGTTCATGTAACAGGGTCGAGTGAATGAACTGAAACGGGATGCTGCTTACTTCTGCTCACTTCCACACTCAAGTGTCCCTAGGAAGTGAGCGCGAGCGTCGCTACACGATAACGCGTCCATTCTGATGTAAATTACAGAAACGCCTTTGATAATTATATTACTCCGTTCACTGCTCGCCTTTTATTACATCGTCTGTGATATTAAGTCATACGCATCGCCCATTGCTGAATTATTAGCTCTTATTGTCACGGGCACAAAACCTCCTGCGCAAATCTGTGTATATATTTTTTTATATATCTCTATATTCTTCCGCACGCTCCCTTATCAGCACGCGGATGCTATCCGCTTATCGCTGTAATAAAACTAAAGTGCCGGGCAGGAAATTGGAAGCGTCGTCAGACAGGAAATAACTGTGCTCTGTCATCATCTACAGGCCTGAACATGTGTTCATCCACACAATGTCGCCTCTATCTGATGCAGCGGCGCTTTTCTGACGGGGTTTTTTCCCCCAGTGCTTGGTCAGCACACTCACGTAGTCGCTCACTCGTCCTGCAGGCGTCCCGGATTACTCTCCATCAATCTCTAGAAATTGGAATAGAAAAACTAACTAACTAACTAAATAAATAAATAAGTCAGCCTGCATGACATGTTTGGGTTGGATTATAAAATATTACAAAATATATTACATTTTTATTTGCATGAATTTTTAAAAAATATTACATCAGTATACACGTTTAAAAATATCAATTTTTAATCTAAAATAAATCAGCAAAAAATAATACACTTTTTTTCTCTTTTAAATGTTAAATCCTGGTACTAATGTTAAATATTTTACTCTCATTACAAACAGAGAAGTGCATTATGGATGCTCTGTAGGTGTCAACATGCTTCTCAGAAATGGCATACAGGGACTTCCAGGGGCCACCTGATTTATTGTTTATTTATTGTAACGTTTTGCTACACCGCTGTGAATCACATTTCATTATCAAAGACTTAAAAAGTGCTAGAAGTTAAAAGAATGATACCAGAATGCTTTGATAAAAAGATTTTGTTTTTGTTTTTATGGTCCACATCAGGGACGTCACAGAACAATTTTATTTAGCTCTTAATGAGTGGGGAAAAAAGCTTGGGAAATTTTATTCTGTTGGGTTTGGGTGATCCTGTTGAGACATGTTGAGATGCTTTTCTGCTCACTGCGGTTGTATCTGAGTAACTGTCACTTTTGAACCATGCTCCTGTGTGATTGGCTGACTGGATAACTGCATGGACAAGTACCAGTGTTCCTAATAAAGTGGCCAGACTGTAAATGTATTGTAACGATAAAAAAAAAAAAACATGATGTGACGTGAAACATGATGTGACGTAGTCCAAAACCATGTTTAAATTTCACGTGTGACTCTTCGGCAATAGTTAAGGACTGATTAATTGTTGATGAATTAATTATTAATGACTTAATTAGATTAATTATTTATTTAAAATACTGCTCCATGCACCTTTACTCATAAAAGACAATTAAATATACGACTGGGGCTTCCTTTAGAAGTACACCTGATGTCTGAAAGATGACCCTGTGTGTGTGTGTGTGTGTGTGTGTGTGTGTGTGTGTGTGTGTGAATAACCCCGCCCCTTGTGGTTGTACAAGACTCTGATTGGACGCGGGAATCGCTGCTTATTTGCATATGAAGAGGCCGGCGAGATAAGACGGTGTATATGACGCAAGAGCTCCCTCTATCTGAACAAAAAGGGAGAAATCTCTTTCTTGTTTGTTTTTTTTCCTCCCCTCTCTCTGAAACGTTCAGAAACAGACAAAAAACGTGAATCTAATTTATTAATCTGTTATTCAAACCAGGACTGATTAAGATTTGATTAAAAAGGTTTATCCTTAACTTAATTTGTAGTTTGTCTTAAAAATCAGACAAGATTATTATTGGTGTTATTATTAGTCTGTTCATACACAGTGTGAAAGCCACTGAAATCCAATAATTTATTCAAAATGTGCACAAAATACACAAATTAGCTATTTGTGCAAAAATCCGTATTCAAAATCGGTTCAATGTTACTTGTTTAAATGAGTAACAATAGTTTTTTTTGGTTGGTTTTTTTTTGTTGTTGTTGTTGTTGTTTTGTTTTTTGCTTAACATTTGTAAGAATCGAGATCATCTGCTTGGTTGAAGAGAGTTTTTACATAAAAAAAAGAACAAGTTTTATTTTAGTAGTGAGAATTATCATCGTTCGCACGAGCACTTACGCGTCGTATTATAGTCGCGTTAAGTATAAATCATATATGTAACACTTCATAATCCATAATCAGCTCGTAGCAAAGCCTGAGAAAGCATCGTGTGTTCATTTATAGGCTATTAGTTGTATTTGTGATGCACTAAAACACGATATGCACATTTTTAAAAATGGGTATGTCGGTGTGCACTTGCACGCATGCACAAATTCAGTTGAATGCACGCGCACGTGCCCAGTGTCTTATGTATTTGTTTGTTTGTTTATTCGTGCTCTTCATTCGGTGTCATTAACGTTCAGAATTACTGCACGCTATTGTGTTGCGAGATGCACGAGAGCTTCTGGAGAAACATGCACACGCATATGCACGCACGCAAACACCCAGGCCCTCACTTCTAATTGATGTGAATAGGAAGCAGAGGCGCGCGCGCCGACCTTGTTCTACAGGGTGAGTGACCCCAATTAATCAGAAACCCTTCCAAGACGCTGCAAGCTAATAAACGGCGGTTGGTGAGATTAAAGAAGCGGTGCGAGAGCACGCACGCACACACACAAGTTTCCAAAGGCTGAAGGGGGGGTTGGGGGGGTTGGTGATGGGTTATGGGAGAGACACTGACTTTTCTTATAATGACTGTTTGAACATGTTTACATACATACAAAATGACAAAGTAATGAGATATTACACAGTGTAAAATTTACGGCATTTGCATCTTCCACCATTACTAGTATTCTGAGTTGCCCGATTCAGGTAGCATACAGGTATATGGCGGGAAAAAATAAATGCATACGTCCTCAGACATCTACTGTTCCCACAAAACCAGCTCATTAAAACCCCTAAATGCTGCAAGAGTCATTAACTGATTCATAAACATGATTATATTACAGATTAGTGGAAAGCGCTGAGCAGCCAATCAGAATCGAGCGCCGTGTCACCTCAGGTTGCGTGGAAATATTCTTAAGAATTATTGTATGTTTTTTTAGGTAATATTTATGTCTTTTACATTTACTGGTGTTGTTAAAAATAATTTGTACAATTGATGAACACTAAAATGAATAAGAACAATAACGCAGAGAAAACAATGATTCATTTTTAAATAATTGTTCACTATTCTTCTGGGAAATGTTTCTTCCGGGAAACATTTTAATCAATTCAAATAGCTGTTTAATTAGTGAGCATAACTATCACTTGACTAATAATAATAATAATAATAATAATAATAATTCCGCATTTCCCACTCTTAGAACAAGAGGAACAAATTGGCTGACGTGAAATGTAAGCAGGACTGAAGAATGAATGAATGAATGAATGAATGAATGAATTATTGACCTCCTTTCCTTCGGAGCAGTCCTGCTGATACACCCCGATTAGCATCCCTTTTATTATTATCAGATATTAGCCGAGTCATTCGTCATCCATCATTCATGTCCGTGTTAGTGTTAGCATGGAGTTTACACACTTTATCCAATTAGCAATGGAGTGACCGTGAAGAAAACACACCATAGGAAAGATACACGATCCCTTACTCAAGGTAACACTCGATCCCTTATTCATGAAGAAAGCAACTGAGAGAAAGAGAGAGAGGGAGAGAGAGAGAGGGAGGGGGTGGAAAAGATAAGGCACCAATTAAAGGAGGAACAAAAATGTAATGGAAAAAAAAAACCAAACACAAACATACAAGCCAGATACAAAACTGGAGATGGCGACAGCACGGAATGAATTTGTCAGGAACAAAAGGCTTAATTGAAGCGAACCTGTTCCTCGTCTGTCGCTGGCACATTAGCCATTCGGAAAGATGGGCCGATTGGTATTCAGCGTGAATTATTTAAGCGCTGGACGTCTCTCAGGAGCAGCCACCAAACAAAAGAGGTTCACATGGTTCACAGTGGTGTTGCACATGCTCGTTTTCACCAGATAAGCAAATAAAGCTACACAAGATAACCATGATGACAAGGACGGTGTGCTAGACGCTACTGTTAAACATGCTTTTATTTTATTTTCTTTAATCCTTCCTTGATTAAATTAAGCTTTTCAGTGTCTGTGATGGTGCCAGTGAGAACTCGTGTAACACTAGTCTTCTTAAAGGGATTACAGGATTACATGAAAAAAATACATAGATATATGCACAAGATCGCAGATCTACTCAAAACTAATTTGCTGTTAATTTTTCCTAGTCGTACATCTTGTTACTCAATCGTTCAACCAATCAGAAGTCTGCTTATTACGAGTGTTATTCCAGAAGTACGGGTAACAGGTTACGAAGGAATACAAATACAGACATGAATACTCGGAGCATTATTTGTTTTAGGATTTTTGCACACAGGGCTTCTGGGTTACGTCAATGTGGGCGGGTAGGATATGAAGCGCACGTTCGTTAACGTGTCCTCCCCTCCCCCAGCATAACACGTTTGAGGACAGTGCTATCTACCCTCTTCCACATACATGACCCTCGCAGAAGTCCACGATCACTTTATGTTGCTGTGATTGGTCAGAAAAACAGGGTATGCCCCGCCCACCCTGAGAAGCTCCCTTAGTGTCCTGGACACAGGATTATCAGGATTTTTACACTTGCGATATTTGGATATTTGGGCGAGCCCTTTTCTGTTGCGCCTCTAGAACCTACACCTTCATTTACTTTAATATGTAAGTGCAGCGCTCATTATTAATGTTTCAGTTAAATCCATTTGGCCAGCATCGCATGCAGAAACCATAACCCTGTGCAAGCAGAATTAAAAACATCACTAGTTGTGACCAAAAATGAACTAGAGTGATGTAGCTGAGGCTGAGGAACTGTCAAAGCCAGAAGTCAGACACCATCCTGACGCTTTTCTAATCCGCGACTTTTCCAGGGATTTTCTGTGGTACAAAATGCTAAGTTGAGATCTTATTTCATGAAAACATAAGTGAATAAAAACTGTTGCAGTTTAGGCCACGCCCACTTTGGGTTAGCTGTAGTGGGATTGTGTCATCAAACTTCATGTGTGGAACGAAATGATTTTAAACACTCTTTTTTTATTTTTATTAAAAGCAGCTGAGCAAAACTATGACTTTAATAAAACTGTACTTGCATGATTTTACACTTCAGGAATTGTCTGGTCTTAAGTGTCCTCCTGAGCTTCCAGCCTGAAGGAATTCTGACATATAGTTTAGCTTGTAGACTTTTCATTAGCGTATGTTTTCTAAAAGACCTTCTGCGCTACAAGATGAAGACGTCACCTACGATTCCAGCTCGATACGTGTCCTGGCACGGCATCTTCCCTCTCCCTTCCTTCCTTCCTTCCATCCTTCCATCCTTCCTTCCTTTCAATCTTCACAGGCCTGTTTTTTTTCCTCCAACATGGCCACCAGGAATGATGAGCAGCGTGCTGACAGTTGACATTTACCAGGAGAATCGGCTCGGTGCGGTCGATCCTGCTCGGCTCAGAACAACAAAAGAGGTGCAAAAAACACAGAGTGAAAAGGACAAAACAATCCTCAGCGCTTTTTTTTCTGGGTTTGTTTGTTTTATTTTTCTCCATGGATGGTTGCCAGCTCCGGGCGCATTTTCTGTAAAACAAAACCCAAACTCATTAACATTTCCGCAGAACCAATTCACTCCTGGACAATCCCCCCCAACCTTCTTGACTTGCTTTTCTTCCCCTCCTTAACCTGTGGTAAATTCCCCACGGTTCTCCAGTGCAAACACGAGGAAAAAAAGGTTACTCGGAAGGTTTCACTGAGCAAACATCAAACGGATATTGTTTTTGACGTCTGGTGAAATTGTCTCAATCCGGAGCGGCGTTTAGGGAATATGGGGTGCATCAGGGCTCCGTTCGAGGCCCGCTGAAACTTTAATGAATGCAGGCCAGCGCCGCCTTGTCACCTTGGCATATTTTACCATTGATCAAACATTAGTAGGCAGCTGTTGGAAACTTGTAACTGTCTCATCAGCGGAGACGAAGGGCCTCGGAGGCACCAGCACCAGCCTCCTGCCCAGATGCTTCCTCTCGCATTTAGTCACCTTCTTTTTTTTCCTGTTATAAACAGTGTATATGTGTGTGTGTGTGAGAGAGAGAGAGAGAGAGAGAGAGAGAGTTTCCTGTCAGGTTTTGATTTTCTACCTCATGTTTCACCTCATGTCCTTCGGATGCAGTACCAGCTCAGACATGATGCCCTGCGTCCTCTGGGTTTCATAGATCTTTCTTTTTTTTGGCTAATATTTTGTGTATAATGTTCAGCATATTTAAGTATAAGTGCTTTCTTTAAAAAATAAAAATTAGTGCTGTCAAATTAACGCGTTAATGAACGCGTTAACGCGTTAAAGATTTAATCGCGATTAAAAAAATTAATGCACCTAAAAAATTAACGCAGATTAAAAATTAGTTAATTACTCAAACCAGCGCCGCTGCTGTGAAGACGTAATTGACCGTTACGTTACTCGTTTTAGGCCGCATTCCAATCGCAAGTGTCTGTTTCTTCCCTACACACTGAACATGGTACAGAATCCCAAGCGCACTAAACAGCGAACTAAGTCACTGAAACGGCTCTATTTGAAACACGCCCTGCAACGTCATCAACAGCGGACAGCTGATTGGTTGTGTTCTACATTACAGCAGTCAGCTGTAGCATGTAAACAAGCTGGCGATTTAGCTGTTCAGACTCATTTTATATGCTTTCGGCACTTTTGAAATAAATGTGATGAAACGTCTATGAACTGTGTGTGATGTACTTTTTAATGTATGTTTTAATTGGAACGTAACTTTACTCTTCGGTTGCTTTGTGCCGCGTTACTCTAATATAAACTGGCAAATTGATGCCTTTAATTAAACTCCAAGTTTAATCAGTTTATCAGATGAACGAAAAACAAAAACTGTTTTTTATTTAAAAAATGAAAAGATGTGAATCATCTTTAATGTTTCACTTTTGCACAAGTGAATAATGAGTCAACATTCAGCAGTCATTTCCCTTAAAATAGACCAGTTATAAACAGTATCAACATTTTCAATGGTCCTACGATGCTGACCTGCACGTACAACACAAATCACAATGTGCGTTAAAAGTGCGATTAACGCGCGATTAAAAAAACATTATTAGTGCGTGACAGCACTAATAAAAATAGTTTCTGGTCTCAATTACAGTGTGAAATTTACACATGATTCTTTTTCCTTTTAGACGTTAGGTTTCAGACATTTTTCCCATCCTATTATTTTTTTATACGACTCGTCATGTGATTCATTTATTTTCACATGACTCCCCACAAATGATTCATTTATCATCACATTAATTGTTCACCTGATGTTTCAATCGATTCATAACACGTTTCTGATTTCTTCATGTGATTCGTTTATTACCAAGTGTAAATCTTTTGCATAATTAATTTTTTTTGTATATGATTCATTGATATTCAAATATTAAAATGTTTTTCATTTTTGATTGAATCATATGATTCATGTATATGATGTACAATATGATCCAATAAATGAATCATATTGTTTTTCTCCCCATGTGATTAATTCCTTTAGGCAACGTTTTACCCACATTGTGTTTTTCACATAACTCATTTGCTTTGTCATGTGATTTAATTGCATCTGACGACATCATCATCATCAAGTCCCACCACCTCAAACCTCTTTAACGGTGCACCTTTCCCTTCTTTCCCCTTTTCCTTTCTCCTGATGAAGGCACGTGCCGCTGCGTCCCGCTAACCTCGTGCCTCGTTGGCAGTGATTGATTACCCAATATCTAATTAAACCTGATCCAATCTCTTTATTATGCAGAGTGGAACAAACAAACCCAAGTCGGACGTGTCAGGACGGCATGATTGATGATGCTGCCAATCCGCCTATTGTTTAGCCTAATGTCTCGATGCTTGTAACAACTCACTGAAGCTCTTTGGGACAATGCATGGTGTCAGCCTGTACTCCATCCGGCCCATGCTGGCCAACGGAAACTGGGTGGGGTCTCTTCCTTGTCCTCCTCCTCCTCTTTTTTCAGGGCTGGGAGATGTATAATGGTGGACAGAGGGGATATTTGTTGGGTTGTTGGCCCTATTAAACCCGAGGCTTTTCTCCTCCACCCTGAGGGCACGACTGTTTTTAAACGGCTGGGGAAAGGGGACGGGTGACAGCTCGGGCCACTAAACAAACACCGCCCACTGATACAGCCGTAACACACACACACACACACACGTACTATGCTGGTATAGTGGAAAAAAATCCACACCACTTTTAACATGGTGGCAAAGTCTAAAACTAGATCTAAGCTATTGTTATACATTTTAAATAAATAGTTAGCTGAACAGTTACAAAAACATTTCCCACCTTTCAGAAGTTTTTCACATGCACTACTCATTATTTATAATCATGATTAAAAATGTGATTATTTTATTTATTTTAATTTTATTTTTGTTCATTTTATGCATTTTATCTTTGTAATAGTTTTTATATTTTCACAAATTCAAATATTTTCATGTATGATTTAAAAAATGACTCATTTATTTTCAGGATTAATTCCTATGATTCATTTACTTTCAAGTGATTCTTTTACATATGATTCATTTACGTGGACATGATTCTTTTACATGATTCCTTTTTTAAAAGGTTCTATGAGAGATATAGGTATAGATATATGTTCTATTAGATATGATTCATTTGTTTTTGTATGATTTTTTTGACATTGTTTTACAAGAGTCATTTATTTTCATGAGTTTTTTTTTATTTTTTTTTTTTACAGATGATCCATTTATATTCGATGTGATTTTTAGTCACATAAATTTTTACACATGATTTTGGATTCTGATTCATCCCATTCGTTTTGTGAAATTTATTTATTTTCATGTTTGATTCTTTTACACAGTTCACTTAATTTTACTTGTGATTCTTTTAAATGATTCATTCATCACTTGTGATTCTTTTAGAAAATTAATTTCATTGCACTTCAGATTCTTTGATGCAATTCATTTATTTTTACTTGCGACTCTTTTAAATAATTAATTTGTTACTTTATATTTTTAGAAAATTCATTACATTTCACTTGAGATTCTTTTACACAATTACTTTATTTTATTACTTGTGATTCTTTTAAATGCTTCATTTATTACTTGTGATTCTTTTACAAAATTCATTTAATTTTACTTGCAATTCTTTTAAATGATTCATTCATCACTTGTGATTCTTTTAGACCATTCATTTCATTGCATTTCAGATTCTTTTACGCAGTTCATTTAATTTTACTTGCGATTCTTTTAAATGCTTCATTTATTACTTGTGATTCTTTTAGAGTAGTGGTCAGCACTGTCGCCTCACAGCAAGACGATCC
>JAOVVH010000054.1:3617604-3642263 GCA_028566435.1 Scorpiodoras heckelii
CCTGGGAACACTGTTTAACAAAAAGACACACCAAATATGGACTTCCTTTAGTTTATTACTGTTTACTGCACTTTATAAAGTGTGTTTTCTTTTACGTAGAAACATTATTATTTTGCTTTACAGCAAGTCTTTGCATGTGTCTAAGACTTCTGTATCGTACTGTACAGTAATTAGCTGCTACGTTTTACTGAACATCTTGGAGAATCTGCCACAGCTCTTCTGGAGACTTTGACTGTCACAATTATGTCTTTTTTTGCAGCAATACCCAGCAGCAGCCTTCATTATATTTAATTTTTTGTCCGACAAGTGGTCTGTTATGTAATGTGTCACTTTTGTTACTGACATACAACTTTTTGTGTAACATTTTTTGTTGGAAAAGTAACATTTGGAAATATAACATCTTTTTGTACTGACTCAATAATGGAGAACTAAAAAAATAACAAAAGTTGTACCTAAAAACAACAGGGTGCCTCAGACTTTTGCACAGTACTATATATATAAATATATATATATATATATATATATAAATTTCTGATGGCAGGACATTTCACACAAAACTTGGTTTCCTCACTTCACACAAAACTCGGTTATGCTTTCACTATGGATAGAGCTTTCAACCATATGATCGTCCAGACATCCTTCAAAACAGCAGGTGTCCGGACTTGACCCCAAGTGAAAAACTGCACTGTTTAATAAAACTGCATCCATATTAAATATAGTTATAGACAGTGTTGTGGTGTGACAGAGTAATCTTAGACCACACAGCCTCTGTCAAACCTCACACGTAAGAATGATATATTCTGTATCCTTTTATACACAAAAAACATGATTTTAGAAACACAATGATAAAGTTTCCTGACATTCCCTGTAACAGAACTGAGAAAACGAACACGTTGCCAGTTCATAACAGCCTCCGTATCAGCGTCCACGCTGTCCATGGCTTGTGTCCACAGCTCTGTTTGTTCA
The DNA here is from genome assembly GCA_028566435.1 of Scorpiodoras heckelii. Lineage (NCBI taxonomy): Eukaryota > Metazoa > Chordata > Actinopteri > Siluriformes > Doradidae > Scorpiodoras > Scorpiodoras heckelii. Next base: position 3,618,571 of record JAOVVH010000054.1, read on the forward strand.
TCCTCAACCGCAGAAATGACTTTTCATATTGACTGAAAAGATTTCAGCACTGGCGTCCGAGTGAATGATTTTTCCCCCCTTTCATTCAGGATCGTGGCAGCAGTTCAGGAAAACACTAAACAGCTGTGTGGCTGTGTTTTTAATCCTTACTGTGATCTGCTCTTGTAAGAAAAATGTCATTATTAGTGCATGAACGGACATGGGAATGAGGAACACAACAACACAAACAAACCAAATTTAATTTCATGTACTTTACATTTTTATTTAGAAATCCAAGATCCTGACTTTATTGCATTAATCAACATTACCAGGTGTTAAACTTAGCACAAACAAACCATTAAGTCATGCTAACAGAGTAACAATGCAAGCTAACTAGTGTATTAATCTAACTTGATGTTTGTAGAATGTTATGTATGTCATCGCGGACTCAGTGATGGGATGAACATCGGTTCATGCAAGTTACTCTGTCTTAATTTTAGTATTAAAAACATCAACTAATACAGATGTTATTGTTACTGATGGAGTATTAATGTTTAAATTCATGTGTTTAATAAAGTCAGTTATGAGAACTGTAATGTAATCCGTTATTATCCCTTAAGGAACCCTTTTTTTCCAACATGAAATATTCCCGGGATAGGCTCAGGATCTGCCGCCACGCTGACCAGGGTGAAGCTCTTACCCTGATGATAAACGAATGAATAAGTGAACGAAATTGAATCGGTCAACTTTGATAGTTGATTCATTGAATTGGATGCTCCGAAAGAGTAGATGCGATAAATTGAATCGTGAAAATATTGTGTTTTGAAACACAATAAAAAAAATAATAAAGGAGAAAAAAGGCAAATGATAATAATGCAATAAATAACAGCAGGGAATGAAAGAAGAAAATTCATATTTATATAAAAAAAATTTAAAAGTGCTTACAAACAGAATAAAAGTACAATAATTTAAGTATAATAATAATTATTATAATAGTACTTTTTTTATTTTTAATATTTTATTTTATAATTAAAGTAATGTAAAATAAGCCAAATAATTATTTTTAAAAACTTGTTAAAAGCTTTAATATTATTTTTTTCTTTTAGTTGTTTTTTTTTTTTTTACATTGAGAGAGATAGAGCTTGGGAAATGTTTGTGGGGCATAAAAACACAAGGTTGATTTGATATGTGGAACATGAAGAAGGCTAGTCATAGATGAACAAAATTTGGCAAAATGACTTCGCTATGGTTCATCTGTAAATTTTAGATGAACCTTTTATGAGTAAACATGCCAATATGCTAGCAGGCTCCACATGAAGAAACTCAAGAACTTACAAGGACTGCACAAACTTTCAAACTGTAAAACCAATAAGTGCACCAATAACTCCCACATACTCCCTGTAAACTTACAGCCCCAAAACTCCTGAGCCGAGTCCCAAACTCCCAAACATGGGCAGGAGCTAATAGTTTAGTACCAGCACAAGAAAAGTTGTGATTCGGTCTGAGGTGCGATCTGGAGAGTCAGGGATTTTTCTTAATAATGACATGAGCTCTGTGTGTGGGTGACAAAGTGAGCGAGTGCGACTCGAGTACTTCACTCTCCCATCTATCAAACCGTGTTCTTTTAGTAATTACACGCCAAAATGAGTTAAAACCCTCGGCGCGAGCTACACGCCGGCGCAGGAGCTTTAATGACACGCCACTTTCACCTCCAGGAGTTCCGCACGTCCTGTAGCAACTAATTACAACCTCTCATAAACCCCGACATCTTCCCCGTACACACACACACAAAACCTCAACTCCTTTATTCGAACCAAACAAGTTTTCACGCAAGACCTAGAGAAAGGAAAAGTGCAAAAACATTCATCCGTCATTCAACCCTGACGACAATTAGCTTTAGCACTAGTGAGGCGTTACACTGAAGACAAGATCCTCCATGTCATTTGTGTTTGTTGAGTTAGGAGTTTTGAAACATCATTGTTAAGTAAAAATAAGAATATAAGTGTTCAGTCTTCTGATGGAAGACAGTTGACTTCTCATGGAGTGGAAATGATCATTAAAAAAAGGCAGCTCTGAAAATCAAAAAGTGGTCAAAGAAGTAGGCTAATAATAGCTACATCAGATTGACAGGGAAAAATGGTCTGAAACATCGCAGTCACCTTGAAAGACATAAAATTTACCTCAGTAATATCATTTATACATAAATGGTTCATTAAATAGCAGAATAAATCATAAATACAAAACAAACATGAATTATTTTAGCATCCAAAGCACTGCTAAGTCAGAGTAGGAGCTAGCTTGTTTTGCCAACAGAAAATGTTAGTAGTATGACGTTTTGTTCTTTAATAAATCAATGTATATCACTGTCAAATTGTTGTACAACAAAAAGCATGAAACATTTTTCATTCACTAGTACTTAGATTAGCACTCTGCACTTAAATAGTGTCAGGAAAAGATGGAAAACTTTAGCAAGCTGCTCACTAAACTTGGTAGGGTGAACATATCATCACGTTTTTTATCAGGTGAGCAAATTTTAAGGTATTTTCTTTCAGATTAAATACTGTATTTTGATATACATTCCTGCTTGGGTTTTATGCTAGCTATGGGGGGAAACTAGCCAGCTTGTAGAGAAGCTCCAAACTGTTTTTGTAAACTTTAGTCAATAATATTTGTATATGTTTGTTGTAAGATATAATTCAACCATCATGCTTAACAATTGTAACGTTACACTAGTGTGTAAAGCTTCTGCATCTGAATTATTATTTAAGCAAGAGAGATGGAGAGCAAATGTTGACCAACTCTCGCTGCTGTGTTAAAGAACTTCTCAGCACTACGAGATTTCACATGAACCTACTTCTATAGCAAGACAAAAAGCAAGGAAAGAAGCAGTGTGTGTGTGTGTGTGTGTGTGTGTGTGTGTGTGTGTGTGTGTGTGGTGCTATTATAGGAAAATAATCAGCAACGAGATGATGTGATGAAGTGTAGTCACTGTTATCAAGTAAAAGTTTTCAAAAATTAACTGTTATTATGGAAATGAAAAAGTTTGAGCATTAGGAATCATTTCATATTCCTATGAACTTCGTGTAAATTTCAACAAATTGCTTGTTGATAGCTTGTTGAAGCTTTAAAACAAAAAGGATGTTTGTGAAAGTCTCTAAGACACAATACTACTACTACTACTACTATAATATTAATAATAATAATAATAATAATAATAATAATATCTATGTAAAAGTCACTGCTGCTTCTCAGTTTGTATTTGGGGTGAATTGAGTAAGATACTGTGTGCACATCCATTTTTTTTTTCGAACCCAGGACACCGCCTAATTTCATGGTTAGTGATCCTAGACACTGTAGATTAATTTTCAATTTAAACTGTATTGGGCTTAAACAGTCATCTATTAAGCACTACCACCTGATACCGATTATTTCTTTATTTAGAAGTACAGAACAAAATGCACATAGTAGAGTAAAAACGAGCGACAATTATAATCGACTTCTAAAAGCCAATGAATAAAAAATTATTCTTTAAGTGCTTCTATATATATATTTTATTACTCTTTAGTTTTTATAAAGACAGAGAAACACATAGGCAATGCCAGGATCCTGAGCTTATTCTTTACTAATTCAACACTGACCTCTTTCTTTAAACGTAGGAACAGCAGTAGTGACTCTTCAGTGAGTCGAATCATTTGACTCGGCTCACCACTGAGAGTCGACTCGAACGACTCATGCCACGTTTGTTCTAAACCAGACAGTTTGTGATATCTTGTGGCTGGAGTTACTTGATGAAATCATGCTGTAGGATGTAATAAATACAATTACATTTTTACATGAATTGCATTTGTCAACATATTTTTAAACCGTTCTTTTTCAAGCAAGCAAACACCTCACGTTTCAGTCTAACAAACAGATTCAGTAGTGAACAACGACTTGAAACATGGAAATATTTTGATTTGATTAAACTACCAGAATAGTGGAATTGTCTATATCTATAGCTACCAAAAAAGAGGAAAAAAATAAAAGCCTCAAATATACGAGTCAAGTATGAGTCGATTCAAAGAGCATACTCATTCACAAACGACACAGAAAGACTGTTAACTCACACTAATCTCTCTTTCTATATAAAACAGCAGCTCTGAGGAAACAAAATGCCATTCTTTTTGTTTCTAATAAAAGCCCACACATGGCATTCTTGGAGCTCTCAAAAAAAAATTTATATAATAAATAAATAAATAAATATGCATGCATGTTGTCCTAATGTGATGTTGCACGCTGGACTGCAACACGCAAGAATGATGCAACATGACTAATATGGCGAAAATACCAAACATGATGATGGAATCTAACAAAATGCCAGCAAAACAGGATAAGTGCGATAAAACATGCAAAGAAAAACAAATCGCAGTTTTTTACATTTACATAAAAGAAATTATTTGACCAGGAACAAAGTAAACACTAGATATTTTCTACTTTCTTTTCTATAAAATGTGCAAATCTTGTATCGCTAAAATTCAGAATATTTGTAGTGCTAAAAATTTCATATAAATGCAGTTTTCTTCAAATTAGCTACTTTACTAGTTCTCATTTAACAAAACTGTTCAGTTATCAAATGTTAGCTAGTGCATTTACATGGTAAAATAATTTATATAATGTTAGCTAGCGCAATTACTTGTGATAATTTGTTTCATGATTGAATGTTAGCTAGCATGATTCCACAGTTAACATTTCAATAAATGCTAGCTACAATAAATAATTTGCCGTAGATTAACTAGCTAGTGAACTTTACCTAGCTTTTTGTGAGCTCTTAAGTATACAGTGAAAAGGTATTTTATATATATAGGTATAATGCATTGCTTTAATGCTAAATAACTTTAGTTAAAAAATCTAATTGTGACAACACCGATTTATATTCATGCACTGTTTAACATAAAATACTAGTTTTATTCAGATTTATGTTTAGCTGGTTATTAAACCCAGCCAATCATTAATTTTAATTAAACAATAAAATATTCTACCTAAAATTAGTTAGTTCCTAAAATTAGCTAGCTACATGATCGATATTTGACCATGTGACATTATGACTAGATTCACATATTAGAGTCGATGTGCTGCTTAGCATAAAAAAACCCGTCAGTATTAAAATAGCTAACACAATAAAATATTTTACTGTTATCAGCTAATAAACAAGTTACTGGCCAATGTAATGCTAGCTAGCTACCTGTGTTGACGTAAATGAAAAAGTGCTTACTCATCCACTTTGCTAAACTAGCGAGGTTGTTGGTTCCATTTGTGAAAATATTTCATATTTATCCCACGTTAGTAGTATATATAGTTATATAATTTTAGACATTACAAGTAACCTTAACAAGCTAAATAAGGCAACTTGGCTAGCTGCGGTAATGTTAGCTAGTCTAAACTATTATACTGTGTAATTAAAACCTGGTTTGTTTGTTTTTTGCTAGTCATGTGTAGTTTATACCGCTAACTTGTTCTCAGGATCATTCCAGGGTTGAAAATTTCAGCAAAACAGAATAAAGCAAGATAGATAAAAGAAAATTTTAGCATGTTCACGCTAGTTTCCCAGAGGAGCACCCACACCAGTCAGGCCTGCAAGCTATGCTAAAGCTATATTACTATACACTGAGGTTACTTCTTTTGCTAATGGAAGTCACACAAGATTAAATAAAAAAGTTCTTAGCAGTCACAGAGGTGCCAAACGGTACAGTTTAGCCATATCACGTCTGACTCATAGTCTTGCTATGAGGCTACGGGAGCCGAAGCAGTTCAAATGGCGGAAAAACAAAACAAAACAAAAAAATCTATTAAAAAATTATGTATCACATTACAATACTGAAAGATGTTTCTGTGATACATGATATGTATCCCAGTATGTAAGTTAAGGTTTGCAAATAAAAAAAAGAATAAAATAAAACATTAATTAATAATTAAATAAAATTGCCAGATGATGCTTTTACTTAAAGTATAGAAAAATAAACCTTTTTTTTATATTTCATATTAAATTTTGTTTGCTCAAAAATGAAAAACATTAAACATCAGTAAAAATTGCAAAAGAAATAACATAAAATTAGCTGCTTGCTATTTTTTAATTATTAAAAAAAGTCATTTTAATTAAAAAAAAAAGAAAATTATTAATATTGTGGCAGAATTTATCATGATATGATGATTATGATATTGTCATGCCACCCAACATGGTAACACTGAAAGAATTTTTTTAATAATAATACATCAATTAATAAATAAATAAATAAAAACCACAATTGATGCTTTTACTTAAAGCAGAAAAAAATTAATGAATTTTTTTATATCTTATGTTAAATTTTGTTTGATATAAAAAGTGTTAACACCAAAAAAAATTAAACATCAGTGAAAACTGCAGAAAAAAAGTTAACATAAAATTAGCTGCTTGCAAGTTTTTTAATTATTGCAAAAAATAAAACATAACAACTTTTTATTTAAAATTACAATATCTCATAAAGTTATTAGTATTGTGACATAATTGATCACGATATGCATATGGATATGATATCACCATACCACCCAGCAGTACTGTCTGGTCCACCGGCATACGCTCAGATTTTCATTCCAGCATTATACATTTCAGGAAGGCAGAATGAAGAAGTGTGTTAATGCTAGTTACCCAGAGGAGCGTCCAGCACCCCTCAGGCCGCTGGGTGTGACCGGTCTGGCCGAGTGAACCCTCCTGATGGGACCTGAGCTACAAGCTACAAGCGAGCGTGCTGTAGAGCGCGGGCACCCTGGCATGACGGCTTGGCTCGGCTCGGCCTGGCATGGAAACGGCAGGAAGGAGCGGCTTCCTGTCAGCATTCATCATCTCGCTCCCTACTGAGGGGGAAAAAGTTTTTGGGGCTGTGAAAGAACGAGCTCCTGACAGCATGTCACGGGCTCCAGTTACATGGCACCGCGATGCGTGTTTATATTTGTAGCTGTTGTTGTTATTGCTGTTGGGGTTTTTTTTCCTGTCCTCCTGAAAAAATCAGGAGGTACGTCAAGGAAACCAGTGTCAGGGATCTCGGACATGCGAGGAAAACAAAAGCGAGAGGAGAAAAGACAAAGCGAAGACAGCTGCGTTTTCACCGTTTAAGACTCCAGATAAAAGCAGCGATGAGGAAGAGTGGGCAACAAAAACCACCACTGCAGATTCACAACATCACAGAACATTAGGTAGCCCTATCCATAAAGTCTCTCTCTCGAAAGAAGAAAAGATCTAAGTCAAAATAAAATTAATTTTTCTAAACAGTAGTAACATTGGATTGGTTATGAACTACCGTAACTCCTAGAATAGCAGGGCTACCGTAAATGCACTAACAAGCATGCACATTGCAATTAGGTGAGAAATCATTTTAATGATATGTAAGTCTGAAACAATATTTAAGCTGAACAGGCTAGTTTAAAAAATACTCTTAGCTAAAGCTAGCTAACTAGGTTTGACGACACGTTTGCTAATTCTGATTTTTTTAAAAAAAATCAAAACAGCAGCCTGACAACATATTCTTGTAAAGAATTCACAATTTTTAGCAGTCACATTAGTCGCAACATTTAATTGTCACGTTTTTTGACCCAACGATACAGACGACACCTGAAAACTACTAAGCATATCAACAAAAAAAAAAAAAGATTTTTTTTTTCCATTTCTCTATATCTCTTGTTAGCGATGTTGGCACCTCTGGCTCATGAGACAAACAGTAGACAAATATCAATGAAGTAAAATACACATTTAAGAAAACATAGCATTTATTGTGCGGGTTTACAAAACAAAACCCTTACGAAGGTTATGTTGTTAAGAGGAGGGGATAGTCTTTGTAGGAGTGACTTCTTTTGTATGAAATCACACAAAATACAACACCACTGCCCTCTTTCATTTTATTATTTTTTTTCAACAAATATTTCTCAATACTACTGGACAATACAGTTATATAGCTAAACTAGCTACAGAACATTACTGCTGATGCTATTAGCTTGACTAAACACTTTTAAAATTAAAAGAGCACAGCTTGGCTAAAAAATTAAAATTTTCCACGTTAGCTGAAAGATTTTCACCAAACTAGCAAGCATGTTCATTTAGCTGTTGATTTGCTGTTTAAATAATCTGGACTAGTGGACTTCCTGTAAAGTAAAGACTCTAACAACTGCGCATGTTAAAATTAGGCCAAAAAAGTGATCAATACTATTTACATTTGAATGAATGCTTACTATACATTTTTATGCAGGCTACATATAGTTATTTTAAAAAATAGCTAGCTATAGCTAGCTAGGTGCAGTGTAAGCGTAAGTTGTTTGCTGTCAGTTCTTTAAAAAAAAATCATTTTTTATACATAACAGTAGTGTTCATTTAGGTTAATTTGGGTTAGCAAATTGATATAAATCCTGTAGTAGCATGTCTGAAAAATACACAAAAAAGGCTAATCAGGGATATAAACCTTTTATATTCCTCTACTTCTTCAGACTCCCGGACACTAGAATAAGAAAATTATCATAAGTCATAAAAGTTTGCAAGACAAAACAGTCAGTTGATATTGTCATATCATACAGAGCTGCTAATTCAGCACATGTCCTAGAGATTAGTGATATTAGCAAGGTGCAACAACAAAGTTTGAGAGTTTGAGAAAAAAGTGCCCTGTTTGTGGATTTGCAGCCTGGTTATTGTCAATTTTGGAAAAATAACCCTGGATATGATGGCGATTGAACGTCGGTTAGCCTGGCCGTCTTTGTTAGCTCAGCGTCCTCTGATTGTTTTTTATTGTTCCATCTAGCTTTGTGCTCGAATAATAGAGCCAAATTGATAAATTCCATCAGTGGGAACATGTTGTGTAGCCTGGATTCAAACACACACACACACACACACACACACACACACACATGGCTCACATCAGCATGTTAAGCTGTTTGTGTTCCACATCCAGCGTGTAAACAGAGCCGCCGCGTTTTAATTGCGCTGATGAATTAACGCTTGCTCGCTGTACAGATTATCGCCGCATCAGCTTAAACTTTGCTCAGCGAGCGTGGCAGCGTGCGATAACGCTCCGGCTGGGTGTGTTTGCCGTGGAGTGACTTCCTGGGCCTGGCACAGAGCAGCAGAGCTGGCTAAGGTCATGTGATCACAGCCATTTTAGTGTGATCCTGATGGAAGGAGATTTGGGATAAAAGAGTTCCCTCAGCTGGATAAGAAGTCGTGAAGGTGAAGAGTAGATCGCAGAACTGGATTTTGGATTAAACTTGTTTCTTAAAGGAAATGATCGATTTTGGAAGTGGATTTTTAATAAAAGTCGGCTTTAGTTCCTGATTAGATACACGACAAGCTTGCTCCTGGTTTAGGACAGGGATGATGAAAGAGTTTTCAGGAATTGAAATTTGAGTTAGGTTTTGCAGGAAGTGAATTCCGATTAAGTAAATTAGTGTTTGATTGAAGTCGATTTTGCATGTAATTGAAACGGAATAAACAGGAAGTGAATTCTGATACAGGGCAAATTTGCAGGAAGTGGATTAACTTTCAAGATACATTTAGCAGAAGGTCGATTCTGAGGGAAGGAGATTTTGCAGAAAGTAAATTTTAAAGGGGTTTGATTTTGCAGGAAGTGAAGTTAATGGAATTGGATTTTCCTGGAAGGGGATTTCTGTTCAGTAACATTTGCATTAAGGAGCGCTGTTAAAATGAGATTTTGACTGAAGTCAAATTTTCCAGAAGTGGATTTCGATTTGCTTTGCTTTTCTGAAAAGGTTCCATTTTTAGATCGATAGAACAGTTAACAGAACCCTTAAGCAAGCTTTTCTTCTCCACCAAAATAATGTGCAGTGTGCTTGTATGTATGGGTGTGTGTGTGTGTGTGTGTGTGTGTGTGTGTGTGTGTGTGTGTGTGTGCATACTGTATTTTATATTTCTTTCCTGATTTTTGTTCAGCACCTTATTTCCTTATAACTGAGATCTCACTCGGGCAGTTGAACCGATTTTGAGCCGCTCCTCCCCTCTCTTAACCCTTCACTGCCCAGCTGTGGCTCCTGACATTCAAATCCAGCCTCATTATGTCACACCTAACAGCTGTTCCCTTCCTTTTGAATATCGCGATGGGGCAATTAAACGTCCGTCTCCTTCACTTCCTGTCACTTCCTAAACACTCAGTGGGGTTAATGAGAGCCTGCTCGGGCCATTTTCTCTCCCTCCTCCTTCTCGAGCCTTCAGCTTCATCGTCCTCGGATCCTCCAGGCCGGGACGCTCCGTATGCTTATGTCATGTCGTCATATCCCTGAACGCATGGAGAAAGGCCATTACAATATTCATGAGAAGTCTCCTTATTCCTCCTTCTCTCTCACTCTCGTTACACTCGCAGTGCGAATGCCAAAGGTCGCGACCTCTTACTTGTCGGTTTTGGCAGGCCTCGGCTCGGAGAAAAGGGTGTCTGCACTATTACAGGCCTCTGAGAAGACCAGAAGAAAAAGGCAAGCTTTTGCGCTCATTTAAATTTTTAGACCACTGACGTCCAAACCAATTAAAAACCAGCTGAGCGATCTGCGTTAAATATGCATCAGAGCGCTTAGGAGCTTTCTTTTAATCAGTGGCATCCAACAAGCATATTACAGAAGTACTGTGGGTTTTAGTGGAAGTAGATTTGGTAGGAAGTGAATTTTAATGAAAGTTAATTTTTACAGGAAGTAAATTTTACAAGAAGTAGATTTGCACAGAATTAATTGTAAAGGAGCTGGAATTTAATGGAAATCTTTTTGTTGGAAGTAGAATTTAATGAAAGTAGATTTTTCAGGAAGTGGATTTTAAGGGAAATAGATTTTGCAGGAAGTGGATTTTAATGAAAGTAGATTTTGCAGGAAGTTGATTTCAGGGTAAGAAGATTTTGCAGGAAGTGGATTTGGGTGTAAGAAGATTTAGCAGGAAGTGGATTTTAGGGTAAATAGACTTAGCAGGAAGTGGATTTGGGTGTGAGTAGATTGTGCAGGAAGTGGATTTGGGTGTGTCGATTTTGCAGGAAGTGGATTTTAGGGTAAATAAATTTTGCAGGAAGTGGATTTGGGTGTAAGAAGATTTTGCAGGAAGTGGATTATAGGATAAATAAATTTAGCAGGAAGTGGATTTGGGTGTAAATAGTTTTTACAGGAAGTGGACTTTAGTGTAAGTAGCATTTGGTTGACATGGATTTAACAGAAGTAGATTTTTGTAGGAAGTGGACTGTAACGGATGTAGATTTTGTGTAAAAAGTGCATGTTGATTGAGGAAATCGTGCAGTTGATTTTATTGGAAACAAACTAGCAGGAAGTGGATTTTGATCAAGTAAAATTTTCAGGAAGGGATTCTGATGAAAGTAGATTTTGATTGACGTAAAGTTTTTCTAGAAGTGGGTTCCAGTGACTTCGCTGATTAGAATCTGGAAGCAGACTTTGGTGCAACTTGCAGTTTGTCTCTCTTGGTTGTCGTGAATTAATATAAGAGTTCTGAGTGATAAATGTATCCAACATAACTTCAGAACAGCTGAAAAGCCATTACGATGGTGTATGTGATGGTAATATAAAATTCACAGTAATTTTATCTATAATTTATATTCAGATGTGTTCAAATACAACATAGTTGTTCAAATAGCATCAGCAGCCAGCGAAGTTGCTGGTGTTTTCCGCGAGCGCTAGCGGCTAACCAAGAACCAGTTCTTCTCACATTGATTTACTCCAATTAATCCATCATGGCTGAGAAGCGAGTTTTCACTCTCAACCTCATGAAAGCAGATTCACCTTCTCAAAGACTTCACAGTTTGACACCTTGACATTTTTTTCCTGCCTGTGATATCTCCGTGCTGGAGAAGCCTAAAGGTTGCTGTCTGTAAGAAAGGCAAGATTAGCCGTGCTCCTCTTGTCAGGTGTGTATGACGAGCCGTGGCGTAGCTGTTGAACCGTGAGATGCTCCGGCGTGACGTGGAACTCTCTGTGGTGTTCTAGTGGAGATAAAGCTGCTGTATTTCAGGAGCCCTCAGAGATAGACCGGGTTAGCCAGCTCAGATTGCTACGTGCTAGCAAATGAATGTCTAGCATGCCACCAGGCGATGCCTTTGTCACACTTCAAATTTACTTCATTAATTAATATATTGTATAATATGTTTATTTTTTACATATAAACATGATGTATTAGCATGGTCTTGGCCAAATGGAGACTTGTGGCTACTAGCAATGTGGCTAGTTTTCATCGAAAAACAGGAACTCCTATGTTAACTAATTCCTTTTCATTAATAGAACGGTTGTTTGAATTGGGTTTAATGGAACTTCATTATGCTAGCTAATTTGCATGCTAGCTATTAGGGTGCATTAGTATTGGCACCCCTGATCGCATTAGGACAATAGAAAGCAAATAGCTTTTGTAAAAAAAAAAAAAAATTTAAATCCTGGTTTTTGCTGGGAAAGGAATTACATCATATTGTTCGGGAAAGGCAGCTGAGCACCGTCTCGGCACGAAGCATGCTGAGCTGCACTTTTGACATTTTTTTTCTAAAGAGTTGATTGGTGATTAAAAATCCAAAAGTCCAAAAGCAGCTTTAGGTAAAATTTACATTTTTTTAATTCAAATCCAAGAAGTGAAAAATGATCCACACTAGTTTCTCAAATTCGGAGTAAAACAAAACCATCAATTATTTTTGGAGAATCTTTACTTTTTTCTCAGACTGAGCTGAGATTCCTGAAGCATGTCCATGACTTTGACAATAAAAGTCAGAAATTCCCTCAGAGGGGGGAAGAGAAAAAAAAAACCACGACGAGGTGATGAAACCGAATGCAAATAGAGTAGGCGAGGTGCGGAAAAGGGAAAAGTAGACTCTCTCTGTCTCTCTCTCGCTGTCTTCGTTCAGAACTCGGCGAAAAAACCTGCAGCTCTTGTGACAAGCCGCTGTCACAGAGACAGGAGAGCGCCGGCAAATTAGACGGCCACGGATCCGGGGAGAGCGAGAGAGGGGAAAAAGTTGGCGCTAATGCGAATAATTCTCACTTTTCAGACACAGCGACGGTACGGACCGAAGACAAACACCTGACAGACTGCTTGTCAGCGTGTTGGGTAACTAAAGGAGGATAAAATCAACTTGACAGCCACAAACCCTGAGTGCGTGCGCCCACCGTGGACAGACACGCAACATTTTACAGTAAGACAGTCCCGGGCTGAGTGACACCCTCCCTAACCTTCCAGGTTACACTAACACACATCAAGGCAACCAATCAAGAAAGAAAGACAAAAAAAGGGAGAAATTTCCGCTCGGGCCGTTTTCGACTGACAACCACTTTAAAAAGACCTGTCAGTCCAACACGAAGCGCTGTGTGACCTCCGGGGGCCTAGTCACGTAAATCCCCCCCTCCAAAAAAAAAAAAGAATGTAAATGCACACGGAGTCATTCTTCTGTGAAACCTCGGCCCTTCCAAAAAAATGAAATATTCATTTTCAGTAAGAGTTAATATCCGAGAAGTGGAAAGACGTACATGCATGCCAGCTTGTGTTTTGATTTTTTTAAACCCGAATATATTTCATCCTTGCTTGATCTACTTTTTTTTTTAAAAATCACTGAATTATTCAAATGGTATTTTTTTAAATCTGGTCTTTAATCGCACAGAGAGAAAGAGAGAGAGAGAGAGAGTAACAGGTCACGAGGGGATGCGCTGGGTCGTGACGGTGTGATGTTCACCCACTGGTTTTGGTTTATTATCAAAACCGGTACGGTTCAGGAGAACACCCGACGCACCGCACTGATCTGGGACGGGTATTTTAGATTTTTTTATAACTGGATAGAAATGAAAGAGCATCTCGACACTCAAATCTGCACAAAAATCGAATGTACTGTGCAAGCTTTCGGTCAGAGACCTTCTTCAGACATAAACAGGCAACAAGTGTTCTCTCAGATTTTGGACTGTTGTATTCACTTGTTGCCTGTTCATGCCTAAAGAAGGTCTCTGACCAAAAACTTGCACAATAAATTAGATTTTTGCACAGATTTGAATGCTCTTTCAATCCTGTTAATTATAGTGCTTGAAAAGCCACGTTGTTATCCCACATACTTCTTTTTCTTCTTCTTATAATTATTTTTCTTATTCTTCCACACATTTGCACAAAAAATGCAGCCCAATCCGCTTAACGTACAGACACGGCTTAAACACTGTCGCGTAGATAATGGTGCTGTGTGGTGTGCTATGTATTTTTGGAGTCGATCCGATTTATTGTTTTTAATAAATTTAATTTTAAAAAGACAAAATTTCCGATAGGAAGGAATAGGCTGATTTCGGCACTTTTCAGGCACTATGTATTTCCTTCAGGAAATGCAGATCTAGTTAGTTCTTAATCTCCAGAACCTCAACAAAGCCCGATACCAGGTAAGCAGTGTGGTTTTGGATTTTTGATACCTGGATGGGTAAAAAATCATCTCTTTAATCCTCTAACTGAACTTATCAGTGAACAAATCTGAATGAATCAATTAAATGAACAAATTCAAGTGACTTGTTACTCAAAAGAGTCAAAAATGTTCTCTTGTGTTCCAGTTATGGAGGTGTGGCCTTTGTGTGTCTCACAGTGAAGGAGGTGTGGCCTTTTAATGCCTTAGACACAATGAAAGAGGTTTGGCTTATGTGCCTGCCACACCCAGCAATAAGAAATACTTGTTACTCAAAAGAGTCAAAATGTTCTCTTGTGTTCCAGTTATGGAGGTGTGGTCTTTGTGCCTGTCACAGTGAAGGAGGTGTGGCCTTTGTTCCTGCTACAGTGAAGGAGGTGTGGCCGTTGTGCCTACTACAGTGAAGGAGGTGTGGCCTTTGTGCCTGCTACAGTGAAGGAGGTGTGGCCATTGTGACTGTAACAGTGAAGGAGGTGTGGCCTTTGTGTCTGTTATGGTGAAGGAGATGTGGCCTTAGTACTTTAGTTTCAGTGAAGGAGGTGTGGCCTTTCTTACTTTAGTTTCAGTGAAGGAGGTGTGGCCTTTGTACTTTATTTTCAGTGAAGGAGGTGTGCCCTTTGTACTTTAGTTTCAGTGAAGGAGGTGTGGCCTTTGTACCTTAGTTTCAGTGAAGGAGGTGTGGCCTTTATACCTTAGTTTCAGTGAAGGAGGTGTTTCCTTTGTACTTTAGTTTCAGTGAAGGAGGTGTGGCCTTTGTACTTTAGTTTTAGTGAAGGAGGCATGTCATCTGTGGAACAGTGAAAGGGACATGGCCATTATACCTGTCCGTCACAGTGAAGGATACGTCTCGATGTGTTATGCAGCATTAGGCACAGCTTTTTATTACCCAGTATAACACTATGGTAACATTATTAGATTGCCTTCTTCCTGTTTATCGCTCACACAAACGGCAGATCTCACCTAAATCCACAGGCTCCAGCATCCAGCCGTTTACAACTCCTCAGGATGAATAAATCAAGAAATGAATGAATTTTGGATGAAAGCGTCACACAGCGAGTCGGCACGCTTCATTAAGAGCTTTATTGTTGATGGCGGGAAACCGCATTGCTAAAGCTCTCTTCAGAAAAGTGCTAATTACTAGTAGGACAGTGACATGTTGGTGCTGCAAAATGAGCAGGTTTTAAACCAATCGCTACTGCCGGCTGACGCTGAGGTGAACAGCGTTAATATGCAGAACTCCTGTCTGGCCTGATGAATGCTCGGCAATGGTTCAGTATGAAAGGTCATGCAAAATACAACAGGAATCAAGATGCAGCAGGGAGTGTTTCAGGGGTGACACCGTTTTAAAGGTTCACACGGCTTCATACAGTTATTAGTGAAAAGAAATACGTTTATGATGATTAAACAAAACTGGATAACATACACAAGTTATGTTTTCAATGAAGGAAGGGTTGCCTGTGTCATAGTCATATGTTAGGAGGTGTGGCCTTTGTGTCTTAGTTACACTGGAGGAGCTGGTTAGCTAAACTGTCTTGGCTGATGGTTCTTCACAGGTTCTTTATGGTTCCTTGTGTTTTTAGATTCCAGAAAAAAGGTTCTACTTGGAATCCTTTTTTGCTGTTGTAGGGTTCTCTATTATTTTGGACTCATGACCAACATCTTTCTACATTGTTTTCTTGCAGATGCTTGTTTTGTTTTCTAGCAGAACAGCTTGCCATGAAAGATTTAGCAGACACCAAGCAGCTAATGTGTTTTCTCTGTCTTGGCTAAAAGCAATAAAAAATTAACAATGGAAATAATTAACTCTGATCGGTATCGTCTTTAATCATTTATTCATGTGCATGCAAATGCATCCAGAACCACGCTGCTGTATAAATTCTGTAAGACTTTGAACTTATGTTCCAGCGTGTAGTGATTAGAGCATGCTAAAACTTTTAGCGGTTTTATTCAGACAAGTTCTTCTGGGGTGTTTTCTACACCTGTGTGTGGAGAGGAACAAGCCATGCTAACAGCCAGTCACTTTGTCACTATTAATCCTGACTTTTATTTACTCAAACTTCCTCACAGGAGAGAAGAGAAAGGAGGTGAAGACTAGCCACTAGTTCTGCTAACTAGTTCTCCAAGCATTATATAGCTGATCCTGATACTAAATATTTATCAAAAGCACATTTCTCATAGAAAGGGCACAAATTAGGAATGCCACTATCCTGCAGATAAAAAAAAATCTTAGCTAGCTTTGATTACATAAATAAAAGCAACTAAGAATAATCACAATTTATTCAACCTGAGGGCTAGTTAGGATTATACCTAGAATATGCTAGCAGTGATATGACTTAACAGCTATCAAAGCCCACTTAGCATTGTGACATTGTTAAATATGCTCACATTATGGTTATATTTCTACGAATGTTAGCATGCAAGTTCTGATTTGTTCCATTTTAAAGTTAGCATAAATCCTGCGGCATAGTGTGAGGTAAAAAAAATTATCTTAGGGCTAGTTAACATTATGCAAGCACTACTAGGCTAACAAAGTTATCAGATATGCTAACGGTAGTGCTGGATCTGAGCTAGCAAAGTTCAGATAACCATTTTGATTACATTTGATAGCATAATATAACTAATATAGTAAGCTAGTTCTGCTTGTTTACTACTTAATTTTAAAGCTGTCATTAAAATGGTGGTTGGAAAGCTGTTTTTTTTTCTAGCACACTCAGGTCACACTGGATTGTTGAGCTGGACGACGTCTGAGAATCAAAACGTTTTCCGATAAAAGCAGATTTGTGCTGCAGTTTTGCGCTGATAACCTCCAGCGTGGCCTTGCTCAGGAACTAGCAGCATTCTCCAACCCGGGCCCAATCTGATCCTTGTCAGATGATGAAAGAGGCTGTAAGAGGTCCTGACAGCATGTGTGTGAGCGTGTGAGAGACTGAACGTGTGCTACAGAAGAGGAGCAATGTGATAAACGTTAGCCGTAGCATCACCCTGCTTTCACTCCTGTCTGTCAGGGTCAGGGTCGATTTGTGTTTAAGCTGGAGGCTGCGTGTATGTGTGTGTGTGTGCACGAGAGACTGACAGCGTCTGCCGTATTTACACACACACACACACACACACACACACACACACACACACACACACACACACACACACACACTTTAAAATGGGGTCAGTCTCAGGTTTCACAGCACACAAAATTCCACCTGAGGTAAATTTTTTCTAAATAAGCAATTGAAGCTAACACTTTTGTGGACAGAATTCGTCCTGTTCTCATTTATACATAGAAATAAATATTTTGTCTTCTATATTTGTGCTAATGGTATTATTAAACCGAACATAAAGGCTAGTTAGCATCACTCAGGCAGTATCATGCTAACTGGTTTCCACTCGCGTTTGTTTGTTTGTTGTTGTTAGCACAAAACTGCCTAACAGTGATGCTAACATATTAGTAAGGACAAAGCTGGACAGGTCCCCATGAATGAGCTGTTGCTATAGAAACGATAACGTATTAGAAGGACCTTCTGACCAATCAGAACTCAACTGAACTCAAATCGTGTAGCTTTGATGTTTCTTTGTAAATTGATGCATGATCCACACACACACACACACACACACACACACACACACATTTTTTAAAGATGGGATCCCTGACGTACACGCTGTTGCTGCCTCGCTGAGCATTGCATTGCTGTTGAATAAAATATAATAAGAGACAAAGATAATTACACTGACAGCATCAGATGAAATGTATTTCCCTTGTCCTCTGCGTTTCAGTTCACTTTCCCCGGTTGAGGAACAATGGCGTGTTTCATATGCAGCGAAATGCTTGCCGCTAGTTACAAATGGAAGCACGTTGAAGTATTTATGGTTTAGTTCAAATGGAATAGCATCAAAGTGTGTTTGGTTTTCCTCATGTTAAGTGTATGAGTAGAGCTGGGAGCGATATGACAAAAATATTGTGCCTACGACTTTTCTACGATACACAGTACGTCTTAAAGTATATAAAATATGGTTTGCTTAAAATGGAGGTTAAGATTATTTATTAATTTATTTACTTACTTACCTCTTAGTAGTTTTATTCATTACCACTTTTCAGTGCCCTGTGTGAGGACCCGTGATTTATGTATATCTGCCTTAACTTAAACTTTTTTCAAACAATTATCGAAAGTCATATGCATTCGGAATATAGCTATACGGAATGGCCCATTGTCATGGCAACTGATGGCTACACTGATAGCTAGGAAGTGTTCGGATAGAGTCCCATTATGACGATGCACTGGGACGTGACAGTATGTGCTTAAGGTGTTAAGTCATGAAGTGATGTCGGGAAAGGCGTGCTAATAATATTCAGGAGATGCACTGATGGTCACATGACTCTGCCCATAAATACATCAGGTAGAATGTTTCAGTTGGTTCTCAAATGAACATTATTGGGTGCGAGACACTGGAAAACTCCACGAAGCCTATTGAGGAGACGTTACATGTAGATGTACCGCAGCATGCTAAACCAGAGGCGTAGTGTCGTAACGTCTACATTTAGGGTAAAGGTGGGTTGATTTTTTGAAAATAACCAAACTTACATTTCGTACGTTATTAATGATCTGAACAAGGTCTTCGGTTTTGACTTCTTTCTGGCTGATAGCCGCTTGTGCCTTAATGTAACTTTAGATTCACAGAGGGAAGGTGCCACGTTCACTTAAAGATGGATGTGTCGCTAATGGTCACAGTGGAAGTGGTGCTAGCGAAAGGTTAATGCGTCTGAGGGGGAATATTATACGGCCGCGATGGCGATCTCTTCATAACACACTCATCACCGAGAGAGACTTAATCACTTTACACACCCGCTGTGACGGTCAACTTTAGTCCGGTTCGTTGAGCTTTAATCGTGTTTGATGAGTTCATTGCCCCATAGCATGTTAATTGAGGGAACTGAAGCAGCTGGAGTGCACAGGCGGATAGAAAGGCTTTAAGAGTCTCGCTTGAAATATGTTATTTATTGACTGTGCAATATTGAGAAACTTTTTCTTCTTCTTCTTCTTTTAAAAACCCGATGTACTTTACAAAAGATTTACTAAAGGATGACACGTTGAACATTTTATCTGTTTGTACTATAGTTACTTACATTATAGCAGCAATAAACGTGCATTCCCTCCCCAGCCTCTTCTTTTTTCATTTTCATTTTTTTTGAAAGACAGAAATAAAACGCTGCTTGTACTGTTAGTGAAAAAACCTGTTCGTGAGATCTCGGAAAACGTAAGGTTATAGTGTTTACCTCTGACTGTTACAAAACGCTGACATCAGAGACTCCTTCCATAAATGTTACATGGTATAAACCTCTTAAAGGAAACGTCAAAATAATCAACGAATACCAACAGAAAATCAGTTTCAGTTGTTACTAAGTTACAAAGCGCTGACACCGGAGGCTCCATCCATAAATGTTAAATCTGTTTTGGTTGTTACTATGGAAACGGTAATGCATTCGAACTAATTCATACTGTGTAATCACCATATATGTGTGATTTGAGGCTTAACTATTCTACTAGAAGTGCTGTTCTAGACAATTAATCAACATCTTTTGACCAATCAGAATCCAGAATGAATGGTTAAATGGTTTTGTTTGAGGCGTGTGCAAATACGGAATTGGGGGCTGTTTGTTATTTATTGCCTCCAGGGATACGACTCAGATTTAAACTCAGGCCGTTATAATGGCTATCCATTAAACGCGGCTTGTAGCTAACGAGGTTTGCACCTTTATGCAAAACAGACTTAAAATCCAATAGTGAAATGTAACGAATGGGTTTTTTTCCCCCTCCATCTGCATTCCATAGGGTAATTAACTATGCACAGGTGAGAGGCGCTGATACCGATGCTCGTCCCAAACCAATCCAATAGCCGGGCGTGATTGTGATCTTCTCTTTCTTCCCGTTTTCTCTCGCCCGTGTCCCGTGGTTATCAAATAATCGACAAAATTTGTCCGAGAACCTGGGAGGAAGACGTTAATTACACCTCGTCCTGTGGCAGGTCATTAATAAACCCTAGTTATCTTCAGTCGAGAGATGAGGGAAGCCCCTTTTTTTCTTCTTATCCTTCTCATCTTTTTTTCTGTTACATTTAAGAGGAAATTCCATGAAAATAATTCAAGATGTTATCACTGCAGTGTGAAGTGGTGATGATGATATTCACGGTATGTCTGCGCACACGCGCGCGTGTGTGTGGGTTCTGCAAGGTCCTGCTTGGAGAACATTGATGGATCTTACCAACCTGCGAATGCAGATAAGGAACGAAATGTTTATTTAAAGGCCTTTGGGTTACATATGCATTAAGTATCGCTTGGTACATGTGCATCAGTGCCAGAATATTGGGATGGAGTGTCGTACATGAAACAGGGTGTAGAATCTTCATTTTCCTCGCATGTGACCCTGAACAGAGATACGCAGCCTGGTCCTGTAGCGTGTCACTTCGCCAGACACAAAAACATCCAAATTACACCGAGCTGCCCAAGTAGTGCGCTGACTCACATACTCACTCGGCAGGATCGTTCAGGATTAGCACTGGCTCCATGTTAGCGTTCCGAGGTCATCAATTCACACAGTATGTTGCATTTATTATTTTTCTTCGGTGCTGTGACATATTCTTCGGTCCCACCGTGGAAACTTTTGTGCGTGTTTTCTTACCAGATAAATCCTTGTTAGGAAGCTTTTAGTTATCCAGAGAACCCGTAAAGAACATTTGAAGAACCCTTGAATAAGTGTCGAGGCAAGCAGTAAGGTAATATTTTGCATGAGTTCAAAAAATCTAATCTGAATATTTAAATCAGATCAGAGTTCAGATATCTTTTAATAATTAAATTATTTAATCTAATCACATGACTGAATGATATCATTAAAATGTATGATTCAAAATTTTTAAATGACAAAGCTCAGGTTGAGGGTTTTTTTTTTGTTCTGCTTTGTTTTGTTTTTTTGTTTGTTTGTTTGTTTGTTTTTTACTTTATCTTGATTAAAGGTGGCATCAACAATTTTTCTAGAAGGTAGCCCTTCCCTTCAGTGTTCTCTCCAAAGCCACGCCCACAACCCCTCACCTGACATCAGTTTTTAAAACAGTCACAAATTTTGAACCAACGCTCAGTGGTGCCGGTTTGTAATTTGTTGTCTGTCTGGAAACTAATTACAGCTGTTGTTCAGCACATCGGTTTCAACAAGTACAAAAACTAATGGAAGATATTTTCTTAGGAATTTTAGTTAGCGTCCACTCCTAAGAACCGTTTATTCAAATTTATTCGCTATTCGAATGTAAACCTGTTGCTGCTCAACATCCTACAAATTCAGCACAATGACTTCATTAGTGTAGCTACAGTTTGACTAACGTTTTTCCTGGATTTACAAAACCTCAGGAGGTGAACTGATTCTGCAGCTACGTCCATCTGATGTCTTTTATCGGACTAGCTGTCTTTCTTTCAGCACAGGAAGCCATGCACGTTCAGAGAAGAGAGAAAGAGAGAGAGAGAGAGAGTCTCTATCCGTTCATTCAAAGGACATCCATTCTGCCGGCTCTCTGAAACCTCTCGGCTTGGCTGGAAATCAAAGAGGCAGATATGGAATATTCACCCGGATATCAGGTATAAAAGCGGCCGTTTGCTCAAAACGTCCTTTCATGAGCGTGACGTGAGGCTCTGAGGAGGAGCAGGTGTTTGGGGTTGAGTGGAACTGCAACCTGAAGCCCTGCGTGATAAGCAGAACCAGGTGGTGTCCGGGACAGATAGAGAAAATGACCGATGATTAGCCGGTGCTGCTAGCTTGGGCGAAACGTCTGCCATGTCAGAAGGGAATGGATTTGGATCTGGTGCGATAAGATCAGCTGTTACTCGCGTTACAATTGTGGCTTTGTTACAGATGGCATTGATTTCTGCTCATAGTAAAAGACGGAAATGTTTGTCGACCAGGTTAAGACTTGCTATCAATCTACTAATTCTTAATAAACATGCAAGGAATAAACGCCTCCATGGATTTTGGGCCAGAACATGGCATAAAACCTAACCATGCTACGCTGACGCTGGAGAGTCCTTGCTTTAATACGCGTTTAAATAAACGGTGTTGCCTTCTAGACAAACAATGCTTGATGTAAGACGACGTCTAGAAACGTACTTCATAATCTTGAAAAAAAAAATTCAAATTAAAAAAAAGATGCTCTCGTTATTACATATCACATATTTGTTAGTTTATACTCGAGTTCTGTAGCATCGCGAGTGATGTTTTGCACTGAATTGTAACAAACGTGTGTTAACAGTTAACCACTGACCCTCATTTTGTATCAAAACAGCTACAGGAAATAGATCAGACTCTGAGATCAGACTGCTCAAAGAAAAAAAAGACTGATCTGCCTTTCTTAATGTCTCTCTCTCTCTCTCTTTCCTTGTCTCTTTTTCTGTCTGGCTTTCACTGCCTTCGTCTCTAATCTCTCTCTCTCAGTTTCTTTCACCCCCTCCTTCTCTTCCTGCTAGTAAGGTTTTATATAAAGTCTCTCTCTCTCTCTCTCTTTCTCTCTCTCTCTCTCGCTCTCTCTCTCTCGCTCTCTCCAGCTGAATGAACATCACTAGAGCTCCCCCAGGTGGATGTTCATGGAACTGAACATCCCTGAGACCTCCAGCCTCCTTAATAACAACAATAATGCTGAAAATGTCCTTTCTCAAATCATACTCTCTCATATCATGTCGCATTTTTCACTTTAATATGTATAAATGTACATCTCTGTGCACCTTTGTGTATGTAACTTACATTGTGTAACTTACATTTGCTACATTAATCGTTATTAGAACTCAGGAAACGCCCACAATGACGTCATTGACCTTGCGCGTTGTTTACGCTGCTTAGACCAAGCTCATGAAGTTTCACAGAAGCGTCATACCTACGTACCAGATTGAAATAAAGTGAAAATTTATTACAGTTTAAATTCTTTTTTTTTAAAGGAGTAAATATTAGGTAAACTAGTGAGTGTTATGATGAGCAGCTAGCTGGACCATTAGCTAAATATTTGTTAACTCATGCTTGTTAGCTAAACGTTAATTAAGTCAGTAGCTAGCTGGTTAGCATCATTGTGGCAGATGAATATAAATAGCTGAAAGGGCTAATAAAAGGGTAACAAGTTATAGTTAAAGTACTTTTACAGCCACTGACAAAGTTCTAACAGTTAACATGTGCTGACGTTGAGTTACTAGCCAGTTGGCGTTAGCATATTTCAGCCATGTTGAACCTGTGTGTGTGTGTGTGTGTGTGTGTGTGTGTGTGTGTGTGTGTGTGTGTGTGAGAGAGAGAGAGAGAGAGAGAG
>JAOVVH010000054.1:3700464-3711410 GCA_028566435.1 Scorpiodoras heckelii
CATCCTTACTTACAAAGACTGAACCTTTGGTGGAGGCTCCTTTTATACTCAGTCTTGATGACCCTCACCTGTTACCAGTTACACTGATAATTGTGGAACCTTTTCAGTCTTATTTCACCTCAGTTCCAAATTTTTCTGGGTGTGTTGCAGGCGTCACATACTATTGTTTTTTCATATTTACAAAATACAATTATGTTTACTTTGTAGTTTTAACAGTTACATAAAAGTTCAAGCAACTTAATTTACAGTTTTTAGTTTTTATTGCATGTTTACTAAGTGTCCCAACTTTTCTGGAAAAAGGGGTTGTATTTACGTTTGTTTGTTTTTTTTAAATATCTGCTGCAGATGGGTGGAATGGAGTCAGTGATCACCGGACTCATCGATGAATTCAAGTTTCTGCACAAACACAGAGAACTGTTCACACTCTTCATCGTGGTGTCCACGTTCCTCATCTCGCTCTTCTGCGTCACCAACGTGAGCGACACAAACAGACAGGCTAGGACCGGGATTAAGATAGATTAAACATGAGAGAAAGAATTTATAGGTTTGTCTGTGCATGCTAAGACCCCTCCCCTCCTTTTTCTCTCTACATTATAGGGAGGAATCTACGTGTTCACATTGCTG
Source organism: Scorpiodoras heckelii (assembly GCA_028566435.1). Lineage (NCBI taxonomy): Eukaryota > Metazoa > Chordata > Actinopteri > Siluriformes > Doradidae > Scorpiodoras > Scorpiodoras heckelii. Next base: position 3,701,089 of record JAOVVH010000054.1, read on the forward strand.
GACCACTTTGCGGCAGGGACATCGATCCTCTTCGGCGTGCTGATTGAAGCCATTGGCATCGCCTGGTTTTATGGTGTGTGTGTATGTGTTCAGGGAAGCTGTTTCTCCATTACAGAAATGACAGCCAATCAGGAACGAGAGAGGCTGGTTGTGTTCCAATTAATCTTTGCTTCATTAGATGCACCCGAGTGTCATCCCCCTGGGCTCGGACATCACACGACCCTTGTATGAGGGACACACTTTTCCCTGCAATCTAGTTCCTCTTTCAAACATTCGTAGGACAAACCAGTCACCATTATTAGCTCAGTGTGGACGTGTCCCAAACCCCACACATACTACTCACTAAACGGCTGTGTCCCAAACCACACCCTCTATTCTTCACTATATATCAGTCCAATAAGGGAGTGTCCCAGACAACACACCCTATTTATTATATAATCAACAAAAATACAATCAGCCCATTGTGGGCGTGTCCCATACCAAACACCCTGTTCACTATATAGGCCACATTAATGCCATAGTGAGTCTGAAACACATACTTCACAACAATATCTCACTGTTTGAATATGGAACAATTTCAAGTTTCAATTTTCCTAGTTAATGAGATCACGTGACCCGAATTTTATTTAATGTTAAAATTCAAAAGAGGATCCATATTTTATCAAAGTGGAGCAAAAAAGAAAAAAAAATCTACAGATATGTGCACATCCTGCTGTTTTGTGGCTGAAAGCTGAACTTTCCGAACGTTCCCTGAGGCAAAACTCAGCTAAACAACTGACCTGAACTTCAAAAGACCATCAGGGTCATCATCAGAGACCAACAAGAAGAGAACAGTGATTGACCTTTGACCTGAAAGGCCACCTGGATCCTGGCTGTGGCCTAAAAATTAAGCAAAAAAAGCAACACGGGTCACGTCTGAGGAGCATCGGCACTGACGGGGACCTGCGGTTGGAAACGCGCGTCACTGACACGCTGCCGCTATTTATAGATACAATGTCCTTCTGAATTTCTCTTTCCTCTTTGATTAGAGCATTTGGTCAAGTATAAAAGGCAAAACGTGCACCAGGGAGAACATTCAGTTCAGCAAAAACACAATGGAAAGCAATAAAACACAAACAGCACCTGTAATCACTGATCACACTGAGTTAATGGGCATGGCCCAAAACTTACATCAGCATGTAGCAACCACCTAATCATAGAGATACACAGTAACTACACCCACTAGATTAGCTTTCAGTATCTAAGTTAGATCACTAGGTCAGCTTTTCAATGCCTATGGCTCGCTAGGCTAGCTTTTGCTTGCTAGGTTAGCATAGACACGTAAGACTGTTTCATTTAACATAGCATAGAAGGACCAAGCAGCATCAGCCTTGTGATTGGCCAGGGTGAAATTTACACATTGTGTTACCCAGGATTAGCCCCACCCAGAATGTCACCAGTTTTTCTGACCATTTTTTTTGTCTGTGTGTAGGTGTGGATCGTTTCAGTGACGATATCCAGGAGATGATTGGGCAGCGACCAGGATTTTACTGGCGACTCTGCTGGAAATTCATCAGTCCCTGTTTCCTACTGGTACACACCTTTCTTTTTTGTAATGATAACAATGTTAACATTTTGGTGAGTATGCAGCACTGTTTTTGACCTGAAAACTAGCTATGCTAAACCAGTGCAGACAACCACATTGCTTCAAGTTCAAATCCCAACACTGCCAAAGAACCACCGCTGAACCTGAATCAGATTTTCACCTCCAAGTAGGAAAAATAAAACAGTTAAACAGCCCTGTATATTCAGAAAAAAAAAATATCAGAAGGATTGTTCCTTGCTTCAGCCATGCTTTGGACAAAATCTTGAGAGAAATGAGTCATGTGATTAATTTTCAGCTGGCTGATTGGTTAGAGACAAAACCTGTCAGCTGAAAGATATTTATAGTTTTATCTAATAGGTAAGGAACTAGCTATCACACCAAGCTGTAAGAATGTCCCCCAGATGGAGCTGATGATGTTTTTTTGCCTGTTGTAAAACTACTGCATTTTTCCCCATTTCCATCCTGTATCTAGTTCATGGTGGTGGTGAGCTTCGCGACCTTCAACCCCCCGAAATACGGCTCCTACTCGTTCCCCACGTGGGCCAACATGCTCGGCTGGTGTCTGTCCATATCCTCCATGATCATGGTTCCCATCTATGCCATCTACAAATTTTGCGTCCTTCCCGGAAGCTTCTGCACCGTACGTCCACCACAATATTTACGTTCATTTGGGCTGGATTCACACGTCCGCGTTTGAGGCTTTAACACTGACGCTCGCGGTAGAAGTTGAGGAAAGTTAAACTTTTCAAGCTGCAGCACGAGCATGAGCCCATCAGACCGTGTTTATGCAAATATTCATGTGCAGCCACTAGCCAATCAAATCAGGCTTATGTAGATATCCTGAGAGAGGACTCAACTGGAAAAAAATAAACTAAGATGGAGGACCAAACTTGTAGCATTTTGCTTACATAAATTTTATTTGTTTGGAATTTGTTTGGAATTTTTAAAATTAGAAATAGACATGGCATAATTCAATAACCGGATTATTATAACCTAAAAAAAGGTCTGAGGTGATTTGTGAGGCATTAGCACTTTAGCACTAACTAGCTACAAAGGCATCAACTTGCTCTTGAAGTTAAACAGCAACAAATCTTAATAGTGTGATTGGTTGTTAAGTCGCATTGGAAACATCCCCCAAGCATCAGACACGCCCACTGGCAAGTGGTAACATAACGCATGTGTGTGAATCCAGCCTTATTGCATCATTCCTGCATTTACTCACATGGAAATTCACTGTCTGGACAAAAAAGAACCATTAAAGGTTTTACATTTCTTAAATGTAGCCAATTTACAAGTCCTAGCATTAGCATAAACCGATATGTATTCTGGTTGTAGAAACTGGCGTACGCCATCACGCCAGAGACGGAGCATCACCTGGTGGAGCGCGGCGAGGTGCGACAGTTCACGGTACGCTCAGATAAAAGTTTTGTCCTGAAGATGTCTTAAACATGATTTAGAAAAATAATGTACATACGGTTTAATGGTAGAAATTGTAGTTTTCTAGAAGCAATTTGGATGGAAGTAAAAATAAAAGAAGGTTCAGTCCAAAACTATAGTACAAAGTAAAAACATTAAATTTGGAAATCTGAATGCTGTAATCTGCATGTAATTAATATACTCATGTGTTTTCTGTTTTTGTTTAGCTTCATCACTGGCTGGTGGTGTGAACATGACAAAAAGAAGTTTAAAAAAAAAAAGTAAATTCCTCCAACCCCATAGGGGGCGCTGTGTGCCAAACAAGCCGTATGTTTCGTCCATCTCTTTCACGCGTAACAAAAGAATTTTGACATGTGTGGCAGTGACGTGGTCTTGATCACAATATGAAACAGAAAAAAAAAAAGACTTTTTAAGGCTGTATCTCAAACGCTAGTAGCAAACAGAAAACAATTAGTGAGAAAACTTGTTGTTAGCATCGTTACTTCTAAATATTAATTAGCTAGCTAACACAATACACTGCCAAGCACACAAACTAAAAATAGCATCACGCCGATTATAAACATACATATATATTTTTTTTTCACTCTACGGCTTAATATCACCCACCCAACCAACAACCAACCCCAAAATGGCCAACAGTAAAGAAGCAAGTGGGTGTGAATCCTAGCGTTTGGGACACGGCCGAATTCTCGCTATACGATGACCGTTACGACGACTGTTTACTGTTTCTATCATTTTTTTGTGATTAGAGTACAAACTGAGCCTTATTGATCAACGTGACTCGTGTCGAAAACTATATACTGATTAAGAACCTAGAAAAAAAGAATAATGTATATTATCATCTAGTGATATAGTCAAATTTATCTTATTGGTGTTCGAAATGAGAAAAATGATGGACATGCTGATCAGGTTTGTTGAGTTTATCAAGCCATATTTGTGCATCAGCTTTACTCCACTGTTTATTTACGTTTTCACAAATATTTAGCACAACTTGTATTAGATTGTATGTATGCAGGTGGGCAGTGTATGATCCAGTAATTGGTATATCATGACATTCACTAGATAAAAATTTACAAATCTGAAATTATGATTTATTACATTTCTGTATTTTTTTTTAGACTATTAATATTTCTATAATATATTTTAGTTTCAAATAAAAAAAAAACTCATTGAAAATTTGCAAATTAACAAAACATTAAGCAAATTTCAGCTTCGTCAAACAAACTGTTCCTTTGCCAATATTAAAAAGCTGATATAATCAAGAATCAATCAGATATGCGTATATTTATCATAAAAGCAATGTTTCCTATCATGTATCTAAGTGAAATTCATCATCTGCTGTAAAACAATATCAATAAAGAACCTGTGGATGAAACGGTGTGGTGGGTTTTCCTGTTTAAATGGATTTTACATTTACATTTATTTCATTTGGCAGACCATTTATGTCATTTATACAGCTGAGCAATTGAGGATTAAGGGCCTTACTCAGGGGTCCAACAGTGGCAGCTTGGTTGTGCTGGGATTTGAACCCATTACCTTCCAATAAGTAGTTCAATGTTTTACACACTGTGCTACCACTGTCCAATGGGTTATTTACATCTTACCGTCTTAGCCATAGTTGCGCTTTTGGTTTTTTTGTGTGTGCAGTTTCTTAATTGATCTATTCATTTCTTTTTCTATTTAAGGATTTATCTGTTTTTTGTTGTTGAAATGAATTTCTTTATAAAATTTATAGAAATTAAAATTTTATGCACAACCGTTAATACAATTAAACAAGAGGAAACTACCTTAACTGCTGGAGTAACAGATAAAATGAATACACTTATACAAGACAAAACTACAGTAACCGCTGGAGGAACACAGCTACCATAAATAAACTTAAACGAGAGGAAATTACCGTAACTGCTGGAGTAACACAATTAAAATGAATAAACTTAAACAAAAGAAAACTACCGTAACTGCTGGAATAACACAGATACCATAAATACACTTAAACAAGAAGAAACTACCTTAACTGCTGGAGTAACACATAAAATTAATAGACTTAAACAAGACAAAACTACCGTAACCGCTGTAGTAACACAGATACCATAAATAAACTTAAACAAGAGGAAACTAACATAACTGCTGGAGTAACACAGATAGCGTGAATGCATTAAACAAGAGGAAACTACTGAAACTGCTGGAGTAACACAGCTAATGTAAATACACTAAAACAAGAGGAAACTACCGTAACTGTTGGAGTAACACAGCTACTGTAAATACACTAAAACAAGAAGAAACTACCGTAACTGCTGGAGTAACACAGCTATGGTAAATAAACTTAAAAAGGACTAAACAAGCGTAACTGTTGGAGTAACACAGCTACCGTAAATACACTTAAACGAGAGAAAATTACCGTAACTGCTGGAGTAACAGATACCGTGAATACACTTAAGCAAGAGGAAACTACTGTAACTGCTGGAGTAAAACAGCTACTGTAAATAAATGTAAACATGAGAAAACTACTGTAACTGCTGAAGGAACACAGCTACCGTAAATACACTTAAACAAGAGGAAACTACAATATCTGCTGGAGTAACACAGCTACCGTAAATAAATGTAAACATGAGAAAACTACTGAAACTGCTGGAGTAACACAGCTACTGTAAATACACTTAAACAAGAGGAAACTACTGTAACTGCTTGAATAACACAACTACTGTAAATGCTTGTAAATATGAGAAAACTACTGTAACTGCTGGAGTAACACAGCTACCGTAAATAGACTTAAACAAAAGGAAACTAACATAACTGCTGGAGTAACACAGCTATGGTAAATACAATTAAACAAGAGAAAATTACGGCAACTGCTGGAGTAATATAGCTACTGTAAATACACTTAAACTACAGGAAACTACCATAACTGCTGGAGTAACACAGCTACTGTAAATACACCTAAACAAGAGAAAATTACCGTAATTGCTGGAGTAACATAGCTACTGTGAATACACTTAAACAAAAGGAAATTACTATAACTGCTGGAGTAAAACAGCTACTGTAAATGCATATAAACATGAGAAAACTACCATAACTGCTGGAGTAACACAGCTACCATAAATACACTTAAACAAGAGCAAACTACCATATCTGCTGGAGTAACACAGCTAGCGTGAATACACTTAAACAAGAGAAAATTACCGTAACTGCTGGAGGAACACAGCTACTGTAAACACACTTAAACAAGACTAAACTACCGTAACTGCTGGAGTAACACAGCTACTGTAAATACACTTAAACAAGACTAAACTACCATAACTGCTAGAGTAACACAGCTACCGTAAATACACTTAAACAAGACTAAACTAGCGTAACTGCTGGAGTAACACAGCTACCGTAAATACACTTAAACAAGAGGAAACTACTGTAACTGCTGGAGGAACACAGCAACCGTAAATACACTTAAACAAGAGGAAACTACTGTAATTGCTGGAGTAACACAGCTACCGTAAATACCATTAAACAAGACTAAACTAGCGTAACTGCTGGAGTAACACGGCTACCGTAAATACACTTAAACAAGACAAAACTACAGAAACTGCTGGAGGAACACAGTTACCGTAAATACACTTAAACAGGAAACTACTATAACTGCTTGAATAACAATGACTGTAAATCCATGTAAATATGAGAAAACTACTGTAACTGCTGGAGTAACAGAGCAACTGTAAATGCACATAAACATGAGAAAACTACCTTAACTGCTGAAGGAACACAGCGACCATAAATATACTTAAACAAGACTAAACTAGCATAACTGCTGGAGTAACACAGCTAGGGTAAATACACTTAAACAAGAAAAAAGTACCGTAACTGCGGGAGTAACGCAGCTACAGTAAATACACTTAAACAAGACTAAACTAGCGTAACTGCTGGAGTAACACAGCTATGGTAAATACACTTAAACAAGAGAAAAATACCGTAACTGCGGGAGTAACGCAGCTATAGTAAATACACTTAAACAAGCATAACTGCTGGAGTAACACAGCTAGGTTAAATACACTTAAACAAGAGAAAAGTACCGTAACTGCGGGAGTAACGCAGCTACAGTAAATACACTTAAACAAGACTAAACTAACGTAACTGCTGGAGTAACACAGCTATGGTAAATACACTTAAACAAGACTAAACTGGCGTAACTGCTGGAGTAACACAGCTACTGTAAATACACTTAAATAAGACTAAACTAGCATAACTGCTGGAGTAACGCAGCTATGGTAAACACACTTAAACAAAAGAAAATTAGCGTAACTGCTGGAGTAGCACAGCTACTGTAAACATACTTAAACAAGACTAAACCTCCATATCTGCTGGAGTAACACAGCTACCGTAAATACACTTAAACAAGAGGAAACTACCATAACTGCTGGAGTAACACAGCTATGGTATATACACTTAAACAAGAGAAAATTACGGTAACTGCTGGAGTAACACAGCTACCGTAAATATACTTAAACAACAGGAAACTACCATAACTGCTGGAGTAACACAGCTACCGTAAATACACCTAAACAAGAGGAAATGACCATAACTGCTGGAGTAAAACAGCTACTGTAAATACACGTAAACATGAGAAAACTACCGCAACTGCTGGAGTAACACAGCTGCCGTAAATACACTTAAAGAGGAAAAAACATAACTGCTTGAGTTATATAGCTCCCGGATATACACCTGAAAATGAGGAAACTACCATAACTGCTAGAGTAACACAGCTACTGTAAATGCACGTAAACATGAGAAAACTACCTTAACTGCTGGATTAACACAGCTATCGTAAAATACATGTAAACATGAGAAAACTACTGCAACTGCTGGAGTAATATAGCTACTGTAAATACACTTAAAGAAGAGGAAACTCCTGTAACTGCTGGAGTAGCACAGCTACCATAAATACACTAAAACAAGAGGAAACTACTGTAACTGTTGGAGTAACAGAGCTACTGCAAATACACTAAAACAAGAAGAAACTACCTAACTGCTGGGAGTAACACAGCTATGGTAAATACACTTAAACAAGAGAAAATTATGGTAAGTGCTGGAGTAACATAGCTACTGTAAATACACTTAAACTACAGGAAACTACCGTAACTGCTGGAGTAACACAGCTACTGTAAATACACCTAAACAACAGGAGATTACCGTAACTGCTGGAGTAAAACAGCTACTGTAAATGCACGTAAACATGAGAAAACTACCACAACTGCTTGAGTAACACAGCTACCGTAAATAAACTTAAACAAGACTAAACTACCGTAACCACTGGAGTAACACAGCTACCATAAATAAACTTAAACAAGAGGAAATTACCGTAACTACTGGAGTAACACAACTAAAGTGAATAAACTTAAACAAGAGAAAACTACCTTGACTGCTGAAGGAACACAGCTAACATAAATACACTTAAACAAGAGGAAACTACCATATCTGCCGGATTAACACAGCTACCGTAAATACATGTAAACATGAGAAAACTACCACAACTGCTGGAGTAACATAGCTACCATAAACACACTTAAACAAGAGGAAACTCCTGTAACTGCTAGAGTAACACAGCTACCGTAAATACACTTACACAAGAGGAAACTACTGTAACTGCTGGAGTAACACAGCTACCATAAATACACTTAAACAACAGGAAACTACCATAACTGCTTGTATAACACAACTACTGTAAATGCATCTAAACATGAGAAAAACTACCATATCTGCTGGAGTAATACAGCTACTGTAAATACACTTAAAAAGGAGGAAAATACTGTAACTGCTGGAATAACACAGCTACCGTAACTACACTTAAACAAGAGGAAAGTACCGTACTGTAATTGTTGGAGTTACACAGCTACTGTAATTACAATTAAACAAGAAGACATTACCGTAAATCCTGGAGTAACAGCTACCATAATTACATTTAAACAAGAGGAAATTACCTTAACTGCTGGAGTAACACTCCTACTATAAACACACTTAAACATGAGAAAACTACTTAACTCTTGGAGTAACACAGCTACCGTAAATAAACTTAAACAAGAGGAAACTACCTAACTGCTGGAATAACAGCTACCATAAATACACTTAAACAAGTCCAAACTACCGTACCTGCTGGAGTAACACATCTAACATAAATACACTTCCATCATTTTGATTATTCTCTATAACCACATGTCCCAAAGTGTGTTTCTGAAGATCATCCCGATCAGACGGTGTATCTGCAAAAAAAAAAACTTTTTGTCTTTCACTGAAAACTGTAAAGATAAACAAACAATATGGCTTTTGGGGTTTTATTTATTTTAACGTGATCAACTATTAATTATTTAACATTTTATAATAATCAATTATTATTATAGTAATACTTTAAGTATTTATTTAATGTTATTTATGAACAAAATTTGAACAAATGTTTTTGCTGTTTTTTGTGGAGTTTTTTTGGTTAAAGTTTAATTATGACCTTGGTATAATTTTTCACATGTGATGAAGATACAAAAAGTAATGTCCTAGCACTAGTTTTCGATGCCACTGAACACACGTTTTATTGATCGTGCATGTGCTCGTTTTAGTTTTAGCTCCCTCACACAAACACCCTTACTTTGCCATTCGACACGTCCATCCGTCCTTTGGGGGGGGGGGGTAGCTTTGCTCGGTAGCTTTGGGACCTTCTCACCCTGACATGGAGCACAAAGCGTGGAGATTTAGCAGCACTAAAACAAACACTGTGTTAATCTTCAGCTCTTTAGCCTCATGCTAATTCTTTTCATATTTAACTCCATGTTCACGCTGTAAAGCAATAAACTGGACATCTGTGCAAACATGCGAGAGATAAACGTGCAGATTTATACGGTATGTTTACTGGTTCACTGAGACTGAAGAACAGAAGACTGGGCTCGATATTTATCTTCCGATTTGCCTTGCGTGTACATTCCTTTATTCATAAACGTTCATTTGTTAGTTGTGTCAGTTCATTTCAGTCACTGATGCTGGATCAGGGATCAGATCCTCCTCTTCTGCTTCTACTACTTTCTTTTTATCCATCACACACTTTGCTAGAAATTTATTCTGATCGCACTGTGTTCTGGTAAACTTTCTACTGACAGCTGATGTCACAAAATGATAAGCAGCTGGCCAATCAGCAGCTTCGTAACATCTCACTACTTTTTCTCAGTTTGCCTTCATATATATTTTCCATGTCTTTGTTGGGGGGGGGGGGGGGGGGGGGGGGGGGGGGGGGGGGGGGGGGGGGGGGGGGGGGGGGGGGGGGGGGGGGGGG
>JAOVVH010000054.1:3868851-3880640 GCA_028566435.1 Scorpiodoras heckelii
CTGTGGGTGATGTATTTTAACTTTTTAATGCATGTTTTGGTTGGAATGTAACTTTACTCTTCGGTTGCAACGTGCCGCGTTACTCTAACTTAAATTAAACTCCAGCTATAATCAGTATATCAGATGAATGAAAGAAAAACACTATTTTTTACAAATGAAAAGACGTCAATCATCTTTAATATTTCACTTTTATCAAATAAAGTCAAGTGAAGAATGAGGTTCAGCAGTCGTTTCTCTTTCATTTTCAGTGGTCCTACGATGCCTCCCTGCATGCACAACACAATTGAAAATGTGCGTAAAAACTGTGACTAACACGCGATTAAAAAAATTTATCGCACGATTAAAGCGATTAAAACTTTTTTTGCGTGACAGCACTAAAAATTACATTCAATTATCAATTCCATTTGACTATTTGTTTATTTACAGAATGACATTCAAAACAGTGGCCCAGGACGTCCATCACTGCAAGAAAATAAAATAAATCAATAAAAATCTTCTTTCGATGCTCCATCTGTAACCTTTAGAAACTGCAAAACCACATTATATCACGACCCCCCAAGACTCTTCTAGATGAAAAACACTATATGTAGGTTTGCTAAGGAAATTCCAGGATCTTTTATAGTTAGAACTGATTTTAACCACTTCTGTAGACCTTAAATAAGAGTAATATAAATAAATAGAACATAATGTTGAAAATGAAGTAAAAATTAAAACACTAGTTAATTTAAATCTCTAAATACATATTTTGTCAAAAAAAAGAAAAGAATACATTTACTAAATTTATAGTAGAAAGTGTAATACAATAATTTCAAGCTGAAAAAAAACAAGAAATAGTTTGAGAAATCTGAACTTTACATTAACACAAGTCACTTGTGTCACTTCCAGTTTGTCAGCTGTGGGCGTGGCCTTTTAAAAATTACTATTAAAAAGAACAATAGCAGCTATATAAAGCTAACCAGTTAAAAACCTAATTACCGTGACGATTAGTAATTAGCATATTTTCATACTAGCAATGTTCTCTACTAGCGAGTCAACTGTAGTAGCCGCACACCAACGATCTCTGCTAATCCTTTCGAACTTTAATTTTTCATTTGCATCTAATTTGCATAAACATTAATACAACCTGAATACAAATGTTGGAGAAAACGTGGCTCCCTGTTGCGCAGGTATGCAAAAAAATTAATTATCGCCTGTTGCTTTGCAGTTTAAGCACAAACTTTATTTGGTTACTAATGTAGACGGTCATAAACATCCTACGATACAGTGATAATTTGCGACGTCTTAACAGCCAGCACCTGACGTCGTCTCCTCCGTCGTAGATAATTCATCGCACAGCTCATTGGCTTTGTCGTCTGATGCATGGGCCATTTTTATGGATTCACCCTCAGGGCCATGTTCAAGCACATTAGACGTTGAGAAGCTGAGGCAGGCGAAGGAGGCGGCGGTGGCGGCGAGGTTATTAGGAGGGGGAACGGAACACCGTGGGACCAAGCCAGCGAGGAGACACGAGCCACAGGATCATTGAATTCGGTCACAGAATTGTGGACAAAACTCATCTATCTGACTCTGGGATGCAGGAGATGAGGTGTCTTTAGAGGAATGGGGCAGTCAGGAAGGATGCAATGCAACTGGATAATGAGGCAAAGCGCTAACGGATACGCTGGAGGAACAGGAAGTTCTGCACAGCCAGCAGTCGGGTGTGTATAGTGAGCACAGAGTAAACTGAACGCCAAACAAAGTATAGCGCAAATATTAGTGTTTCTGCTTCTGATGAACAAGCGCGATCAAACAGTCTCCGAGTTAGTGCAGAGACAGATGCAAAAGAAAACACTCCACGTTTACGCTTCGCTGCAGTTTCTCATTAACATAACTGTGTTAGCGAGAAAGGAAAAAAAGTGATTCTGGTGCAAACTCGTTTCGCCAACATTCAGTGTAAGCATAAAGCATTGTAATCCTTGGCAACCTGCTGCGGTTTAAGAGAAATAAAACACTCAGGGCGGTGCCGTTATAGGAAACTAATCAACTTTAACATGCTAGCCATAACCCCGCTTCATCACATCACCCCACGTTGATTATTTTCCTGTCGCAGCAAACGGGACACGCCGTCCTGTTTAATAGGACGCTAGCAGTTAAACACATCTACTGTAATTACATGGCTGCCAAAAATGATTACAATCTTTTTAAAATAATAAATAAAAAAAGTATGTATTTTAATATTAAGTATATTAATATATTAAAATAGAAAAAATATTTTACTAAGTTATATTTTCTAATTTACTGTAATGATGGAAAAATTAACAACAGAAACTGGCTAAAAAAATTAAATCATAAAATGCAGCTGGTTGCTAGAAGTCATCCATCCCAAAAATAGATCAATTGATTAATAAATAATTTCACGTTATTTCAAAATTCCTTATGATGCTGCTGAAAAGCTAATCTCAAAGCTAACCAGTTTAAATACAACAAACCCATGAAGAGCTAATGAGTGACCTTTGACCTTGCTATCGGCAACTCCAGAGCCACTTTCGCGCTTTCCGTTTGTGCTCACTGGGTTAATCGAGCACGTGATTGGAGTGTTCTTAGTGCAATTTGAGGTCTTACCCAACCCCCGACGCTCTTCTCTCACGTCCCCAAGTGTTGCACGTCTGTACATCATCCTCCCTTCAGACAATGTCAAAATGACTAAACTAAACGTGTTCATTGTTTTTTAACCGGAATTTTCATTTAAGAAAATATTTCTTGCATCTACCTAAAGCCTTATTCTTCTTCGACAGTTGATTTGTAATATTCTGATATTATTACTATTGTTTTGTACTGAACCTTTTTGCAACTTTGCATATGAAGAAAATAATAAATTCTTCTGTAATATGGTTCTAATCAGAGATAGGAATCAAAAATCACAAATTTCACAATTTTTGCTACGTAATGAAGAAAAACAAACTTTTCTAAATTTTTAGGAAAAAAACGATTTTCAATTCTGCTCGAGTTCGTTTGGGTTAGTTCCAAAGTTAGGTTTATAAAAGAAATCGATGTGTGTATCATAATTGTGTACATGTTAGCATGAATTTTCGGGTAAACAACCATTTTCAGTGATATAAGCGCAATGTTACTGTGAAGTGGGCGGAGCTTCAGAGAACACTCTAAATGTTCATCTTCTGTGGAGTTTTGTTATTTTTTTGCAAGTGATATTTAAAAGAAGACGTGTTACAAATACAATCATAAAGAAATTCTGATGAGTCTCATTTTAAATAACACCAGTTCATCTTCAGAATCACCACAAATAATATTTGAAATAAATGCAAACAAACCATCATCCTTAAAAAGTGTTCTATTTTATAAAACTGCTCTCCATTTCTAAATGCCCCCATCACGTCCAGGCTTACACTGGGGTGAAACTGATTCCTCATCTGCCACCATGGAGACAACTCACGAGTTCTGGTTCAGAATTTACTTTCAGACAATTTATCTTCTCTGGATCGGATGACACAAAGTTTGCTGGTTGCCTCTGCCAGAAGGTTGAATCAGCGTTTTGGGACGTCTACGTGAACGGATATATTCGAGTATGGATGAGATTAAAACAGCGCAGGTGAAAGAGGAGGCGGACTCCAAGATCATTTACAAGCAGCTCCACCTTCATTAGGAAGCACAGATACAGAATCATTCTGGATTTTTTACAGTGTATGTGGGGCGCCAATAATTTAAGTACTAAATCAATCTAATGCGGTTTGTCTCCATGCCTTGAGACTTAAATTGTGCTTCCCTGTACATATTGATTGTTTTATAAATATTGCATATTATAAATGAAGTTAAATTTTTGTTCATCAATTAAAAAAAAAATTTTAAAAAGAGCCGTTCACATTCGCAAGACTTCCATTTGTCCACGTCCTCATGCTGCCGCGTTTCATCATCTCTTGGCTCGCTCACTTTCAGCTGCTGGCACGATAAAAACATGCCAGTGTACCAAAGGGGTCTGTGGGTGGGCGCCCCCCCTCCTCTCACCGCCCACCCCCCCTAACCCGGTTGCATTTCATTGGCTCTTGATGACATCATGACTTCACCAAGTACGCTTTGTCCCGAGACGTCTGCAGCGACATGTTTACTCAACCCCAGTGATCAAATGCCAAAATTCTTTTAAAAAAGGTGTTGTGCAGAAGTTTGTACAGCCCATGGCTTCTGGGTGGGGGAAAAAATATACATTTATAAAAATAAATCATAAGAAATAAGAAAATGTGGGTGTATCTGCCAATAAAGAAAACATTAAAAAAAGATTTTTATTAATATTTATTATTTAATAAATCATAGTACTCATAAATCTTTTATTAATATCTGGTGTTAATTATAATATCAAAGTTAACTATAAGATTAAGTATTATTTATGGAGAAAAATCCTAGAAAGGGAAAAAAATGTGCACATAAATAAACAAAATAAATGATCAAAGTTAAATTGCTTAAATTTAAAAAAACATATTGTTATTATTTATTTACTGTGAACATTATATTTGATATCAGATTATGGTAGTTTTAATAGCTCTAATATTTTTTCATAATTGATTTTAAAATTTCAAATACAGAACAAATGATAATGAAACTGATATCCAGGTGATTGAGTTCAGAATAAAATTTAAGAATTAATCTCTACAGTATTAAGTTATTTAATGAACTATCTTGTTTTCTGCCAGACATCCAGACACGGTCAGAATTCTTTCAGCTCCATGAAGCGGCACTCAGACCGAACGCAAATACGAACTGGGGAAAAAAAGGCAGTTTACTTGAATACAAAATATAAAAGTGAGCAGGGTGTTAAAAAAAATTCCTGTAGCAGCGAAATTACTTAAAAATTTTACAAAAATAAATCCAGGTCACTAACACTGGGCCTCACATGTCATAACAGCTACAGCGACTCACTAATGTGAAACTTGATTTCAAAACGTACAATTGTCGACGACTTACCTGCGATTTTATATACAGATTACGCTGTCGAGATTAAATCACTGATTTTTTGTTTTTTTAAACATGGTGTGAAAGAAGGTGAATCTTGTACAAATTCATGAATAAGACTAGCTTTTCAATCAGGACCAAAGTACTAGTGCCCTATAAAAGGAAGAGGAGTTAGTTAGTTAGTTAGTTAGCTAGTTTATTAGCACTTTCACTGTTTAGTTATAATTTCGTTCACTCCCGGTGTGTTTTGCAGGTGTGGCTAAATGTAAATGTGTTTTGTGTAAATGTGTAGTTATTTAGTACAAAGGCAATCAGCAAGCAAAATGATTTTTTTTAGAATTTGGTTTGGCATAAAATCACTAAAATTTCAAAAATAAATTAATAAAAACTGATGAAACACTTCGTTCAAAATTATATTCAACTCATGAATCTTTTATCTTTTAAAGCCTGGATTTTTTTATTACTAAAAAATAGCATATAATGTAAAATGAATGTTTAATATTACAAATGCTAACATTTCATGTTTTTTTAAAAAAATAAATAAATAAAACGCTGATTTATGTCACCACAAAGTTCAAAATCAAATTTCTAAAAATTGCTGCTTGATACTCACAATAAGCTCCATGCTGTTTTCCCCGTCACGGATGGCGCGATAATCCCACAGCAAAGTAATAATCCAGCAGCGGGAAATGGAATTGTGGGTAATCCTTAATCCGTAAAACGTTCCCAAGCCGATAATCCAGAAGTTGTGTGCGGTCTTGAAATGGAGTCTTCGTTATAAAATCCTGCAGATCTGAAAGAGATTTACGCATTTGAAATGGCAAACAAATAAATGATCGATTCATAAATTTGTTACCTGCGGAAATATGATTCATTAGAAAGCTTTCAGTTTACGAATATTTAAACAGGAGGCCACGCCCCTTTCACCAAGACTCCTTTGGATTCTGACCCTTTTAATGTGTTATCATTTCTATGTAACATTTTATGGAAGGAGTCTCCAGTGTCAGCGTTTGGCAACTGATGGTGTAACTATGTTTCCTGTAACCGACACTTGACAAGGAAGAGAGATTCAGGTTCTTGCAACATTAATGGTTCTTTAAAGAACTCCAATTTTAATGAGAACCCATAAAGATTGCTAGTTAATCTGTATATAAGCTTATGTACAAATATATATATAAGATTTTGGAGTGTAGATGTGATAGATGGACTCTATTTTAGAACAGGGAAATAAAATGTTTCAGGAAAGGTTCTTTACAGAGTTAATGGTTCTCCATGTCTAAAGGGAACCTTTTCCTTGAAAGGAAAATCCTCTGTTCTGTGGTTCTGGAACAAACCAAAGAAACACTTAGGCAGCCAAAGTCAAACTCATTTCTGAGAAATAAGAGGTTGTTTAGATGGTTGACATTCTAAATAGGTTCTACATGGAACATTATCTCAAAATGTTGTAGGGTTCATCAAAGAACCCTTTACGCGTTGCCCTGGTGGGACAAACCCTTCAGAAGCTGCTAAACTTAACCTTGTTTTTAAAAGTAAAACAAAGAGTTCCTGGAGATTCTTTGGATTTTATCACCAGAGGAACCTTTAAAACTGCCACCAGGTTCTTGCAACATAAACGGTTCCTCATAGAACACTTACACATACCAATATTTCCCCCAAATGCAGATGTTTGCAATGCAGTAAAACTTCCTATGATTTCCATTTACATCTTAACTTTTGGTTCTTTAGACTTTTAATGGAACTTTCTGACAAGAAAATGTTCTTTTGGAACTTCGAGAACCCTGTTTTGGGGCACTGGAAAATAAAACTTCTTGTTTTTAAAGACCTGTAACAAAATGGTTCCATAGGGGTGCTGTAGATTGTTCATGCTTCTAAATTCTTGAGTGTAAATTGTGGAGTGGAAACCTGATGCTCTTCCTTGAAGAAGAAACGCACCAAAAGAACATTGTGGGTGCTTTCTAAAAGTCAAACAAAAGATTTGTGGAAGCTCTTTGTTTCTTTCTCATGAGGGGAACCTTAACGCTTCCTAAAAGATCCTTGATTTTAAGAAAAACCTTAATACAAACAATTTTAGATGCTGTATAGAACTTAATGATTTGCACATCTGAGTTAACGATTCTTTGGAGGTTTCACAGCTTGGATAACAGTTGGAATCTTTTCTGAGAGATTCCAGAGAAGTTCTTAGAAGAACCTCATAGTTCTAAGAACGTTTCAATGTTTTTCCCCAGAGAGACATACAGGTCATTTTGGAGTGCTAAGTAGAATTTTTGATGGTGTGTGATTTAGAATCATGGTTCTTAAAAATGTTTATAAGATAAGTCTGTACCAATGGGATCCATGGATTTTTTTAATCGTTAATTAAAGGACTTGAAGAAATTGAGAACCATTCTTTAGAGTTCTATTCGGAACCCCCCCCCCCCAAGACGTCAAAATAAAATAAAAGAAGTTAGTTTATTATAGTTGGCTAAAGGAAACTTCGAGTCGTAAAAAATCCTTTAGGGTTCTCACGGTAATCCTTAACATGGAATTCGTAACAATTGCCTCCAGGAACCTCTGTGCAACGGATAACGGTTCCTAAAAGAACCCAAGTATTAATAAGAACCAATAAAGACTCCGAGCAGGACCAGTTTCTTCCAAGTGTAGATGTTTAGCTGTTGCATGCAACTCGTTAACGTTTCTCCGTGTACATCTCAACTCGGGGTTCTTTGGGTGTTTGGCTGGTTCTAGATTTCTGACGAGGTCCCGATAATGAAATGTTCATTAGACTCACTGTGGGGTTTCAGTAACCTCGACACTGCAGAGTAGCAAAGTTACAAAAAAAATTTGTTTACAGCATAAAATTTTACAGTTAATCAAAACGCAGGTTTTGTTATTATTAATGTAAATGTAAACTGCATTAGAGGCGTGTGTGTGTGTGTGTGTGTGTGTGTGTGTGGTCAGCATAAAACAAAGAGAAGTTATAAATACTTTAGTCTGAGACATTTTCATCACTAAAAATGACTAAATGAACAAGAAGAGAAAATCTACACAGCATATTTTTTAAGTGAGTTCAACTTAAGTTTGTTTGTTTGTTTATTTATTTATTGTATATGTGCGCGCACACACACACACACACACACACACACACACAGTGCTACAAAAGAACCTCTGAAGTGCACTTACACTCATCTCATGCTCAAACTTTTTTTTTTAACATAAAATGATGTGAAATGTCTACACAGTAAAAAAACAACAACGTGTAATTAATGATGTAAAGTGCATTACAGCTGTGTGTGTGTGTGTATGTGTGTGTGTGTGTGGTCGGTGCAGAACAAAGGAAAAAAGGAAAAGAGGAAACAAAGCACTCGGGCTTCGCTGTACCTGTTGCTCATTTGGATATTTTTGTGCTTTTCATCATGCAAATCGTGCAAAAGTGCACAAAACTGTAACTGCGCGCGCGGTAGCAAGGTTCACATTAATTTTTTGATAAATAACCATTTTAAAAACTATTTCATAAATGATTTTCTGCTGCCTTGCTCACGTTGTTATTGCACTGCAAGCTTACATGGTTGCAAACGCTTGATCTCGTATTGTCTCGCGAGTGAAAACTATTGCAATGGGGTTTTTTTTTTTTTTTCCCCCCAGAAAATAACTTTTGTTGACAACATTGTGCATCATCCATACAACAAAAAACATGAGAGCGCGAGCTGAGACACACAACATCCTCTGAAGTTTCAATGTAATCAAACGGACTCGGTGCATGCATGCAAGTAATCCTCGCGACAACCAACAAACAACAAACAAACAAACAAATAACAAAGCAAAAAAAATTAATTAATTAAATAAATGAGAATCCCGGGTTGATGGACTGGAATGGATAATCACACGAGCGCGCGCGGTGTCTTGTTTTTCCTCCAAAGGCGACAGATTGGGAGCGTCCAACTTTGCAGGAAAAACTTTTCCCCCCTAATTAAACAATAAAACAAACCCCGCGTGCTCCAAAACAAAAGTGTGTGCGCGCAAAAAAAAAAGAGAAAATAACAAAAAGCACTCACCTGGACGTGGAGGAGCAGCTCGCGCCTCGCGGTGGCATCCGCTGGGTGGATAACAAAAAAAAAAAGTTGGAGCGCGCGCGTGTCCGTACTGGTGTTGATGGGTCCCTTTGTTTCTGTCTGTGCGCGCGCGCGCACGCCTGTGTGTGTGTGTGTGTGTGTGTGTGTGTGTGTGTGTGCGCGCACGTGTAAAGGAAAGATCGCGCCTTCTTCCTTTGAGCGCGAGTCCCGCCCTCACGCGCGCGCAACACCAACACCCGAGCCGTTAATCGATGCGCGTGCAGAAAATAAACAACGTGCACTGAAGAGATAAATGACACTCTTACAAAATCAACCAGGGTTCCTCAGTGGTTCTTTGGATGGATAAAGGCTCCAGATGTCTAACCGGGTTCTACTGATTTGTTTTTTATTATAAAGACTCAAAAAGTTTGAGAGGCCTGATTGTTTAAATGAGAACCGTTCCTCAAAGAACACCCCCCCCCCCTTAAAAAAATGACGTATAGATGTTGTATCCAGGTGAAGAGTTCTGCTAAAAACTTTAAAACGTTTAACGTGGCATTTCATTTTACAATGCAAAGAGTGGAACCTTCATTTTCACACACCCCCCCCCAAAAAAAAAAAAAAACCCAAAAACGTTCGTGCAGGGTTTCTCCCTGACAGAACCCTCAGAAGTGCCGCTGGGCTCATGAAATGTCAACGGTTCCTAAAATAACTCAACTTTAACCCAAGAGGAACCATAAACATGTTCCTGAATATTGAAGTTCTCACAATTCACTATAACGTTCCATGTGTTCTTCAGGCACCTCTCAGATAACGCTTGTTTACAAGTTAGAACGTTCTAGTGCTTAGAACGTTTTCTGTAAAGCTAACCCTTGTTGTCGGGTTCTACTAAGAACGTTTTCACCGCAAGGAAATGCCGGTAAGCGTTTGGAGCAAAGAGCGGAATACTAGTTTTCGTAGAACAACAGGTTCCCGTGAATGGTCCCTAAAAGATTTTAACAAGGACCCGTAATAATATTTCTGAATGTAGATCTCAGGGTGCAGGTTCTTTTGAAGTTTTAATGGCTGTAGCTTTCTCAATAGGTTGTAGAATGACAACATACACAAAGCACATTGAAGAATTTAAGACAAACCGACATCCAGGAGCCGAACCCACGTCTAACAGATTTAAAGCCATGCCCAACTGGAATTGACTTCTTTTGGATTTTGTGCATTTTGACCCATGCTACATTTTGACACACTCCTCCTAGATGGTCCATCAGATTCATGTCAGATTTGGTAGAAATGACGCTAAGATGTTTAAGTCATGGAAGGATTTTTGATTTCTTGCAAATCAAAGTGTTGAAATGGAGAAACGACGAACAAACAGAAACGTGTCATAAATTCAACATGCATTGTTTGATACGGCTCAACGGTTCACCGCTTATTGTTTATGATGGTTATGATGATATCCACGTGCCTGGAGTGCTAGTTTGGTGTAGCGCCACCACCTGGTGACTTTGTTTCACTGATCTCGATTGTAGTGCTTCTAGATGGTTCATCTATGATGATTCGTTTCAGATTTGGAGGGTGTTCTGATTTTATATTATGAACCGATTTTTAAAATGTTGAACACTGTCGCCATGGGAGTAACCCACAGATGACTTTGGGCACTTCTTAAAAGATTTCTGGTTTGTGTTCCACCAGTCTGATGAGTGACAGGATGTTTAACCAATGGGGGCTGGTCTAGAGGTGCCTACGTCATGACGTACGCCTTGAGACACATTTGCATGATAGTTGTTTGCGGACATGGAATATTTTTAACCTGGCTGAATTTGGTGCAACTAACTGCCATATCCGTTGCTCCTCCTCCATGAAGAACGCCCACAGACTGAGTACGGGGCAGCGTGAATCCTGCACTTTGCTGCACTTCCTATGCTTGACCACTAGGTGCAATAATAACTCTGTGAAGCTAAGTGGCATGGTGATCACCATGGTAACTGCGTTGGGCTCACAAAAAGGAGAAATTGCTCATTTAAAATTGTGAATGAGGACTTTATGCAGATTAACATTATAAGTAGGGGTTATGAAATAATAAATGATATCCACAGTAGCTCCAGTTGGATACTATGCAAGAAAACGTTGGCCAACTGCATTAAAAAATGTGCTCCAACACTAGCATAACATTTCAGCTATTAGCATAAACATGTTGAGGTGCATAAAAACACATCCCCAAATGTTTTATCCATTTTATCTAACAACAATATGCCAATTATTGCATTAGCTTTATTTATTAAAGAATGGCACGTCATGCCCATTTTATCTGTTTATATCTGTCTATAGAAAGTAGCTAAGTTACTGTATATACAATATATGCTTCATTAAGATAGCATGCTATGCTAACAATCATGTTTAGATGCACTATTAACATGGGCTAGTGAGCTAACAGAGTATATCTGGGCTTGCTAATTTCATTTTGTTGAGTAATTAAGAGCTCGTAGCTCATTATTTAATTATAAGCAAGCTAGGAGCCCAAGCTAGGAGACAGATTGAAATTTCTATCTATCTATCTATCTATCTATCTATCTATCTATCTATCTATCTATCTATCTATCTATCTATCACCAGAGCTATTTATTTATTATTTAATTATTTATGTGGCCCAAGCTAGTCACCTAATGGGGCAAACTTAGTGTGTATTTATTTATTCATTTATTTAACATATTAATCAATCTGTAGATCTATCTGTCTAAGTTTCCTAATTGAGTGACTATCTATCTATCTATCTATCTATCTATCTATCTATCTATCTATCTATCTATCTATCTATCTATCTATCTATCT
>JAOVVH010000054.1:3902538-3913704 GCA_028566435.1 Scorpiodoras heckelii
TATGTCTGTCTATCTATCTATCTATCTATCTATCTATCTATCTATCTATCTATCTATCTATCTATCTATCTATCTATGAATGTTCCTTTTATTGAAAAATTAAGTTGTATTTTCTAACAGGGATGTACCTCATTCACCAATAAAAAATGACCAAACAATGGCAAATAAATAAATGAACTAGGTTTTAAATATTTTTAAATGATTATTTGTTTTGTTTCTTTTTTTCTTGTTTGTTTAATTGTAAGGAAAATATAACCTAAAATAATCTACATTTTGTACATATATTTTTTACAATATATATGTTTTATTTAATTTAATTGTATTTATTTGTATTATTTTATTGTACATTATATACTTATTTGTTTGTTTGTTCAAGTTTATTTATTTATTTATTTATTTATCTATCCATTTATTTATTTTCACTGACAGACAAGTCTGGCAAAGTATCCTATTACTGCTCATCACCAAAAAAAAAACCAAAACCAAAAAAACAAAACAAATAAAGAAATAAATATTTAGTATCATGAAAAAATGTCAAATATATTACAAAATGACGCGTTTACATGTAATTAAAAATGCATTGACTTCATTAATAGCTAATTAACAACGTGTTTATAATGGTAACTACATTAGTAATTCCTATACCTGGTACTGAGAAGTTGTAAAAGACGCAGTGTAAATAAAGCTGCCCTGATTCCTACAGGTCCTGTGGCCACGCCCACATTACACACCCTGCAGTGGTAAAGAGGATGTGTGACCGTGTTCCAGCTGCAGGAATGGCTACGTCTCAAAACACAGTAGTGTCTGGTTTGGGACGCAGCCACCGAACCAATTCTATCATGCATTTAAAAACGTTTAAAATAAACCTTCATGTGTGTGTGTGTGTGTGTGTGTGTGTGTGTGTGTGTGTGTGTATGTGTGTGTGTGTGTGAGAGAGAGAGAGAGAAAATACTATTAATAATAAAGCAGACAGATGTTTTCCAGTTCGACTCCAAGCCTTTGCTAGCTGAAAATTACTTTTTTTGACAGTCGCATAGCAACTGGCGAGGTGGAATAAACCCTCGTCATTTGCACAGCCGAGGCAATATGATGAAATAAGCCGACACCCAGGTAAGAGTGTGAGCGCCAGGCTGCGTGTGATTGCATCTCGTCTCTGCGAGTGAGAGATAGCGGCCTTTAGCCAGCCGAGAAAAAAAAAACAGAAAGCGTGTCTGAGAATTTATCTGTTCTCTCAAGCGCCTGATCATATACTGCAAAAGTTCAAGTTTAAAGGGGAAACTTTAGCCGGAAAAAAATATTATTAAGCACGAATCATTCCTAACAGGCAGTCATTAAGGGTCAAGGACTCCTTGTAGGCAGAGATTAAGCGAGTCGGATTCCTTGGTGACAGACGTTAAGGGGCAGGACGTTTTGTACAGTGGTGGGGTGGGATGGCTTGCAGACTGACTGTAAAATCGCTGAAGGCAGACCTTGAGGGTCTAAGACTCCTAGTATGATGGCATTAAGTGTCTAAGATGCTTATAAGTAGACTTTAAAGGTTTATGACTCTTGGAGGCAGATATTAAAAGCCCATTGTGCCTTGTAGGCACATAAGCGTCACAGTGTTGTTGCAGATATTAAAGATGCATTACTTACTAGGGTCTCGACCTCCTCGAAGGCAGGTTTTCAGGGTCTGGAACTCTTTGAAGGCAGATTTTCAGGGACTACAACTCCATGAAGGCAGGTATTTAAGGGTCTAGAACTCCTTGAAGGTGGGTTTTCAGGGTCTGGAACTCCTTGAAGGTGGGTTTTCAGGGTCTGGAACTCCTTGAACGTGGGTTTTCAGGGTCTAGAACTCCTTGAAGGCAAGGTTTCAGGGTCTAGACCTCCTCGAAGGCAGGTTTTCAGGGTTTGGAACTGCTTGACAGACTTTAGTTGTCCTTGAATGCTGTCACAAAGGGTCTACATCTTGTAGAGGGTCTAGGATGCTTGTTAGTAGACATTAAGAGTCCAGGACTCCATTGCTTATATGCAGACCCTAAAGGTCTAGGATCCTTGAAGGCAGATCCTGAGTGGATGGGACTCTTTCCAGGTGCATACTGGGGTTGATACTGAAATTACCTTGCAGGCAGACAGAAAGAGATCTACGCGTATTTGTAGGCATACATGAAGGGTCCCTGGCTCCTTGAAGGTCTAGACAGTTGGCAGTTATAGAGAGATTGGGATGGCTGGCAGGCAGACATCAAAGGTGCAGGACATTTTGGCGACAGATACTGAGGGGCTAGAAATCCTTGCAGGCAGATATGAAGGTTTTCAGACTGCTAACATGCAAAGGATGAATTAAAGGCAAGTCCAAAGGGTCTAGGTCTTAGGTAGATACTGAGGGATCCCTGGGATTCCTTGTAGGCAGATGTTCTGGGTTAAGGAAGCTTGGAAGAAGAGAAAACATTACAGGCTAGAGACCGCTGGAACACCTTGGAAGCTGCAGGAAGGATCTAAGACTCCTAGGAGTAAGTTGTCTGTTTTATTACATGCTATTTTTTGCAGCTAATGGCCCAAAGGTCATAGGTCAGTCATCGAGTGCATGACGTTTTCTCCTGTTTTAGTATTTCATTGTGGAAATGTTCAGGAAATAAACAGGTAACACGAGTTCATCCAAGACACACAAACATTCTCAGATTTACCCCTGTGACTGCACCTCTCTGAGAAACGCTAGAGTAGGAAAACGAAAGTCTCGAGATAAACACAATGTTCTTGCTCTCTGTGTTGTAAGATCCCCTGGGTGGGTGCACGTGCGAAGACGTGACAACAGGACGCTCGCAGTGCAGCTTCCACACTTCCTGCAGCGTGTATTTATAGCTGCTTCGGTTCTCCATTCACCAAGCAGGTCCAGGAAGCCACACACACCCACACACACACACACACAGCTCAAGCTTGACTGAAGTGATAATGTGCAAATCGCACAGGTGTTGACTTTCTCATGTTTTATAATGTTAGCGTGGAGGAGGTGTGCACTTTTCTCTGTGTTGCATCGCAGTCAGTGTATGTGTGTGTGTGTGTGTGTGTGTGTGTGTGTGTGTGTCCTTCTTTTATTCTCTATAATCAGATATAGTTGTGTGTTTATGTTGCTGTGAAAGTTACGTGGTTAGAATTCCGGCCCTTCATCACGCTCTTTAACGGTGAAGCGTCCGTCTGCGGATACATTTACTGCAATCAAATTTTCACTTCCTCTTAGAATATATTGCCATAAATTGTCTTGGGGAAATGACACCCCTTTCCGTCTGAGCTGGACCCTTACCATGATTGCGACGGCACTCAATTGAAAAAAACAAACAAACCTCAAAACAAAAACAAAAAAAACCCCAAACAAACAGCAAACAAGCAAATAATGAATAAAGTCAGGCGGCTGATTCCAAAGTGATTTCACGTCAAAAATTTGCCGTCGTTACAATAGTCATTTGTGTGTGTGTGTGTGTGTGCGCGTGCGGGGGAGGGGTCATCAGATTTCACGTGTCACGTGTCTGTGTCACGTGTTCAATAGAGCTTGCAGCAGAATCCCGATCCAAGCCATGATCTGAGGATGAAGATGAAGCTCGGTGGTTTAGCATTTGCTCTGTTAGCAGTCTTGGGGTTTGAACCTGGTCACCAGCGTGGAAGCTAGCGGAAAATGACAAATGAAATATGCAAATGCCAAATATGCAAATGACATGAATTGAAATAATTTTCTGAGGTCTGTACTAATAAAAACACTATCGCAGGTGGACAAATGATAAATCCCTTAACTGGCCAACTGTCCACGTAGGAGCTACGAAACGTGCATTTTTGTTGTCTCATTGACAAGGCTGTGTTAAAAGTGCTAGCTAAGGTTAGGGCTAGTAAGCTAGCCACGTCAAACAAAGAGGTTTCTGACGTAGCATAATGACCAAACTGTGTTGGTATTCTGTCCTCGCGTGACACATGAAAGCTAGCTTTTCCAGTTTATTTTGTTCCTAGAGCGCAGCTAGCAACCCAATGCTAGCTGTCGTCCCGACTAACTAGCCACTGCTTGTGTTTGTTGAAGGAGCTTGTGGGATTTGGGAGAAGTAGCATGTATTAGAGATATATAAAATGAAATCTATCCTTCTGCAAAGGTTAAGAAGGATTAGTTTTTCTGTCTGTTGAACCACCAGACCATTTTGAAAACGATAAAAACAACAACAACAACAAATAGCCCATATAAGTAATCTAGTTAGCTACATGTTCCAGCACCAGGGGAACTGATTTGTCCTCGTCTGATTACATCCTTAAAAGTAACCCAGAGATGAAGTATTTATGGACCTGCCGTTCCTAATGGTTCTACCTATGCAGAGCAGGATTGTGTCTTTTATTTTCCTTTTTACTCGACGGTAATTTGATTATCGCAGCAGTTCATTTGTGCGCGACTCCGTATGAGAGAAGCAGAACGCACACAGGACGCAGCAGGACACGCGACAAATTGGCTGCTGCAAAAATGCTAATTTGACGCCTTTTTATGTTAACGGCCTTGACCTCAAAAATGGCTCCTCACAAATGAAGGTTTCTGTGTGTGTGTGTCTCTGTGTGTGTGTTAACGGCATAAATAAAGTATTCATGAATTCCATTTGCAGAGCACACAGTGCCAGGACTAATTATTTTCACAGAATGCTCACTAATGCCGTTCCATTTTCCCAGTCTGATCGACTCAATGGCGTTAAATGTTTCATTTTTTAAACGTTCACCAGAACAATAACGGATCAGAGAACTGAACGGTTTCCAGTTTTTTGTTGTTGTTTTTTTTTTTTAAACAAAATGTTCAGAGTTATTAGCACCATGCTGGTTTTATTAATGAGATCATCTCGATTCAATGTGGTCGTATTTTAACCCTTGAAAGTCGTCAAAACTAGTTCAGTAGGTGAAATAATCCTTTGTGCACGTCGGAAAGTTACAAGAGAGATCCCTCAGGGTCCTAAATTCCGTCAAGCTGACTGACTGCATAATTTAAAAGGTTAACGAGCTCCACCAGAGGTCTGAAAAAACATGACAAAACTAAAATAAAATAAAATAAACAGATAAATTTTATTCATGTGTTTAATCAAATGTGCATTTGACATTAACTGAGATCATAATGTATTTATCCCACATCACTCTGATTCCGGATTGTGATTGGTCAGGTCTTAGTGAGAGTGTATAGCTGCTATAATGTGTTTATAATGACCGCTATAGGCACTAGCTGCTAGAATGTAACCATAAACAGATAAAAAAGGACATAACGTTTCTTTAATAAACAGTAACCGTCGCTCGCTTGTTATTTCACTTCAACAGCACCACACGTAGTTTATCATTCTTTACTTCATATAAATATATTTATATATGTACGTATGTTTTTAACGACAGCAATTCTTCCACAGCAAAGTGTTTATGGAGTCCGTTGATTAGCGAGCCGAATCGGCGACAGCGGTTTCTGATTAATTAGCTGCACAGGAGAAACAGCAGTTAGTCTTCGGTAATTGCTGAACTAGTGTCACTTTCTACACACGCTAATAACCTCCACGTGTTCATAAGTCTGTAAATTCACAGGATCTCTCTCTCTCTCTCTCTCTCTCTCTCTCTCTCATTAAGGTCCTGTGTGGAGAGTTAAATCATTCTCACTGCACTTTCCAATTAGTGCCTTTCATGTCTCGTTATGAAATCAGCATAAAACACGGCGACTTTTGACACAGCTGGTGAATGGAGATGGTATGAAACACTCGCTGACACCAAGCAACAGATCGGTTATCATTAGCATTTCACTGAAATCAAGATTATTAGCCTTATTCGAACTCAAAACTCAGTTTGTGATGTCACTAAACAAATACCACAGCTCTGGACCAATCACGTCTGGAATTCAAGCTAGCTAACGTTAGTTTTGAACGATACTCTGGCACTGGTTGCCATGGTTACATTATATTCTGGCAGGTTTTGGTTATGGAAACGAGGCGGTAAAATAAGACTTGCAAGCCAGAAATGAACTAGCTGCGAGCGAAGGTAGCGCTATTCGGCTTTCCTAATTTGCATAATCATGGTTTAGGGATGTTTCTGGAACATTTTGGGCAAGAGGTCACTATGATATTAAGGAATTTACTGTTCTGCATAAGTTGTAATGGTTTAAAACTGTACAGTCACAAAAAAAATTGTAAATGATTTTTAATTAAAAAAAACATATAAAAGATGGAGGAGGAGTTTTTGGAGGAGGAGTTTGTGGAGGAGGAGGCATTTTTGTTCAAGTTGCTGAATTTGTAACTACGATGTCCTTAACACGCTGCCCAAAGGCGTTACGACTTGATTTTAGCCGAGCCATTAAATCTGATTTTTTCCCTCTTTAATTAGGCGGGGGGCTTTTTTAATATTTAATGCGATAATCTAAAATTCACACTTGCTAATGTGTCGATGAGGTGACGGTTCTTGCATGTCAGAGTGGAGAAATGGCGAAGTGGTTCTGAGTCTTTAAGAAAATTTCCTTCCTAATAATGCTCTTTCTCTCTGAGACATGTTTTAATATTGATTCATGAATATTTTAAAAGGTACATTTTCAAGGAAAGTTTTTCTTCTTTTCTTAAAAAGTTAAACATGTTAACGGTTCTTTGAACATCTCAGGTGTTTTGCTATCAGGGGTTCAAGAACAACACTTTCGGGAGCAAGTTTATAGAAATCTGGATATGAAATTTAAATTAAATGAAATATTTCTAATCAGCAGATCAAACGTGACAGTGGTACAGACAAACTCCTTAAAGAACCCTTGAGGAACCTTTTCTCTAACAGTCTACCAAGTATCAAGAAGCAAAGTGTTAACTTCCCGACAGGTTCTAGATAGTAAGAAAAAAAACAGTCAGTAATAATTTGTAGTGCGTACTTACCCCTTAAAACACACACTCTTAGAACATTGGGACTTGTAATAAAAAAAGGATCCTTTAAGTGTTCTTTGGATAAATAAAGGTTCTTAACTTCCAAAAATGGGTTCTTCAAGGGTTCCTTGGTTAATTAAGGGATCCTGGCTTACATACAGAGTTCTTTCGGAGTTCACTGGGTCAGTAAGGGTTCCTAGCGTCCAAGCTGTAAAGCCTCCTAAGCTGTAAATTCGGCCACTTCAGCAGGAAACGCGTGTAAATTGCGACTTTAGATGTGTTGGCATGTTGGCATGTTGGCGTGTTATTCCTGCAGAACCACATCCTCTTTTCTACCATCATTCTCTCTCTGTATCTCTCTAAAGCAGGAGCGACAGCGTTCAGTAACCAAAAGACAAGAAGGAAACAAGATGATAAGCATTTTTTAAATCGTGCTAAGTTGATACATACACCGATCAGCCATAACATTAACACCACTGATGGGTGACGTGAATAACGTTGATTATCTGATGACAGTGAAGAGTCAGATCTCAAAGCTGACATGTTGGAAGCAGGAAAAACGTACGTAAGTTATTTACATTAAGCTAGACTTCTGTATAACAATCTGATACTGATTTTAAATAATAATACATTAATAAATAATACAGTAACAGGGTTTTAAAAAAAATAGCAATCCTTGGATAAATCCAGTAAAATGTAATATGTTTACTTTTTTATATTTTTTATTTAATATTTTACAATTAATAATCTTATTACTTTTTTTTTTGTATGATTAGAGTAATTTTTGAATACTTAATGGTGATTAATAATAAAAATAATAATTTATTTCAGGCATTTCTTGCATAATTTAAATTACTATATAATAATAATAATAAAAAAAATAAATAAAAATAATAATAATTATTATTATTATTATTATTAGTAGTAGTAGTAGTCTTTGTTGTAGTAGGAGTAGTAGTATTATCATTATTAATTAATAAATTTATTTATTTAATAATTAAAAATAAATATAAATAATAATTATTTATTTAATAAAATATTAATGAATAAAATCACATTTATTTATTTATTATTACATTTATTTTGAAAATAAAAATATATATTTATTTGCAATTATTGCATCTAAACCACCACGAGCTGCATTTTAAAGCCCTGATTCTCCAGGAAACACTTACAGCATGTACACAACGTTAAAGATCAATTAAACGCAACGAGTTAACGATGCAGTAAATCTCGTGCTTGTGGAAGTCAGTGACGTCGCTGCGCGTTACAACCTCCACGCTACGAGCACCTGACACCTGGCACACACACGCCATCAGAAACATCAAAAGCCCGACGGAACCCTTCAGATCCGTCGCCTGGATCTCTCCATATTTCATCTCTGACATGACGGAGAGATGTGAGAGCGATACACCGCTGCTTTACACCCCGGAGGCCATTCTACCCCTGACTGAGCAGAGAACACTCCTCTGTCTTCAGAGGCATGGGGTGATGGGGGGTGATGGGGGGTGATATCACTCTGAGGAAGCTTCAGGCTGCACCAGAGCTAAAAATCAACCAGAAACACTTCAGGAGAAAGATTTCTGTTCTACTAGTGGAAATGTGCCACTAAATGGATAAAAAAAAAGTCTTTAATAAATGAAGAATTATGGTGTAATCTGCAGTCTAAGAAGAATAAAACACTCTGGGGGGGGGTGTTTTTACAGGAAAATTATCAACTTCAGGGTGGAAAGAGTAACCTCACTCGGCCAATTCAACACCGTTATGGATTATTTCACTATAACAGCACAGCACACAGGGGTTTACTCCTTACTTCCTTTTTAATAGATAGCCCCCTTTCCAAGCCCCGCCTCCTGAACCATTTACCAGTTAAACTGTTGTTAAACTTGCACTCCGGACTTGAATCTGTAAATAACTCCTCTTGTTTAAGTGCACCGATTGAAGTGATTGTACAAAAAAGTTTCGTAGGTTGGGTCAGTCTGGAATAACTCCACCCCCCTCCCAGGCCCCGCCTCCTAAAATCTGAAGGGACATACCGAGTAACTCTAATCTTGAATTATTTGTAAATAAATCCTCATTTTTTAAAGCGATTAAAGGCGACAATTTTGGTAAAACTCCACCCCTTTTAGGCCCCTCATCCTAACGTTTAAAAGAATTCGAATGAAAAATGAGATATAACAATACTGAACTAATACTGAACTAAATACTCTCGTTTATTCTAAAGTTGTATCGACATATTGATTCCACTCTAAACTTGAGTTTGTAAATAGATACTCTTATTTAAGTGCACGAAAAATGTAGCAGATTTTCCTAAGATAACGCAGGTAACTTTTAAGCTAGCTAACTGTGTTATTGTTACTGACAATTTAAACATAACAACTTTTAACTTAGCTTTGTCCTACCCAAGTCAACGATTTGCTCTGGGTTTCACGGTTTTGTTTTGCAGTTCTGTCCCAGTATTTGTAGTAGCACATCAAAGCTAATAGCGTAACATAATGCAGAGTAGTGCGGAAGGGAAGGGGCGTGCTCCCGATGGCAGGCTCTTTTTACATATTTACATATCATGCATATTCACAGCTCATAGCTCATAGCTTCTAGGCCATGCTAACAGATTACTGACTCGTTTCTATACAACGTTTGTTCATTTCTCATGATTGTTTCTGTCACAAGCTTAGAGACTTCTCCTCGGGAAGGCAAAGAAGAGACGGAATAAAGAAGGGATGAGCGTGAAGAGAGAGAAAGAGAGCGAGAGCAAAGGGTGATAACAATCTGCTGCTTGGCGTAAAGATCAGAGTGACGGCTCAGCCGGTGTTGAGTGTCACATCACATCAGTCTTCACAGGTGATGTCTCTGAGGAAAGATAAACGAGAGGAAGATTCTCTCTCTCTCTTTCTCTTTCTCACTTTCTTTAAATGCCAGTAAAGACCAAAAGCTTTCCACGTGCAGGGAAATGCCAATCACGGGGGAGGAGGTCAGGTGGGGAGGTGACGGGATTTTTCACTTCGTTCAGAGCGAATGAATTCAGACGTGTGGAAACGATCTAATCCCGGAGGAGTGCGGAAGCTCAGGCTGCACCAGACTGTGTGTAAAAGGTTAGCGTGAGACGAGACGTTAGCGTGAGACGAGATGTCGCTTCAACGATGTTCGACTTTAATCACGGCTCCGTCCTCTCTCGTTACAGTTTCAACACCTGAATTTGGTCGCATTTGTTAAAACATTGTTCCTCACTTTAATCAACAAAGGGTTAATGTTGATTAACTTGTGCAGCTAGCAGGTAGTTGTAGCTTATAGCATCTGGTTTAGCAACTAGCAAACTGCAGGTGTAAATAATCGGCTTAGAAAAAGTTATTGTAGAAACGTTTTCAGAAATATTCCACCTTCAGTCTTCAGGCCACGCCCCCTAACTGTACAAAGCCAATTCATGAGATGCTAGTGTGGGATATAGACTTAGCATGCAACGCTAAACTGCTGGTAGCGATTTTAGCCTCATAACGCCGAAGGTTACTTTCATGCCGGAAACCAGAAGTAACAGATCTGTGACAAATTAATGGAAAATTCGACACTTTTCCCTGCAAATTTTGTGTAGAAATGTTGATGTTTTGAATTTAGTGGAACAGCTCAGAACGCCACAGACACATCTGGATAAAAGTGAATTCTAAGAATGGGTTTCAGTCATATGGTTCTACTGGGGTTTTAGATAGAACATTTAAAGGTTCTCTCTGAGGGACCTGCTTTCTGTTTCCTCGTCCTCCAACAATTTACACATGACTTTTTAAAAAAATAAATAAATTCACTTCAAGCCATAGGTGGAGATACTCACGCGGTAGGTGGGTTTATTGATAAATCCAATGACTTCATGTTTCAAACTTTGGGGTTGGGTTGGCTGCTCTCCAGAGACTCGAATGTGCACAAAACCTGAAAAAGTGATCAAATAAATTATAAATTGACAAATTTTTGAAACAGATTTTTCAGTGTTGATTTGTTTTTGTACACTTAAATAAACATAATCCTTAAACTAACTTTTAAAGCTCGAAACCTTTCAAATGTTTTGCTCTCATTTTGTTAAGAAACATGTACAACACGATGCTTGTCGTGTATCATAGAAATGGCTTGAATTATCATGATTATTGAAATTTTTGTGACATAACTCACCCATAGATATCAGGCTCAGTGGCTGGATTGGTATTATTATTATTATTATTATAATTATTATTATTATTGAGCTTGAAAAGCACTATATTGTTATCCCACATACTACCACTACTACTACTACTTCTTATTCTTCCAAAAGATTCTGCAATTAATACAG
>JAOVVH010000054.1:3978685-3990245 GCA_028566435.1 Scorpiodoras heckelii
TATATTTTTTTTTTTTTTGCATAGACGAAATCGCAGGAGATGCACCTTAATTTTTACATGTTATAACCTGATAAAAGTGAGCTGTAACAGTATCAGATGAGTGCTTGGTCAGCATATCCTTCAAACCCTTGGCATGGACAGCACATTCAACTGACTCAAAGAAAACCCAATCTTTTTGTATTATTATAAGACAAATCAAAAGGCAAAATGCACAAAATAAACCTCATTACACAATAAAATAAATTAAAAATGTCTAAAATGCAAAAATATCAGAACAATTGTTATTTCATGCCTTCACTTAAATTAAAGCAATGACTAGCTAGGAAGGGCCAAATGAAAGTCAATCAGATGTTCCAAGTTCTATTCATGCATCAAGAACATATTTAATAAACACCATGCCGGCGTAACCATCGAGTTCCTAACAAGAACTTTAAAGCTGAAGATAATGCTGAGGACACGTAAATGGTAACATGAAAGAAATATAATTTACTTAAATGCTGGCCTAGTAGAACAACATCTGCACGTATTTTAAGGACAAATGAATCTTGCACACAAAGGTAGTTATAACTTTATTCTTCTTTCACTCCTGCAAGTTAAATATAATTATAATAATAGCACTTGGAGTGCGAAAAGCATCGGTATGAACTCGGAGTCCTTATACCTGTGCTTATATTACAAGTGACGTACAAAATCCTTGACATATTCCACGGCACAAAGCGCGGGCCGGTGAAGAATGCAGTATCTGTCGCGCCTCTATGCGGAAAGATAAAACTCTTTTGAAGATCTGGACAAACAGGACCTCGCTAAGAACCTAATCCAGAAACATGATCACACGGCGCAGTGCGGAGATACAAAAAACGAGCGCCTAAGCACTGCTGTACAAACACTGAGTAGCGACTGCGATTAATTATGATTAAAAAAAAAGAATGATTCTTGGCCACGTGTTTTGACGGGAATGAAACAGAAAAGTGTACTCATGTCTGGGAACAAAGAGTCAGCAGGGGTCCATTAGACAGAAAAGGCTCATGGTGTATGAAAAGGCATCTAAAATGATCTACAGTAATAACCAAGGACTGAGGGGAAAATAAAACTCGCTGACGGGGGTTTGTTAGCTGTAGCGGGTAAAGATGTTGGTTTTTTTTTTTACACTTGACCTCATCCGAGGCTGGCGTGGTCGCTGCAGGATTTGCCCATCTGTCTTGGCGCTAAGATAATTTCGTTCCGACATATTAAGTATTCCTTACTGATCTATTCCACCAGCGCTTTCAGAAAAGGTCCTGCATCTTTAATTTCCCCTGCTTAAAGCCAGCATGGGCGAAGGTGACGAGCTGTCAGGGTAAACACCTGTCCGTGTGGTAACGCCACCATTCCGCGATATCATCCCAATTTATCTCCGCTAACCCTTTTCTCACACGCGGGACTAATTATGAGACTGCTTTTTTTTTTTTGGG
Source organism: Scorpiodoras heckelii (assembly GCA_028566435.1). NCBI lineage: Eukaryota > Metazoa > Chordata > Actinopteri > Siluriformes > Doradidae > Scorpiodoras > Scorpiodoras heckelii. The sequence continues at coordinate 3,980,137 of JAOVVH010000054.1, forward strand.
TGGGGAAGATTCTCCATCTGCATCCCTTATTCATGATTCAGAGCATCCGTCCAACGATAATGAGACGTGGCAATTCCTCGCGAGAGCCGAGCCATTTATCATCGGGAAGTGGACGGATCCTGCAGATAAGATGGCCTAAACGCACCGAGTGCCAGGATGGGCCGGTCTGCGAGTCTGGCTGTCGTTTCCCCCAGCCCCCTGCGGTCTCCAGTGCCAGCCGGGCACTCATTACCATTTGGAGGAGTTATTAATCTGACACACTCACAGCCCCCCCCCACCCACCATCTTTAACAGGACTGGCTGAGAGATCGCATCTTCCTGCGAACTCCCTAAACACCTCCTTTGTTGGGATCAACTACCACATCTTAAAGTTAATAATGAGACTCGTATCAACAAAGACATCACGACTTCCCCTTTGTCTGAGACTCGTATTCCATGATGAATGTGTGGTCATAATGAGAAAGCAGAACCTGTTTCATCAAGGCTAGAAATCAGTTGAAATGTCATGCATGCCACTGTGGGGAAGTGATGGTAAAAATCACCAACATGACACACACACACACACACACACACCTTTTCATGCTTGCGAATAATTCCACACAAATCTGAAATAAAGCCGCTCGAGCCGGTAACCTTCGCTACTGAGCTGTAATGAGGGTAATTATACTGACCTCATGTATGTAGAGGCTCCATTTACAGTCCGTGTCACTGGGAGCACTCATTATACCACAGAGTACCTGATTTCTGCACATAATGCTTAGAGAAAAGTGTTCAATTCCACACCTTACACATAAAAGGAGTTTTTAAAGCTGAAAATATTCAAGGTGAATAGACTAAAGAGCCAAAAAGGATGAGAAAGTTGAAAGGATTTTCATGAACACTAAGAACGGAAAAACGGCAGACGAGAATCAGATCGCAAAAAAACCCCAGTGCAGTCAGAGTAGAGCAGGTTTAACGGTAAAGAGATCGGACTGCGTAATGCCTGTTTTACTCGGTGTTTTGTGACTCAACGACGAGAAACCGAAACCCAGTGTTTAAACAGAGTGCATCACCTGTGAAGCACGGTGGTGGTAGTACCATAGCTATTTCTGCTGGTCTCTGTCAGGGGGAGAAGAAAAATCAGAGCATAAACTCCTTCGTCCTGAACACGTCAGCTTTATTTCTGACTGTCACAAAGCACTGACACTGAAGACTCCTTCCCTAAACGTTAAACACCTCCTTAAGTAAGTGAACGTGCAATCTCTGAGGCTTTTACGAAGGCGGGATTGTACAAACTGAGCATAACAAACGGTGAGAGAGTAAGGAGGATACTGGCTTTTAATTTAGAGATTTTTATACGTATTAATTAGTTCACTCGTTCGTTATTACTTTATTTTGGATAATGTGTGACAGAGGTGTGACTGTATCGGTGTCCTTATACTACAATAAAGGCAATCTGTAAGAATAATAAACAATATAATATAATCATTAATCTGTCACTTAACTGTTGGGTTTCTTTACTCAGTAACACATTTTTCGTTATGTTTCTGAAAAGGAGACGAAGCGGAAGGAAGTGAAGTAAGGAACACAGAGAATTAATCATTGTAAATTCAATAACACTCCAAAACACGATCTTTCTTTCAAGCTACTAATCCCTAAACAAATTTTTTTAAAAAGGAGCACTTAAACAGCACAAGACCGTTCACCGATCATTACTGACAGAACTGGAGCAGCTCCCTGCCTTTGATGACTCAGTCTTAGTTCTTGGTTGTTCAAGGAAAATAAAATCCCGTCGTGAGGCTTAGTGAGATTAAAACACACTCTTCAAGGGTTTTTCTTAGTAAACATTAATCCTTGTCCTTGTATGAGTCGGGGCACGTTGGTGGATACACACCTGCCCACGTGCGTTCTCACGTCCTGAACATGGACTGACGCTTGACAAGGTGTCCACTACTAAGAGCTGATTTATGAACTCTGTTTCCCTTTTAAAATAATAATCTTTGGTAAACATTTTACTTCCTGTAAAAAAGGCTATAAACTGGGTATGATAAGAAGAATACAAAAACACTCGGGGACTCTGTGCTGTTATATGGACGTAAAAGTTTTCAACTGGATCACAGCTTTCAAGATGCCCGACACTCTGTCAGCTGTGGGCGGAGCCTCTGAAGAGGAGCCCGGACGGTTCGTCCGTCAGCACTTACACTCTCTGTCTGTTTGGATAAGTAAGTGTGCCACTTGGTTGGTTGGTAAATCGTGAGTAAACAAAACCCCAGAGTGATGAGTGGGGCCTGTCGTGCAGCTCCGCCGTGGAGCCTACACCTGGCTGTCTGAAAGTGCCAAAGCCAAAACAAGGAATATCCCTAATCCCACTGTGGGGGGTCTCAGGAACGGGCTAACGCTTACATTTGACATGCAGATGCCAAAGAAAAACAAACAGATGAAGAAACTTAAATCCGTTTAAAGCACATCCATCCACATGGTGTTTTGTTTGGGGTGGGGCTGCTGACTCACTTTAACATCCAGAAGGCGTACTTAAGTAAACTGAAAACATTCCAGTGGACTAAAAGCACAAAGTCAGTGAACGAGAAACACACTTTACAAGGCAAACGTGAACGCTCACCACGTGAGCCGCGACCTGCTCCATCTTGGCCGCCGGAGTTCCGGGTCGCGGGTAGAACTGGTTGATGAAGAGACTCGGGAAGCGGTACTTTCTCACAAGCTCCATGGTCTGCTGGAAGTCCTCGTCCGTCTCTCCCGGAAAGCCGCAGATGATGTCGGTGGCGATGGTGATGCCTGGAACCCTGCGAGAAATGGAACCAGGGTAAAGCATTATTTATTTATTTTAATTCCTACACAGGATATAGCACAAAACAAAGGTACTAGCTGTACGGATAAAAAAGTGTGACGTGAAGTTCTCTGATCAATAAATTTGAATCCTTGGTGTAAATGGTAGGAGTGGTATCAGAGGAACAAAACCACAATAATCAGTTATCAACGTGACCACTTAAAACACCACTACTGTAAAGACGCTTTCACACACTGGATCATGGGGCACATAGTATAGTGTATAGTGATGCTATAAAGGAAAGAAAACTTTACTACTACTTAAATAAATCATTTTTTCCCATTCGTTATTATTTTTTTTTAACTTTTACATGAATCTCTCTTAGGTTCAACCCTGCGACTTTCCCTTCATCAGAGCCGCGCGGTAAACAGGAGCTCGTATCAGAGCGGTAGATATATTCCACCCCTGCAAGGTCTCACTGGGACCGCTCTCCACTCTAGAACCTTATTACCAGCCTCCACAAGCATCGACTGGCCGCACACATGCTGATTAAATTAGACTTTCTGCTGAGGAATCAGTTCATCGATTTCCTTTCGCATGTATCCTATTATTATCGATCATCGACCTATGGGAAAGGAAAACAACTCCGAGGCCTCGCTCAGAGAAGTCCAATCAACAAAGACTGAGAGTAATTTATGCTCCGGGAAAAAAGTCAGCCAGCAGTCAATGTGTCTGCGCCCTTTAAGCATTTATTAGCTCATCGACAGCGCTTGTTGTCTGTGTGAGAGCCAAATGTCGCGGCCTTGTGAGTTACATTTACATTTTGTGCAAAGATGCCTGCAGAACTGGGAGGCGGGAAAACACTGCATCTGTTCAAGATCAGTTTTCTGTGTTATTTGAAAAAAATACTCTTTTTAAGAAGCGGAAAGTTTGACACGTTTTATTATATAAGCAACAAAAAACCCCAGCTAACTCTAAGCTCATGCTAATGACGGGCAACCTTTCGTTTTGTATGAAAGCGCACGACTTGTGACGGAGCTGCGATTTCTTGATTCTACGGTTACATCGCATCCTGATATAAACGCAACCTGTCAACAAACGTGCTTGAAGAATTTACAAAGAAAAATAAGGAATGCTAGGAAGCCGCTAGTACGGTTAACTCGCTCTGGTGATCTAAACTGAGAACAAAGCTAGTACAAAGCCGAGCAGTAACATGTGAATCCGACAATCGCTACAATCCTAGTATCTTGTCAGCTAGAACGTTTAGCCATCCAGGAACGCAGGTGGAACGCAGGTGCTAAAAGACTGTGCTGTAATTCCGAGTGTAAATCCTGTGCATTATGATTTGAACGCCTGTTAACCTTCAGTATATTCAGACCGTGTTTTGCTTTCGTACAGAACAACGTACTTTCCTGCAGTGCTTCAGTTCTTCCTGTTGGCTGGAACAAAACTTGCAACTTGCGCTTGCAAAATGCCAAATGCATGCTAAAACTGTTCGCAATTGAATAAGATTAGCAGGATGGACCAGACGTCACAACGAAATGAAACCGTATACGTATCCGGCCATTGCTCCTCGTCTCGTCCGTGTGTGCTTTCACGCATGCCTATCGACGACGCCGTCTTGTGCTCATTCTTAATCAGGTTAGTCTTAGTAGCACATTTGCCACAGATAACCTTTGACCTATTGATACATCTGTACTTTCAGGCGGCATTAATAATCGAGAGCTTCCTCAGGCAGCTATGAACCCTTGACTTCTTTAATCTGGGAATCTGGACAGAAAAAGTCCTGGAGGTAACTGGACAGACTGGTGTACAGGTCGAATTTTCCAGCACTCAGATCTCTAGTACCTATGGTCATGGCAGCCATTACTGGGATATATTAACTTTAAAAGAAAGAAAGAAAGAAAGAAAGAAAGAAAGAAAGAAAGAAAGAAAGAAAGAAAGAAAGAAAGAAAGAAAGAAAATTTCACCCAATGGTGCAATGTGACTGAGCTTCATAATGGAGCTGGGTGTCGATTGAAGAGTTTGTTGAAAAACATGGAAAATGAAGAGGCTCTGGTTCATTCTCCATAGACTCATAAACATACACATAATCTGAGCTATTTGTTTACTAGCTATCCCCACATCTACAAACTGAATTAAAAGATGCTTAGAACGGGGAGAAAAGGCACAGCCTCATGCACATGCCATTAGTGATCCCCGTTCGACCGAGCATGGTCAGGGCCACTCGGCAAACACTTCTTAAAGGTTGTGCTATTTCGAACACAATGAGGCATGCAGCAATGTCCTGAGACCAATTAGCGAGGCAAGCTGTCCACAGAGGCTCAGTGCTGGACGGATAATATTCACCGTGCCTCGTTAGATTGAGCTCCAAGCCTGAGAAGGGCTAAGCTAGGACGTTAGCCTCTGGTGATAATGGGTCTATACCGCATAATGGAGAAGAACATCTAATACCAGTTGTCATATGAGCGAAGCCATGTCGTGGATGTCTGGAGGTGTGGAGTGATGAGGTCGGCATGAAGAAAGTCGTCAACCGGAGTGAAATGGACTTCCTGTATTATTGTGCGAGAAATCTGAGGAACTCGACTAACAAATGAGCTCATGAAAAACTCCTGCACCGAGTGAAACAAAAACATGACAGGCCACAGGATGATATCCAGCGAAATCAGCGCATTCGAGAAAACTGAGTGCATCCGTGTTCTTGCGTCTCGCTCTATCAAGAGGAAAGGAATCTATAGCTCATCATGGAGCGGCGAAAAAGAGAGGATGTGATAGAGGGTGAAGGCAAGCCATGCTCTCTCGCTCGAATCCATTACCTTCTCTCCACCTCTTCAGGCCCCTTGTGAAAAAATGGATTGAAAAGAGCGTGGAAAAAAGTGCTAATCAAAAATGATAGACCTGGCAGCTCATCTCCTCCGGTCTGGCAGATGGAAGACTCTTTAATGCACCGCTGGCTTGTCATGCCGTGATTGCCCGGCTCTTTGGATGCACCATAATATGGCTGGTTTAAGCATTATTATGGCGCATCTCTCCTCTCTCCTCTCACTCAGTCCATTGTTACACTTAACTACAGCACAGGTGGTGATTGCTAAAATCTTTCCTTAACGTTATCATGGACGTTACTGTTTCCACTGTCTGTAGCAGCTCGTTCACAGGGACTTGTACGAAGGACGCTGCACATAAATGGAACAAAAACTGCATTACTTTTGGATCATTAAAGAGAAGGAGTGGTCAGTGACGGTGCTTCGTAAAGCTGGAACTATGTAAGGACAGAGGAGTTTACACTCTGTGGCTGCTCAGTAACAAAAAAGCATTGACAAGCTGCCTTTTATTTGTCTTAACTTAAAGAGAGAGAAAAAGAGAAGTGGCTGATGAAAAGACTGTTTGTAGCTACTATAACGTAGGTGAGAACAGAAATTAAATGTAACTAAGTTCTTCCAAAGTAATCACTGGCAAACTGCTGTGTACTTCAGGGTGTCATCAGTACCTCTGCTTCATCACGCGACCATGTCAATAACTTCCCCTGCCACACATGCAAGTGCTAAGTCTGGTTCCCAGGCGTCCAAAAAACTAACGTGCAAACAATCAGCTAACGGAAATAACAGCACTGCCGAACTCTTTCCTCACTGCTCAGCTGCCAGGCAATGAAAATGGGGGATCCTCTGAGACTCATTTCAGCGCCCCTTTGCTTTACGGCAGAGGGATAATGTTCACGCAGCTCCTAGCATCGCTCTGAGTGCATCTCGGGTACACCCTGACGGTTCCTGCTCCATCTGTCAATGAGCAATCTCTAACGCAGTAGACAGCAACCGGATCCATTTACATCTTAGCGAGAAGGAAGCAAGCCTGAGACTTTTTTACATCATCCTGAACATACGGCTCGCTCACTCCCCTGGGACTCAGGATCAGGTGCCGTCCGGCTATCATTTCCACCATGACACCTTCCTCATTACAGGTGGTTATTCACCTTTACTTGTACCAAAGGTGTGAAAATACACCACGCTGTCCTCTTGAAAGTGCTTGAGATGAGAAGAGGAGCAGGAGAGAACACTTATTGAGAGAAGGAAGAGTGGGCAGCTCTATTTCATCTGCTAATGAACTCCAGCTGGGGCATCCCCGGTGGACGCCTGACTGAAACGCTCTACCACGTTCTCTAGAATTAGGCTTGACGGAAGGGGCGACTCGTCCGACAGCATCCTGCGTTGAGTGTTTCTGCATGGGATCAATCTTGCTCACCATGGACATAATGAAAGACTGAGGAAAGGAGTGAATAATTCAAGTGGGCTTGGGTCTCAAGGATGAGAAGCAGCTCAGTGGTACAGCCAACCAATGGACTGGAGACCACAGCTTTCATGCTTCTCTTGACCACTTTAGCTTTACTCCATCAGCATTCAGTTTTTAGCAAAGCCAAGGATGCAGACCTACTAACCACAGAATAATGTGTGGCCCAGGGATGCGGTGGGCGGGTCATGGGGATTGTAGACAATAAAAACCTCTGACATTTCAGCAATTATTTATGGACTACACATACACATGTTTGGAAAGATTACACTGTATGTATTTTCCCTTATATAAGAATACGCAGTGCCTGACTCCAGGTAATATATGTTCAGCTTGATATCCTGTGGGATTTTTCTTCACTTTAAAGATCCAGGAAGCGCTCGCTCTTTTCTATTATCTCCCACCGAAGCCAATTTTAAACCAAGCGCGAGGTTAAAACTTGGAGCGATAAAATACAGAGAATGGCAGAGAATTGAGTTCCCCGTAGACACAGCCTTCAGACATGGTACAGTCATGTGACCTTGTGCGGCCATTCCCTGTACAACAAGCACTTGGAATAAAGGACGAAATCAGTTTCTCAGATGGTAACGCTAACTAAAAAAACACATGCCCAGAAAAACTAATGCCATCCGAAGAGTCATCTGTCGGTGCACTGTATGTGGTCTTCGGTCAGTCACGTCATAGACGGCGTAGATCCTGACCGTAGAGCTTTGTGACAATTTGCAGGAATCATTCTAATGTCAAACCCCCCAACCATTATCAAATCTTACCGAATGCACCTTTAACGAACTCAAACCTTATCCATTTACAGCAAAGCAAGGCTGCCAAGTCAAGAGGGAAAATCTTTTAAGATGAGCACCAGCCAAAACGTTACTAATGCAAGAATGTGGGTAGGGCGATGGGGCTTTGAGACTGATTTGTGAATTGGCTCATCCACTCGGAGATGATGGCTCTTTCACCGAAAATTTGAATACTACCTCATTCCGATGTTAAAATGCACAGCTCATTGGTGAAGGTCGACAGGTCAGAGCATGTCAACAGACCGTCAACCTACCTGCTGAAAACTTTCCTCGTGCCCTCTGACATGAGCTGAAAGGAAGCAGGATTTAAGAGCTACTGCATTTGCATTCCAAGTGAACTGGAATCCCATTTACAATTAAATTCACTCAAGATGGATTTTCGGCCGAGCCTAAAACCTTGGAATGAATACCCGATTGAAGTAAGCAAGCTTAGAGTTACAACGGCAAGTGTGGGTTAGGAAACATGTTCGTCTGAATCAAATTATACAAAAGGGTCTGTGGGCAGTGAAGGCAAGGTGAGATATCCACCTGAGGTGAGAGATGCACGTGACCTGTCGAGATGATGATGAAGCTGTTAACGAGATAACGAATGGGATGTTGAGGTGACCGGGGCAAGGCATGAATCCACTGTGAAGTGTTGGGGTGAGTAACAGTAAGGTCTTCCTTGGGCAGGGACCTCCAGAGATGATATGGTAGTTCAGGTTCAGCCTGATCTGATCAGAACTGGACAAACGAGGTCTGTTCTGAAATGAACAAGCAGGAGATGACTGTGGCAAGGACCAGCACTGACCAGAACCCTGACTTACACTGTATGCACATGAGGAACACTGGTTCATTTAGCAGGTATAGTCGTCACTAAAGCATTTCTTGTTATTGACCTTCTATTATGATCTTAAATTCACTAACTTACCTTAACCTATTTTACTAACAGTGAAATAAACCTGACCCCATGCTACAGTTTCACTGGTTGCTCAGTTCCAGGTCATTTTTTAGTGATCGGAAAGAATTGGTCTGGGATTGAGACACTGATACTAAACATAATGATGTAAAGGGTTAATATCTTTTTACAGACAGTGATTAGTCCGGGTGCCAACAGGGGGTTTGTTCTTGTCTCACAGGGGATAATTACTGCCCTTGATTGTATTCTGTATCAGACAGAGGTCTCGCATCTGGAGGACTGCACTCCCTGAGAGACACACTGCTTCACATTGAGGAGCACTGACACCTTATTACCTTCCAAGAGTATCTGTTACACCAGAGTCTCGCTCTCTCTCTCTCTCTCTCTCTAGCTGTCTCTCACTCTCAACAGCTTCTTTTCTGAGCAAGCGAGATGGTTTTTTTTTTGTCATTTCCATTTCGAAAGGATGTAATGAACTTGCTCAAGGCTCGTTTCAGACTTTGCAAAAACACAACAAGTGGCAGACCTCAATGACTTGTGGTGAAGGAGGCAATTAACACACTCGAGGCAACTGTTAAGTCTTTTCTGTCATGCCAAAGTGGCTCTAACTTGTAGGGCAGAGTCGATAGGTTTGTACAGCAATTAAATAAAATTCAGAGCCAACATACAACTTGTGTCAATTGTCCTGTGAGAAAATTTTACTCTGTTGTTAGGTTTTTCACCCAACGCTTTCTCAGCATTCCCAATGTGGTCGTGACAATCAGCGTAAAAACGTTCCTCACATTGAGCTACAATTATTACCTAGGTAAGAGTAGGAAAGTGTCCAGTAAACAATCTACTGAAGTAGCTTGTTACTCGCTACACAGAATCTGAATGACTTTGCAGTTAAGAATCAATGTTTCACTGCCTGTGCAAGCAAAACTGAGCTGAACAAGAGTTTGCATTAATGAATATCACTTCATGTGCAAAATCCCGAACAGAAAGAGGAATGTTTAAAAGAAGAAACCAAGTAAGGGAGTGAAGCGGTGTTACTGTTACCTCTCAGAAAACCATATTTTCCTGTTGAATGTTTTAGGAAACATTCTCACCTACATTATAGCAGCTATAAAGAGTCGTTCCTTAAAGAGTAAATCTCTAAAGAGTCGTCCCCTGAAGAGTTGTCGCCTAAAGAGTCGTTCCCCAAAGAGTAAATCTCTAAAGAGTCGTCCCCTGAAGAGTTGTCGCCTAAAGAGTCGTCCCCTGAAGAGTTGTCGCCTAAAGAGTCGTTCCCCAAAGAGTAAATCTCTAAAGACTCGTTCCCTAAAGAGTCGCTCTCTAAAGAGTCATTCTCTAAAGAGTTGTCCCCTAAACAGACGTCCCCTACAGA
>JAOVVH010000054.1:4067426-4078031 GCA_028566435.1 Scorpiodoras heckelii
ACACACAGAGAGAGAGAGAGAGAGAGAGAGAGAGAGAGACACACACAGAGAGAGAGAGAGAGAGAGAGAGAGAGAGAGACACAGAGAGAGAGAGAGACACAGAGAGACAGAGAGAGAGAGAGAGAGAGAGACACACACAGAGAGAGAGAGAGAGAGAGAGAGACAGACACACACACACAGATAGAGAGAGAGAGAGAGAGACACACAGAGAGAGAGAGAGAGAGAGAGAGAGAGACAGAGAGAGTGTAATAGATAATGCCTCTGCAGCTGCTGCTCTTCTCCTGATGTTGATGTTCTGACGTTACTGATAATAAAGGTTTGGTATCCATGAGACCCGTTATAAAAGACGTCTCTTACCTGATGTTGTTCCTGAAGTGATCTTCTGCCGGGTTCTTTACCGTGCAGCTGTTCAGCAGCCAAACGTCTGCATCGGACGGGTCGTCTGGAACGGGACAGGACAAAAGCGTTGGTGGGTTCACCTGCTCACGTGGTCCAACACACACACGCTGTCTTACATATCAGTGCACTAAAATACTCACACCACCACCACAGACCCCGTCACTTCCTGTGGGGAATTCTGTACACGGTGCGATACGCTGTTAAGATACCAAGCGACGGCAAAGCATCATGGGAAAGTTGGAGCTGATAAAATATGATGTTTGGAAGATTCTGGAGTTCTGTATGTGCTTGAATGGTTGCTTTTCTTAAAAAAAAACTGGAATTCTGGCTTTCCGACTGGGAAATTTTTGGTTTATACTCACACACACACACACACACACACGGTTTGTTTGTTTCCCGATACATTTCCCTTATTATCCAACAGACAGCATCAGCCAAGCACTCATGAGCTGGCACGTGTGTGTGTGTGTGTGTGTGTGTGTGTGTGTGTGTGTGTGTGTGTGTGTGAGAGAGAGAGAGAGACAGTCACAACTTCCAGAAAATTCCCACAATCAGAAGCATCCCTGGCCCCTGAGTGTGGTGGAGGAGTTCTGGGAAGTGGAAGAGTGAAGCAGCCCAGCGACTCCCTCGTCTGTCTTCGGCGGACAGAGAGGCTGAAAGACGAGTGCCAAGAGCTCGGATAATAAAAATCACATGAGCGGCTTTACGAGGCAACAGATTTTCTGCAAATATTCATCACCAGCACACACTCATCTCACAAACACCACCAGATAGCTCGCCACATTTCCGACCACGGCCCAAGAACAAGGCAGAGAGTCTTGAATTCCTCAGGAAAGTGATGAATAAGCTCTCTGGCCCCGCCCACACCCATACCGACGTTTTTGAAAACCTAGTTTACGTGTCGTCCACATAAACAGCAGTCATGAATAATATCTCCTTCTCGACGTAAATGATTTGAAACGGGAATAACGAGTTGTCAGGAGTGGGCGGGGCTTCTGATGAGAAACGGTAGCTGTTAGAATTGTACGTCTTGCAAAGCTAACTAGCTATACGAGCGAAAATCGGTTGTTTGTTTTATGTATTACGTAAACACCACCTAGGCTTTGTATCGGCTTCGTTCTTCGACTAGGTTAGCAAACTGTCCTAGCTACATACGCTACTTCCTTCCGAGATGTATTTTCCTTTATACATATTTAAAGGCAGGTCGTACGTTTTGAAACCAATTATTTACTGCGTAACTAATTTGCATATAAATAAGAAAATCTGAGTTGCCAAAAACGCTGTACGTCTCACGTATAAAATGAACGCTTTGACGCTTGCTAACGTGAACGAAGAGTAACGCACTACAGGAGCTACAGGCTAGCGTAGCGTACTGACAGGGTACAGACTGCTGCCCCCTGCCTGCCGGTACAGAGGGCTACATCCTGTGACATCAGCACTGGCGGTCGTTTCTCTGCGGCATCGGAACGTCCGGAATTCGGCGAGCGGAAAAGGTCAGACGAGTTCCCAAAAACAAACAAGACTGGAGAGGATCCCTGGAGGCGCATCACCTTACATGACTCAGCTCCATTTTCCGTTCATTTAGCAAACTGTTTACAGCAGGCGGCGCTGGGAGGAAGCCAGGCAGCCGGGGGAAACGTTACATATATAAATATATAAATCGGCTCAATCACGCAAGGAGCAGACAATCAGCCACTGATTAACCTCGTCATGAGTCGGAGCAGAGAAAACTCGTAAACTCCACGGTCCGGGCACTTCTGGGAACGGCCGTGAATCATTAGTCAAGAAACCAGGAGAGAAGGAAATAAGTCAAAAAAAAAAAAAAAACAACAACAAAAACAGTTTTACGTGACCATTAAAGATTTCCTTTCCAGTATTGTTCACAGGTGATTTCCTGAATCCGGAATGAACACAAAGCTCAGCAAAACGCTCGACTTTAGAGACTTTAGCAACCCGTGAGTGGCTCCATGCTGAAACGCAGGACAAGCTGTTAAACATTAGGAGTTGAAATGAGGTCAGTGAGGTCTCATCGGGAGTGTTTACACCATAAATAAAGCCAAAAAACAATAACACTAGGAGCACATTAAGGCCACTGAACCGTCAGGAGTTAAACACTGATAAAACACAGGAGGCAAATTAGCTGACTGGAGGCATCAAGGGTGAATTAGCATCTCAGAAAGTAAACACACACACACACACACAAAACAGTCAGTGGTATTCCATAAAGAGTTCAGACTATGTTTTCGTTCTTTATTCCTTCCTTCATCCCCAAAAGATTTCTTGTGTTTTCATTTCACCATAAACAGCAGTCGCGAAATATTAAACCACAAACCAAAATCTCACTGCTAGACTTCAGGAATGGGTGGATGGATGGATGGACGGATAGATAAATGGACGGATAGGTAGATAGATGGATGGATGCATAGGTGGATGGATGGATAAAAAAGATAGCAGACAAGCATCACTTCAATGGCCGGATTAGATGGGTGGACAGATGGCAACAATTCTCATCCAAGAAAAGATGCATGGATGGACGTATGGATGGATAATGGATGGACGGATGGATGGATGGATACCGTGGCTGTACATGTAGATGGGTAGCTAGATTTAATGCATGGTGGGATTTTGTGTAGACGGATGGACAGATCTCATGGGTCGATGAATTAAAGAGACGGATGACTAGATTGATGCCTTGATGGATAAACGTATGGATGAATGGATGGACAGATTGAGATTCAGGTGAGATTCTCTGCCTAGAAGAACTGATTTTAAAGAAATGTCATTAAGGAATGACATTACCGGTGTATAAATGGATGGATGAAAGGAAGGATGGAAGGGTGGAGGGCTGGACAACATGAATAAGTGAATATATGACATGAATGGATGACGGGATGGATGAACAGATGGATAGACTGCACTTGTGTGTATGTATGTACGGATGGAATGACCAGCAGCCACTTTAAATGGATGAATGGATGGACTGAAGAACTTTCGTGTTGCTTCATCTGTCCATCAGTAACAACTTCATGATAGAAGGATGGACAGATCTGTTGGATGACCAAGTAGACAATCGACCAAATGAAGATGGTCCAACATGGTCAACTGTCCCGTAAATTAATCATGAAGGGTTGGATGAATGGGTTTGAAAAATATAGTTCTCTGCCTGTCCATCCTTCCATCCATCCATCTATCTGTCCGTTCATCCATCCATCAACAGAAGGATTTACACACTAAAAAACTGTCCAGATATTAAAGCTGATCCTGCTCCATGGATCTGATTCATAATCCCTCCATCCTCCAGAACACCACCACGCTCACCTGACGCACCCCAGACCATCAGTGTGAACTTCTGGGAAGACAAGAAGTGGACATTGTGTTCCCTAGAGGCCATGGGTAAGTTCTCCCGCTCTGTTCATCCAAAAACAGAGGGCAGAGGCGGAAAAACGAGTGCCAAGAGACCGAGCAATAAAAAGCACATGAACAGTTTTACAAGGCAGCAGAAATGCTGCTGTTTTCCTGCAGGCGCTTTTTAGATATTCATCACCATCGCTTTGGCTTGGAAATGAGCTCTCTGCCTTCAGCGAGTCGTTGTTCTGGTACAAACCCTAAATCAATTCTTAACCAGTTTGAATGAAAACGGGTTTTGTATGAAGTTCTTACACACCTGAGCAGCTGAGATGACCATTTCGTAACCATTAGCAACTAGTTTTTTAAGCTTTAAACACAAAAGCTCTGACGTGTTAGTGTTTTGTTTCATAGTCTCGCTTCGTGTTAGTACTTTTCACGCCACGCCATCTGATCACGTGACGTCTGTTCTGAAAGTACCTCCCTGAACACTTCTCATTCAGCCCTTCTTTCTTGTTCCACACTTTGTAAACCAACGTTGGGTTCTAAAAAGTTGTTAAATAAACTAAACACAAACAATACCTTTCTATATAAAAGCATGCGATTGGAAAAGCAGCACCATGAGCATATCTGGGTCTTAGTTTCCAAGATGTTGCTCAGGACTTGCCCCCAAGTCCTCGGGGTTCTGCTGAATGTGGATCCCTCAGACGTTCTAAAACATTTCATGGCAGAAGCATAACAAAGCAGCTGGATAACGTCGATGCGTCTCAGAAATGCGAATAAGCATCTTGTTCTCTTTTCTTACCACCATTTTGAACAGAAAACAAAAGAAGCCCATGTAGTATTAGGAACGTCAACAAGAACGCCTTGCTCGCAGTAAAACACCGGCACGGTTATTTAGATGGTCCCGTTTGTTCTGGGCAGGAAGTGAAGTCTGGGAAGCAGCAGGCATTGGGAGAGTAGCAGCTCAGCCTTTGGGGCATAGCACTGAGAAATGAGGCTGTCAAAAAAGAGGAGGCTGTGAACATGGAGCACCGCTGGACAGAGATGTTCTGGGGAGGGTCTGGAGAGCCATGCTGGATAATCAGGACGTTGGGGGCAAGTCAGCTCCAGGCAGGTGGCGTAGACTCACAATGTTATGATGCAGCGCCACAAGCAAGGACGAGCACCAAGCACGGGCACTTCGTCAAGATTAACTGCCCGGCTCTGGTACCCTGGGAAGTGGACGAGAGGGACAAAAACAGCCAGTAAAATAAAAATAAAAAAAGAAAAGCTGTTCATAGAGTAGAGAAGTGGAATCAATTCAGGATGACCACATGGCCAGAATCCACCATGTGCAGCAGATGGACATGTTTATTAACTCTATTCATCAACCAGCAATTTATTCCAGACTTTTTTTTGGTACTTGCCGATGCTGATACTGATACTGATACTTAAATGAACTTGCTATTAACTTGGTTTGTTTCAGTACCAACGAAGTGCATTAGCTAGCTCAATCAGTTAGCTTGGAGTGGATTAAGATTAAGAGCGGTACATGAAGTGTTATTTTTTGGTTTTGTTTAAGATGTTCTATCAGGTTACGAGCACCGTATCTGATCGCGAGTCGTGAAACGTTCCCAGACTGCAGTCATTTCCTGCAGTGTTCTTTCACATACAGTATCACCCGGTATCGGATGAACACGAGTACGAGTGAGCGTGATACTGCACTGATCGATACACGGGCTCGGTATCTGTATCGACGCAGCGCTAAGATCAGCGCTCAGGTATCACTGTCAACACCTGAGGCTGGGAAAGAATCTAAGCAACACAGACGCCGGAATGGGTAGAAAGGGGGTGTGTGTGTGTGTGTGTGTGTGTGTGTGTGTGTGTGTGTGTGTGTGCGTGCTCTAAGGGGGTATAAAGCGAGTCAATATTCTGGGAATGCTAGCACACACTTGAGGAATCTGAGTAAGTCGCTTTGCAAGAATCTGCATAAAGACTACATGAAGTCCTGTAAGAGATACGCCCCGGGGGGTGGGGGGTGGGGTGTGTGTGACTGCTTCAAAACTTCTCATGTGACTCACTGACAACAGAAATACCACCGGTCTAATGAAGGGAAATTGTAGTGGTTTGGTTAATGAGATCATTCGTGCTGCGACAGCAGACGACTGTCAGACACGTGAGAACCTTTAACTGAGACTTCTTTTAGATCTGTCACTGAAGAGTAATGAACAGCTTCTGACCAATCACATTCAAGCATTCCAGCACTGTGTTGCGCATCAGATCCAGGTGGCAGTGCATTATCACACTGACCCAGAAATCTGTGGAACCAGGTACCATCTCCTCCATCGTAGCAGAAAGCCCCAGGATCAAAGCCAGGCGACGTTAAGTGCTGGGAATCGCAAACCTGCAGGAGGGGATTCATTTCAGTGGACTCGGAGCAAACCAACCTTCCCTGCACCTTCATATTGGGGCAGAACGGCTGGGGTTTCACCATTATATCCAAGGAGGCATCGATCCTGACACCGTGCTCATCTGCTCATAAAAATGTACCAGATGATGCTACATGACACAAACCTAGTGTATGTGCATGAACTAATGAACGGATGGTTCTAAAGCAAAACAGAGTGCAAACTGTCCTCTGTGATAAACATCTAAAACAGAAAACAAAGTATGAGGACTTCACCGTTAGCATCAAAAACACATCTACAGCTAACGCTAGCAGAGGGAAAATCCCAACGCTAACGCAGTATGGTGTTCGTGATGATAAGCCACTCTCGGTCACTGACCGCAAAGGACTCGGAGACAATGGAACGAAAATGTACGTCACTCACAGCTGTACAGAAACGTTCTTCTGAAGGGAAACCAAAGCTTATGTAGCTGACGGCGTAAAGAACGAGTCTGGTAGACTAGCGCGCTTTTCATGACCATGAAGTACGGAGACAGATGAAATGTTCACTCGTGTCTCTGACTGATTAATACAAATTTCAGCACCAGTATCAGTATTAACATGGACTCACACACATCCTACACATCTCTAATTAACATCAACACCATTTCCTCAGGGGTCAAAAGATGTAGGAGGATGCATTACGAAACCAAAAGAACCATTCGGTGCTGATCCAAGTCCACAATCTGACTGACTGCCTCCATCCAAAGCAATGCTTTTGTTGTTGTTGTTGTTGTTTTGCTCTTCACTACTTCAGGGTTCTCAAGGACAAAAGAACGAAAGGCGAGGCACATATTGAAACGCTCTTTACGCAGTGGGGGTCAATGCCATGCATCCGAGTGGCATCCGAGTGGCTCTGGCTGATGTGTTGATGCTGGAAGGGGAGTTTGAAAAAGGAGCTTTGTCTTCAGCGGTGGAGCGCTGTGGTGCTTTTCCAAAACACAAAGCGAGCAGGACATAAATCACATTACCTAAAGAGCCGGTTCTGAGAACACACGAGCGACAATCGCACCAAGGACGATCCACCGTGACGGCGAGGAGCGCCGAGCTCAGTAGCAGGCCAGCGGCTGTTTGAGGAAGCTCAGAAATACAGTAATTGCTTTGTACATAAGATGAAAGGTCACGGTGTTCGGGGCCAGAAAAGAAACGTCAACAAGCGTTCTGCTATTAGGCGCTGATGAGAAAACTCCAGGTATTTGGAGAAGTCAAAAGGACAAAGTAAGAGCCGTAGACGTGATTACTGAGCAGAGGATACTAAAAATATCACCGGGAACAAGTCTGTGGTGGACGAACAGATGAAAGGATGGACAGATGAATGGGCATAGGAACGGATAAAGGTATATTTGAAGAGACATATGGAGGTTGGGATGAACGGAGGCAAGACTGGATGCTCTCTTTTGAATGGATGGATGGATGTTAATTATATTAATATTTGTTTAGATAAACAGATGAGTGAATGTCTTAATGCACAGATAGATGGATGAACATTTAAGGGATGTCTGGATGAACAGATGGATGTTTAAACTGATGGATGGATGGATGCAGAGATGAAGGAATGAGTAGGTGGATGAACATATTTAAATGGGTGTTTGATCTGATGGACGGATGACGATATGTTTGGGTGTATAAATGGAAATTCGAATTGAGGTTTAGAGTAGATAAAGTAGATAGAGGATAATGGATGGCTAGATGGATGGATAGATGACTGAATTTGTAGAGATGGACGGACGGATGTTAATTAGATTATATTTGTTTAGATAAATGGATGAGTGAACATTTTAGTACACAGATGGATGAATGTTTGGGTAGATGGAGAGAAATTTGGCTGGTGGAATGTTCGGATGGACAGATGGATGTTTAAGCTGATGATGGACGGATGCTTGGGTGTATAAACAGCAATTTGATTGACTGATGTTTAGAGAGAGGGATGAATGGAAGGACAGGTAGATAGAGGCTCATGTATGGATGGATGGATGGATGGATGGATAAGAGCTGATCTCACGCACAAGATTTTACACTGTTAAGCTGAACAGCTTCCATCGTTTGTGACTTATTTTGGAGGTAAAGTGGTGGATGGAGACGCACTACAAACGCCACGCACCACAAACGCACGGTAAATGTTTTCAGGAACATCCAAAGAGGAGGCTGCTGCTCACATCTGCCCATGTTCTCGGGGGAGAAGAGGAGGCTATGGTGCATATGGGACTCGGCTGCTCAGACGGCTAAATTAGCACTAATTCGGTGGTGTTTGGCCCCGGGGCCTTGTACGTTCTTCTCCCTGTGTGTCTGCTCCAACCCTCAGCCTGGTACATCAGCTGTCAGGAACACACGAGTCCCTCAGGAGGAACCACACAGAAACTCACTGCATCTACGCTGCAAACATCAACATGGCTATTTAAAGCAACTCGAAGACTTTACTGTGGTGAGCTGTAATACACAGCGCAAACAATACAGAGGTTTAGTGTTGGAAAATGGCACACGGTCACGGTCAGTGAACATCTGTGCGTGCAGCCATGTGATTATAAACTCTATTGACACAGATGACACTTGGGGAGCCCGGGACATGATGCACGGCGTGGCGCCTAAATAAAAGGACGTAATTAGAGTCGCTTACGGCGCGAGAGGCCGAGAGTGATGGACATAATGGTGGGTCTGTTGTCACGCTGTGGCCGTGTTTTACTGTAATAAGCAGCACATGACAGCGCTAAAAGGAGGCCCATTGTCCCGGAGGCTTGGAGGAGGGGCGACGCGGCCGTGCCTTCGAGGCACCGAGGCCCAGACGGAGGGCAGACGGCAGGGTGACTCATCCGGCCAGGAGACAACACCGTGCATTCACACCACGGACCAGACTCGGCCTTACAGTGAGACTATAACGATTACAGGATGAGTACGGGTATCTCGGTTATATTATACTGTGTCTGAAAGGAAAGCCACATTTATATATAATATTCACAAAATAAACCTACACTGGAATTATTATTGAACAGTTCAGCACAGCCGTTATCGTGTCTAATAATAATAATAATAATAATAATAATAATAATAATAATAATAAAGGGGTTTAGATGTTGTGTCGTAGTGAAGGTGAAGCACTGAATCCTCCCGACGTTTCAGCTTTAACGAGCGGCTGTGTTAGTCAGCTTATCTCCATAATTGCGGTGATTATTTCCAGTGCTTTCCATTTCCTGGTGACGGTGTTATAATACGGCGTTAAACAAAAACACACACGGAAAAGAAAAAAGAAAAGATATTCGTTTATTTCCACTAAAGCCACTTATGAGGCACATTAGCACATTTGATGGATTCTGGTTTGTGTGTGTGTTTTTTTTTCAAAGCTATTAAGGATTGTGTCACAGGGATGAGATTTCTAATTGCAGCAATTTCAGACAATTTGCATATTTTTTTCTGCCGAATCTTGGACTCAGCTTCGGGCTTCTTTAGGAGATTCGCAGCACCGCTAATTTATTCTCTGAAACATTTCTTTTCAATATGGCTGCTGCAAAAATCAGGACTGAACACGTTTATATCGTCTATAGAATACGTCTACGGTTTCTACGCCAACCGCTCATTCACACGGGCGTGTCGAGATGAAATTTTCAGCAGGGAAACATTTATGGAAGGAGTCTCCACTTTCAGTGCGTCAAATAAGAGAACAAAGCTGAAGGATCGATTTTTTGCAGATTTGTAGCTGCTAGAGTGCAAGTGAGCTCTCCTTTAACGGACGTCACACGACATCTGAAGTAGGACGGTTTGTTTATTTAATGAAGAATAATTATAATCACTGCTGCGGTGCAAGAGAAATAAAACACCCTGGGGTGAGAAGATTAACTGCTTTGTACTGAACCACAAGATAAAGATCTTCTATAGTTATGTCTCAATATGGACTTTCTCTGGAATAAACGAAACAAAAAGGAAGGTGAAATGTCCCGTATCACCGTAAGTCAAGAAGGGACGTGGATGTTTAAACATCTGGAGGACTTCCTCCTGTCAGGTGGGAAAATATTCGCCGCTAGCGAGGTGACACCAGCGTCAGCTCCAGTGGAGACAGGAAGTAGCTTCTGGGGGTCGATTCGATCGTTACGTTTTACACGTGACTCGGCCGTTATTGGCACACGGACATGCGGGAAATTTTTCACCACCGTACAAGCACTTCCATTAGCGCTCCGGCACTGGGGACAGGCGCTGCCAAGGAACGGCGGCTGAACCCTCAGACTTATTGCCAGCGTGGCCTGAGGAGTTCATGCGCAAAGGAAAAAAATATATATCCAACACCTGGTCGTCTCTCCAGGATGAAGTGATTGTGTCCTTAATGGTCTGGGGTGGTCTGGAGGACAAGGACGAGGCTGAGGACGAGGATGAGGACGAGGACAGTGTGGGCATTCTGAATAACTGCTGAGTTTATTTATGTCTCCGGTGTCAGGATGGTGTAGGAA
>JAOVVH010000054.1:4223695-4238299 GCA_028566435.1 Scorpiodoras heckelii
CAAAGACATGCATGTTAGGTTGATCGGTCACTCTAAATTGCCCGTAGGTGTGAATGTGTGTGTGAGTGTGTGTTGGCAATGCGATGGACTGGTGATCTGTCCATGGTGAACCCCGCCTTCACCTGATGACACTGGGATTGGCTCCAGCCCCCCATGACCCCGACTAGTGGGATAAAGTGGAAGATGATGGATGGATGGAAATGCAGCTCATTTAAATAGAAGAAACACCGGAAACTCCGATAATAAACTCAGTACACTAAATAAACTTGTGGAAATAATGATGAATAATTTACTGGGTGTTCCAGATAAAATGTCAGTTCACAGCTGGAATCTAATCATTTTTGGAAACCAGCAGTGTGATTTTCTCATAAAGGTAAAGAGCTTAGTCAGAAAGTTTCTCTACATTCTGTAACATTAAAGACCTGACAGATTAATTTAATTTATTAATTTAATTTATTCCCTAATTTAACTCTTTTTTTTTAAATTATTTTTTACAAGCTCCCAGTTTTCCTGATTTATTGATTCCCACTCACACAGATATGTCACCAGCAAGAGAATGCCTTTTTGTTATTATTTTATATTATATTATTATATTATTTTATATTATTTCTTTAAGTGAAACTGAACTAGCTGAAGTGAATTAACAGAAGTAAAACAGTTATATTCTGAAACAGAAACCATCTCAGGTATGCTTTTTATCTTATCCTCTGTAATTCTGTATCCATTAATCTCCATTTCACTAAAATCCTTAATGAATAAACACACCTGGAGGAGACACGTCTCATTCTCACCTGGATTATTAATCTGTGTACTGAACACTGCTCCACTGCATTACTGTGTACTTTAGTGACACCTAGTGGCGGAAATCGGCATCAACATGGGTTTAAGGATCGACTCGTAAACTGGAAAGCTGTAAATGTTTTTATTTTAATTCTGAATCCTGTGTGTTGTGTCTTTGTTTGTCTGTTTAATCCAGGATCAGTTTTATCTCTGTATATTGTTGTTTTTATAATAACTCTTCTTTTTCTCTTACATGTAACAGAACCACAGCATGGAGGATATTCAGCATTACTGGTCATAAGCTTGAGTTTTAGTGACATCTAGCGGCTGATTTGAGAACGAACGCAGTCAAAAGTGCTCAGTATTTAATTTGTATTATTATTATTTTCCATTTTAATATCATTTGTACCTGTATATTTGTATATCTGTGCATTAAAATGACTGATGTAGATGTTGTGATGAATGTGGGTCACGTGATCACGGTACAGGGCGGAAAGTAAAGACTTTAGGGTTTAAAACAATCAGAGAAAGAGTGAAAGTTAAAGGAGGAGGTGATGAGAAATGATTAATTATTACAAACTTGTTTTTTTTAATGCAGGTCTTCAGGAAACACGGCTTATAAACTTCTGGTGCTGTTTTCATTATTTATTTATTTTTCCTTAAATCCGGGGGAATAAGATTGCAGCTTACACATGCCTTAAGGATATTGAATAAAATAATAAAAATAAAAAACTGTATTATGATGTAAATGCTGTCATCATTCTGATTGTTGGTTTAGTGCAGAAAAACACTTTTATTAGAAAATCTAACAGCGGATTAGTTTAACCGAATTAGGTGAATGAATTACCTGAATTAGGTGAATGAATTAGCTGAATTAGGTGAGTGAATTAGCTGAATTAGGTGAATGAATTAGCTGAATTAGATGAATGAATTATCCTCCTGTGAGATTCTGTGATCATTTGATTAGAACTGAAATGAAAAGCTGCATAAATTCAAGCTGAAACACGCCTCAATTTTCACATCATTTAAAAAAGAAAGATTTTTCATTAAAAAAAAACTCGAGAGCAGATTTTCAGGATCATATCAACATAAATAACATTTTATATTTAAACACACACACACACACACACACACACACACACACACACACACACACACACACACACACACACACACAGTATCCTCCCGGCTTGTGTGTGTTTGCTGTGAAGCAGCTGCTGTATGGTTTGAGCACCGAAGCAGGACAAAGCAAACACACCCACACACCCATACATACATACACACACACACACCCATACACACACACACACACACACACACACACACACACACACACACACACACACATCAGACTCTTTGTGTGTTTTTGCTTTGTGCTCTAAAGCTTTTTAGAAGCTGTATGCTACTTTGAAATCTATTCTTGAAATCTATACTTTAGAAATCTATGCTACTTTGTCAAATCGTCCTACCGTAGCGCATATTTATAGATATGTCTATCGAATCGTGCTACTGTGTCAAAGTGTCTTTATCAGAACGTGTTTCCTGCATTAATACTGTAGGTAGGATAGTTTTAACATGAAATATGAACCGTAAATGTACCGCAAGTAGTAGGAAATTATGGGCATTGCGCTGAAACACCAGAAAGCTGACGTAAAAGCGATACACGTGTGCACAGTGGCCCTTGGTAGGACGTTTCGATGGGTAGGACAGATTTTCAGAACACCTGTATGCAGTGGTTAGTTCCTAAAGAAAGTGGTCCAAGGAAGGAGAACCGGTGACCTGGTGACATTATGATGGGCTCCCAAGGCTCACTGATGTGCATGAGTAGTGAAGGCCCGTCTGGTCTGATCCCACAGAAGAGCTACTGTAGCACAGATTGCTGAAAACGTTACTGCTGGTTCTGATAGAAAGGAATCAGAACACACAGTGTATCACAGTTTGCTGTGTATGGGGCTGTGTAGCTGCAGACCGGTCAGAGAGCCCATACTGAACCCTGTACACCACTGAAAGCTCCTACAATGGGAACATGAGTATCAGAACTGGAGCAATAGAAGAAGGAGGCCTGGTCTGATAAAACACGTTTTCTTTTACATCATGTGAATGGCTGTGTGTGTGTGTGTGTGTGTGTGTGTGTGTGTGTGTGTGTGTGTGTGTGTGTGTGTGTGTGTTTGTCACTTACCTGTGGAAGAGATGTGGCACCAGGATGCACTATGGGAAGAAGGTGAGTTGGTGGAGGTAGTGTGATGCTCTGGGCAATGTTCTGCTTGCGTCCTGGAATTCATGTGGATGTTACTTTGACATCTAACACCTACCTAAACACTGTTGTAGACAAAGTTACACCCCTTCATGGTAACGGTGTTCCCTAAAATCAGTGGCCTCTTTCAGCAGGATGTTGCTCCCTGATACAATGCAAAACTTGTTCAGGAACGGTTTGAGGAACATGACAAAGGGTTCACGGTGTTGATGTGGCCTCCAAATTCCCCAGATCTCATTTTGATTGAGTATCATTGGGATGTGCTAGAAAAACAAGTCAGATCCATGGAAGCTCCAGACCACAACTTACAGGAGTTAAAGGATCTGCTGCTGATGTCTTGGTGCCAGAAACAACAGAACACCTTCAGAGATCTTTTTGGAGTCCATGTCTCGACGGGTCAGAGCTGTTTTGGTGGCACAAAAAGTGTAAGAATTTTAATAAAAGATTGTTGTATTTAAAAGAAAATTAATTCATTATGAACATGAATCAGACGCAAGAGTCACTTAGCTTTTTTTTTCTTTATTCAAAATCACATCAGTGGTGATCACATGCAGAAGAAATGACGGTGGTGGTCTTCTCAAAATGCAAACTTCCTGTGGAAATGAGTTACAGGAAATGTCCCACATACACATTTTACTAAATAAGTGCAAATTCTATAGAGTTTAATAACAGGATTCAGCTAAAACCACAACGCATGCAAATGCTAACCGCTAGCCGCTAATTAAAACCAACGCCGTATGCTTTCACGCTACGGTTCAGACACGTGCTGATAATTACACTTTCACCTCAATGTGACTTACTAACACTTTCTCAAGGTTTATTACACCAGTCCACCATTTTGGTCTTTTTAAACGGTCACGGATAAGTCCTATGAAGAACAGATAAGTGGGGTTTGCTTTTCTTTTGAAGATCTGAAGGTCTCCTCTGGATGGAGCTGCTGCTGCTGCTGCTGCTGCTGCAACAAGACAAGATATTCACACTATAGCTAGCATAAACATCGCACTCCCTAACATTAAGGCAATTTGGGCTAACAAATTACGCTAGGTAATGTTAGAGGTCTGCTAACTAAATTAGGAAGTGTGTGTGAACAGGGAGAATGAATTGGGTACAGGAAATGCTAACAACTAAACTGAGATAAAGGAGTTAGCATGGTTGCTTGTATTGTATTAGCGGGTTTAGCTTTAGAAACCATACAACAGTTAAAATCCTGATAAATAATGAACCGTTTATTCTGACTAACTGTAACTAGACAAACAAACAAACACAGAGGTGCTCTGGCTAACAGCTGGCGTTTGTGATGCTTTGTGCTAACACCCACCCACCCACACACACACACACACACACACACACACGCACACACACGCACACACACACACACAGTAAAGATGAGTGATGGGTGATTTGGTTATTTTCCCCCGGATCTAATGACCCACAGGGGCAGTGTCGTCATGACAACGGTGTAAGTTAGCGTAAAAGCCTGATTATTAGCACGTGTCTGTAACAGTAAAGCAGTAGATTATAAATAGCACACGTTTTATAACAAAACGTCCCTACAGCATCAGTCTGCTTGTAATAAACACGCAACATGCACTAGGGTTTAGGTTTCATCCCTAAACACAGGGCCAGTTCATTCTTCTGGATCTTTCCATCTTTATTCATGTCACAGTGGCGCAGTAGCAGGACTCTGAACTGGTCCAACTCTGGTCCTGAGATACTCGGCTGAGAGACAGAGAGAGATAGTTTGAGTTCTGTGTTACTGAGTCAGTACAAAGAGATGTTATATTTCCAAATGTTACTTTTCCAACAAAATGTTTGTATGTCAGTAACAAAAGCAACACATTACATAACAGACGACTTGGAAATATAAAATCTGAAAAAAAAAAAAAAAAATCAATATCAAAAGTAAAAGGACACCTGAGACTGTACATCAGTAAGAGTCAGTTGGTTTTGTTTTCATTTTGCTAGCACTTTAAACTTCGAGCAGCTAAATACGACCTTTCTTTTAACTTGCGATGGTAACAATGCTAACACGCTAATACTGGGGCTTTAAAAGCTGGGGGCGGAGCTTTGTGTACATTAGCGTGAATTAGGCTCAAGGAGTATGAACAGTATCCAAATCTTATCTAACTCCACCTACTGACCCATTAGAGAACTAATCTAGCCAAATCCTGCCTCGTTAACCTGTAACAGCCATCTTCTGAGTAATATTTAGTGGAGGTCCGAGCAGCATCGAGGTTCTTCCTGGAATTTCTAAGAACGTTTGTAGAAGATCTGGGAAGAGCTGTAGCTCCATTGCTGATTGGAGAAGTTGAAGAACCGTTTTTGTGGTACTGTTTTTCTCTCAGGAAGAACCCTGATTGTGTTTCATTGTATGAATCATCTACAGTATTATTACTTTATATCCTCCACTTCTACAAGCCAAACACCACCTGTTTGTGTTCACCTGCCATTCGTAGTTGTTGTTCCTCACGGTGATGGATGATAAGGTGATTTTATACCTGCTGAATTAACCCACTATTTGTTCAAACGCAATGAGGGATAAAAAATCTTTAATGGGATTAAAGTGTCTGTTGAACAAATGCAAATGTAGGAGCACTGAAGGTTAAGTGTGTCTCTGGCACATCTGTTCCACTGTTCAGTATTCACACACACACACACACACACACACACACACACACACACACACACCGGTGTAATGATTAACCCACTCACCCTGACCAGCTCCATCATGTCTTTGACGAACCCGTCCACCTCGGGTCCCTCCAGTGCGCCCGTCTTACTCTGTAACAACAACATCACTGTAAATAACAACAGTTAGGGGGAAAAACAACTCGGCATCATGACCTTGTATGAAAATAATCAACTACTGGGTGGTGGCAGGATGAGATTCTCACTACATGACACCATGGCAACGTGAAAACCGTTACAGTTTAATTTAGTAAACATTACGTTAATGTAATCATAGTAATCTCCTGTTGTCAGTTTCATTATAGCAGCTATAAACAGTCTTTCCCTCAAAAGCCTCTCTTTCGGTTTTTCCCTGTTTGTTCTGCAATTTCATAACCTTCTTTATATTACGTTACACTACTTTTACAAAAACATTACGACAAAACATTACAACAAAACATTACGACAAAACATTACAAAAACATTACGACACTCCTCCCACGCCAGTGGAACTTACAACATCGTAATGAGCGAAGATTTTGTCAAAGTCTCGTTTTCTCTCTTTCAGAGTGTTCGCCTGAGGAGGAGGAAAAGAACCCGACGTGAAAAGTGCATTCATCAAATCAGAAACTCCACATAAAGATTTAACACCAAGATACTGAAATTATACTTACGTCTATCTTAAACTGCAACAGGAAGTTCTCCTGTAGAGCCAGGATCCTGGACCAGGAACAACAAGCACCAAGTTAACGCCATCACACACAAACAACAATGTCATTAATGCTCCCGTTTTACTAAACACACCTCCTTCACTGTGTCGGACAGAAACAAAGGCCACGCCTCTTTCACTAAGACTGACAGGTACAGAGGCCACACCTTCTTCAGTGCCACTGACAGTTTAATACAGGAGGCGTGGCCTCAGTACCTGTCAGGTTCAGTGTAGGATGAATGGTCCCTGTGTCTGCCTGATCCATTTAAGGCGTGGCCTTTGTGTCTATCAAGTAAAGAAGGTGTGGCCTATTTGTCTATCAATCACAGTAGAGAAGGTGTGGCCTATGTGTCTACCAATCACAGTAGAGAAGGTGTGGTCTATGTGTCTGTCAATCACAATAAAGAAGGTGTGGAATATGTCTCTGTCAGTCACAGTAAAGAAGGTGTGGCCTATGTGTGTCAGTCACAGTAAAGAAGGTGTGGCCTATGTGTATGTCAATCACGATAAAAAGGTGTAGCCCATGTGTGTCAATCACGGTAAAGAAGGTGTGGCCTATGTGTCTGTCAGTCACAGTAAAGAAGGTGTGGCCTATGAGCCTATGTGTCTGTCAGTCACAGTAAAGAAGGTGTGGCCTATGAGCCTATGTGTCTGTCAGTCACAGCAAAGAAGGTGTGACCAATGTGTCTGTCAATCACAGTAAGTAATGGGATGTGGCTTCTGAGCCTGTCAATCACAGTGAAGGAGGTGTGGCCTGCTTAGTCATTAGTCAAAATTAATTTAGGTCATTAATTTTCTTATTAATATTGAGCTGATTGCATGATACAAAATCGCACTCTATTACTTTAAAAGCTCAAAATTGCATTGTATATGAATTATCAGCAGTATTAAATGTATATTTTGTGTCTAATGTGTGAATCAAATTGTCTCATAAGGAAAGAAATTTCTTCTGTGAACCTTCAATATGGTAATGTTCTAAAGCTACACCATCAGGGAATACGTTAACTAATTTGAATAACTTCGCAGTTTTGCACTCAGAGCTTCAGTGTGTTTTGTGGTTACTTGCTTGCAGTCCTTGTTTCTACAATTTACAACATGCCACTCGCAGACCTCATAAAGCTGACCACAGTGCACATTACCATTCACTTACCTAGCTAAATCAGTCAGATCCAAGCGGCCATCTTTGTTCTTGTCAAATATATTCATCTACCAAGCAACAAAACAAAGAGAGAAACATAATAAACATGCAATACAATTTAGCTTAAAAGTCTAGAGCTAATATCAAGACCTCTCTGAAAGTGATTACAGAAGGAACAAAGCACTGTGGACTTCTTGACCCTACTATATGTTCCATCATCTTCCCTTCATACAGCTCACACAAGACTGGAATATATTTATCTTTCCAGCCGTCTGCCGGGCAGAGACAAGACGAGTAATCAGGTGGTGTCTGCTGCTGTCCAATCTACTCTTAGATTGAATTGTCTCCCTATAAACAGGATCACAGGCAACACTCACTGGAGCCAGACGCAAACACACCATCATCTTTGGAACATCCATCAGGTACGGCAGTAAAACACGGTTCTGTTGGTTTTATGGTGCAGCCTGGAAAAAGAGTGGCATAAACATCTGCACTGAAACATGAATATTCATGCAGAGACGGTTTAGATGAGTACTTTTAGCTTGAGTCCATCGTGTTTGATAGGACATGATGACTATGAGGTTTAAGCCTCAGTGAGGTTGATGTGTCTGTGATGTGACTACCATAAACAGAGGACAAGAGGACAACATGGTGGTGGTGGTATCTTGGCTTGGACTTGGCCAGTGGACCTGGATTTCTTTAATAAGGACAGTGCGAGATGAGTTGTTAAGAAGTTGGACTACTGATCGGAAGGTCATGAGTACCAGGAAGCTGCCAGTGTTGGGCCCTTGAGCAAGGCCTTTAACCTTCAAATACTCAGTTGTATAAATGAGATAAATGTAAGTCATCCTGTTTAAGGGTGTCTGCAAAATGCTGTAAATGTAAATGTACTAATCCCTCCTGATGTTAGCAGCAGCAGGAGGATCATTTAGGAGCAAAAAAAGTGTCTTGTATATGTATCCAGCCAAATGCCTAAAAACTGATGGGTCAGAACCAGTCCTGTTAGGGAAATTGTGTCAGGTCCCGGTCTCGTAGGATTGAGTGGATCCACAGTGTTGAATATGGTGGAGCTGGATGGTGCTTCTTCTTGCAGCACAGGACAATATCCCAAAACACAACACTAGAGTTACTGTCTAGATCCAAAACCTGGAATGATATTGGTTGGACCTAAAAACCAAAAAAATCAAATACCAAGCAGGAACTAAATATGGTTATATTACAGTTGTAGCAGAGCACCATGTGATGCTGTCAAGACATCAACATGCCAATTATTACAATGGCGTACTAACCATGAGCATTTAACTCAAGGCTATGCTCATTTAGTAACCCTAAGCTATGTATGACAAGGGCTCTGATTCCAATACAGGTACAAATGTCCTTAAATTACAGCTGATATTCAGCTCTGTAAACTCAGTCACAGTTCCACGTCATTCCACTTTGTTCTTTTCTCATATATCAGTTCCCAGTGAATGAGAACAGTCAACATTGATGGATTAATGACTGAAATTAGTGGCTGGCATTTCACCAAAGTCTCCTGAAGCGAAATACAAAAAGCTGCAGGATGCGAATCTGTATAACTAGCAGCTTTCCAAAGTTCTTGTTCTAAACAACAAATGTCACTGCAAATTGTAATTGCTTTACAATCAATAAATATAAATGTCAGTCAACAAGCAACAGGAAACATTCTGGGAGGAAATGCTGGGAGAGGACATTGTGCTTTAAAAGCTTGGGTGCATTACGTTGGGAGCTGCACGTTCACAGCACTGCAGGCGGTTACTCTGAGAATCTGTTAAAAGCCCAACGTTCATGGAAAAGTGATTTATTGGCTTTATCTTCTTTTACTTACAACGCAGACAAAAACCAAAAGCAGGCCCTGATTATCCTCTGATAAGCCGAGACAGAACTTATGTTCTCCAATGCTAATCTTATCACACTAATTAGTTTTAAGGACTTGATAACCTGGAGACTATTGATCAGTGGGTGGCAAAGAAAGAAAAAGAAACAAACGTTACCATGGTGTCTGTGTATTCATCCAGCTTGGTAGAGGACACCTCCTTTTTGTGCTGTTGGAAAAGATCCTTCAGGAAATTCTGCAATGGGATGAATTACTGTTACATATCACTAATAAAACAAATTACAGAGAGATCCTGCACATAACATCGACTGCACTGAACTACAGTTGACCATTTTATTGCTTAATGTCACCTGATGCACCTCTGATCTCCATCACTCAGGGAAGTAATTTAAGTACAACTAGTTCAGATGTACAATGTTCTCAATTTTGTGAGAACTTCTGTACAAGATCCTGGAAAGATCCTCAATGTTCTTTGGAAACACTGAAGAAACACATGGCATGATGGTCTAAAT
This sequence comes from Scorpiodoras heckelii, assembly GCA_028566435.1. NCBI lineage: Eukaryota > Metazoa > Chordata > Actinopteri > Siluriformes > Doradidae > Scorpiodoras > Scorpiodoras heckelii. The sequence goes on from JAOVVH010000054.1 coordinate 4,233,611, forward strand.
GTAAAAATGCTTGATGGATGTCATACTGGGTGGAAAAAACTAAACAAAATTTCAACCAGTATCAGACTTTCTGATTCCACATTGTACTCTGAAGGGCTTCTTCAGGTTGAGGGTTTGCCTATCTGGAACCATTCCACACAGAAGCTCTTTAGAAAGCTCGAACCTTTTTAAAACTGTTGTGGTGGAAGACGAATGATTATAGTCCAGAGCCAACCAGCATCATCTGTGAAACATGGTGGTGGTAGTATCATGCCTTAAACCCTGAACTGCTCAGCCAGACACAAACAAGACTCCACATAGCATCCTAAAGGACCTCTTCAAGTCAAGAATTTCCCTATTATGAACCTTTCCAAGTAGATGCTCTTTAGAAAGCTCTTTAGACCCTTTACTCACTCAGAGAACCATTGAGGAACCCTTTTTTTCTACCAGTGTACGCTTGATTTGCATTCTTTCTGATTTGAAGGTCACTTTAGATAAAATCCCCCATCAGATGAATAAAGGTCAGCGTAACCGTGATGAGGTTTGTGATGGATGAACAAACATTGTGAGTTTCCTACCCTTAGCTCTGCTGCAGATATATATCCACTGCTGTCTGCATCATACTTCCTCCAGATCTATGAAGAGAAAAAGAAACTCTTTTTATCCAGCAGATAGAATGTTAAAAGTAAGAAAAACATGATGATGATGGTGGTGGTGGTGGTGGGAGACCTTCATAAACTCCACACTGTTGTCGAGAGGAGTTTCACGGTGGAAGAGCAACAGGAAGTTTTCTTTTTCTGGTAGGATCATATTGGCAAGCTAGAGCAGATAAGAACACACAGAGGAGACAACGTGAGGGTTCAGGGGAATCTCTTCACGATCCGCCCCAGGCCAATGCTGTTTCTGCTAAGAGGTTTTGGTTAGTCTGGCCTGGGTTTATACTTAGATTAAAAAAAGCTCTTCATGCTTAAATGATAGATGGTTCTGTTCTTCTCAGAGGATAATGCACAGATGAAATAAAAAGATAAGACACTGGGAAACAAAGTTTCTAAATCATTAGCACTGTCCCTGGTTCAAATACAGTGAAGGTTCAGTGCCAACATGTTATTTTGGTGCCTGGTGCACAATAACAATCTCTCTGATTAATAAATCTTTTTCTTTAGACCACCATCCTACACAGTGACTCATGCCTTTCCAATGTGCCTTTTTTTCATATTCCTGTCCTATTGCTTGGCAACTGTAACCAAGGGTCTTCAGGAACAACCACACTTGACCCCTTCAAATCGGATTCCTATTAATTTATATACTCTTTCAAGTCAAGGACAATGGGAACGTGGACGCATGCATGTGATGGCACCATAACTCAAACAGAGAATGAATAAAAGGTCAATGTTTGTTTGTTTTTTCTCCATTCCAGGAATCATTGGACGGTGATCAAGTCTAAGCTCCATCAGGAATACAAAACAAGCCCTTTCTGTAGCCTTCACTTCAGATACTTCATGAAGAACCATCCACACCTTCTGGAACATGACTACACAAGCTACTTCTACTTGAGCTCCAATACTTGCTAAGTCTTTTCAGGGTAAAGGCTTTAAGATCTCTAATGGTGCACAAGGTCCCATGCTAATTAGGCTAGCAATAAGGAAGCAACCACAAAAGCCTCCAGTTCTCCATCTACACACAGAGGAACATTGATAACACTTGTGCATTATGTGGGATTTCTGTAAAGAGGCTTTTAAACCAACTCGGAATCCATTTTGTGGTCTTTCAAAAGAGAAACTTTTTTTTCCCTCTGACCCACAAAAATCACTTTCCAGACTACGGAAGCTGAACATTCAAAACTTGTTCTGCATCAAACAATCAGTAAACTGTGATACAATTGGAGAGTAGAAGTCTTCAACAACAGATCATGTGCTACTGCAAAAAACAAACAAATGTTCAAATTACTGTATTTTTTTTTTTTTTTTGATTAGCAGACCAGCCATAAAACAGTAACAAATTTGCAAGCTAGCGTAATCTGTGGATTAACACAATGGCCATAAAAATACTAATAAATGTACAAAAATAATATAATTTCTGGATTAACACACCTCAGAAATGTGCACCCTATAGTAATTTCTTAGACTAGCAGACTGACTGCGGAAAAAAACCCCAATACAAACAAATAAGAAAAACTCAAACAAACATGCAAACTACCGTAATTCCTCAAGTAGCAGGTCTACTGTAAAAACACTAAGAAATGTGCAAACTATTATCATTTCTGGATTAGCATGCTCACTGTAAATATACAAACAGTTGTGCAAATTACCATAATTTGTGGAGTAGCAGATCTACAATTAATTTTAAAAAGTTTACACATTTACTGTAAAAACATTAGATTAGAATTAGGCTCATGCAAACATCATAACTTCTGTTGGTGTTTCAGTCACAGCACTGATCCAGAGGCCAAGTTTTGGTCCAGTTTATATCGCTGTATAAATACATTTGGATTAAAGGAAGGGAGTCTCACTTCCTGGATCTGCAGGCGACCGTCGGCCGTGACGTCGTAGGCGGACATGAACCTGGCCTTCAGCTGCTGCACTTTCTCCTCTGTTATTTTATCCTGCAGAAGTGGAGGAAAACAAGCTGGTTACCATGACCACTCACTGCCTGTTTGCCCACACACACACACACACACACACACACACACACACACACACACACACACACAGTGGATTAACAGACCTCATATAAAACACCAACAAATACACAGACCCATCCATGCTGATTAACTAATGCAGTTCATAGATGTGTTACATGTTTGCGTCAAATTTCTAACGTTTTTCTAATTTCACATTTTTTTTTCCATTTACTATAAAGAATTTGTCTGTACTTCTGTGGGCGGGGCTTCACATAAAAGTACTTAAATAAATTCCAGACATTGACGCTCTGGTACCTGTAAATTTTAGCCACAAACTCTGCATGCTAACATCTCTAGCTAGCTAACTTAGCTGAACAGATCATTGTTGTCATGGTAATGTAGCATTATAATGTGATGTTGTTTATGCACCGCCTCTTTTCGAACCTCTGCTCATGCAACGTCTTTGGGGTGGGGTTGGTCCCACCCACCTTCTGTAAGCATGAGCTCGTAGACGCCCATGATTGGACAGTGTCGCTCTGATTGACATGTGAGAGAGCGTATGCTGCCCCTCCCACTCTGAGAGCACGGCCAGTTTTGCTCTCTGAGCTCAAGGCTATGGGCAGCTATAACTTCACCCGGACTCGAACTACCAATCTCCGGATGATAGGGTGAACGTGTTGCTGTTGCGCCACTCAGGCCCCTATCCATCATTTCTAACAGATTTGTTTTAGACATGTGAGTGTGACTTAGCTAGCAGTTAGCTACCAGTGAAACTAGCCAGTGATATTAAATCTAATTTGCATACTCATGCATATTCATATTTGCATGCAGATCATGCTACTTCTTAATACCAGTATTGATGTTGAAATGCTTCAAGTCCATTTTCATGTTAAGTTCTTTTGTCAAGAATAAGAAAGTAATGTCTTTTTGCTGTCGTTGTGCCACTGTATAGTACACGAGATGGTACACAACACGTCTGACCTCAGTTTCCTGTACATCTGCTGTGTCAGTTCCTGTGAGGAACTGTGTTTATCTGATCAACAAATATCTACGTGTAAATCTAGTGCAGAGAACTCATGCAGCGACGTTAAACAATGACAAATAATGAATGTATTCATCATCATCATCATCATCACCATCATCAGCGCTCTGGTTAAATTCATTTCATCAATTCACCGCTGCTCCTCAAAATCAGATCATCAGAACATCAGCAGGAGGTCATGCAGGTCTGGAGGTGGTGAGATAATAAACCTTCTGTTTATCTGCACAGAGCTGAGTGCAAAGGTTTGTGCACCCTTATTTCATACTCCGTGACATCAATGAAATATTCAACCAGATTGCTTGGTTTTTGTTTGTTTGTTTGTTTGTTTGTTTCTTGTTTTAGCCACTCCCACTCAGTTGCGGCTGAGGCTCAACACTCTCTCTTAACACTTGTGCTATTTTCAGCTTTAGGGTGTGTATGAACTTCCCATTACTCTGAGCCTCTTTACAAACACAGAGCATTATTTTCAGATTTTTGTGACGTACCTCAGGTCCCAGTTTTATCAGAAGGTGCTGAAAAAAGGCGTCCAGCTCCTTCCCCTCGATGTAGCCGTTATCTGGAACACACTCACTCATGAGGGAATATCTCATAAAAAATATCTACAATTCAGATGGATTTGTCAAATAGTCTTTCATGCAATAAATTCTCTTTATTCTCACCGTCTGCATCAAAGTGTTGCCAGATGCGCAGAAATCCTGCAGCGTCCAGCTGGTCCAGAGCACAGTCCATGTCCTGAAGTCAGATTGTTGTCTATACAGAGAGGAAATTATTAAATACAAAGAGGAACCAATAAATTTTAAAGAGGAAACAAGAGCGTGACCCTGCTGTTTCACCAGCCAAGACTGAGACAGACAGAAAGAGAGAGAGAGAGACTGAGCAAAGTGAGAATGAACCACTAACTGTGTACAAACATAACTCCACCTCCCTCCCTCCCTCTTCCTCCCCCTCTCCCTCCCTTTCTCCCTCTAGGGCAGATTATGTGTGTGTGTGTGTGTGTGTGTGTGTGTGTGTGTGTGTGTGTGTGTGTGTGTGTGTGTGTGTGTGTGTG
>JAOVVH010000054.1:4295576-4306601 GCA_028566435.1 Scorpiodoras heckelii
TCAATTTATATAGCGCCTTTCTCAAACCCAAGGACGCTTTTACAGTCAACATACACCTTTTTTAACACCAATCACACTATAGCTATAGCACAAATGGTGGTGTCACCTTGCGAGACACTCGCAAATCAGTCATGAAATCGATGGCTGTGTGAGACCATGGGTGATGGGTGAGTTTTCTCGACAGGATTGTCTGTCGCACCTTGGCTCTGGTACAGATGGAGCAGGATGACACCAGTTTATGGATGTCGGTCACCATGTGCAGCCACTGGATAGTGTGGGGGCAAAAAACTCCTGGGTGCCCTGTGGCTAGAAACAAGTGAGCCTAGGTTATTAATGGTTCAGTACTATTCCATTCTCATACATGGCATTGTGCATTCAGGATGCAAGGCAGGAGTGAACTTTTGAATACAGTGGAATTAAGCTCAGATGGGTTTCCCCTGCATGGTGATAATATGGCCCCTGAACTGGTATCTGAAGCATCCACTTCCACACTGAATGGTTTTTGTGGGTCTGGGTGTTGCAGTATGTGCACATGAATGTGCAGGTCAATGTACATTTTAAACTCTGGAACGACTCCTCGCTTGCAAGAGTTCAGTTGAGTTTTTGGGAGTTGCACTTGAAGAGGACCATCAGTGGACCTTCTTCGCTGCAGCAGAAAGACCTTCTTTTCTGCATCTCTCTCTTTCCTGTGCTCTGAGCTTTTCTGTCGGGCTCTCGGGGCTAAAAACTGAGGAAGAACTATGTCAGCTTCAGGTATTACATGCACTAGGTCAAAATATTCAGTGGTCAGGAAAAGTGTCAACATGCGCTTGGTTCAAGCTCAGGTGAGCTGGAGCCTGAGAGCTGGAGCTGGTGTCTGTAGGACACAGTGTGTTCTTGATGCTGGAGTTCATGGGTTAGTGCGATGTCTCAGTGACAGTCATGTTGACCAGCACAGTCTCAGTAACAAATGGTTGACACTGAGTGGGTGGGGTTTTCTAATAACCCTATGTGAGAGAGAGAATATTTGGATCATGACATTTATTACCTCTGTGTGTTTACAGTATGTTTGTGGTTGAAGAAGTTCTGGGAAGCTTCACAAATTACTTGCTGTCATCAAATTTTTTGATTTTGGGTGTGGTGGGAAATTTGGAAATGAGGAATTGGTATGGGAGTGTTCAAGTCAAAGCTAACCTAGGTACAATATTTCTGTTATTGGTTAATAATAAGAATTTGGTCTTCACTATATGGCCAAAAGAACATCTCCAGATTCCTGATTTATTTCCCCAAGAGATCCACTCTTTTGGGAAGGTTTTCCACTAGAGTTTGGGATGTGGCTGTGGGGATTTGTGTTCATTCAGCTACAAGAGTATTAGTGAGGTCAGTCTCTGATGTTTGGATGATGAGGATGCTCCAGTTCCAGTTCATCCCAAAGGTGTTATTGGGGTTGAGGTCAGGGATCTGTGCAGGACACTCACATTCTTCCACTCCAACCTTCACACACCCTGTCCTCAGGGTTTGTGCTCATGCTGGAAGAGGTTTGGGTCTCTTAGTTCCGCTGAAGGGAAACTCGAACTCTACAGTGTTAATAGAGACTGTATAGTTACATTTCCTCACGTGTGTTAGTATTTACCTCATTTTCAGGTGACATATTTTGTATTTTAATATTATGAATACATCATTTACCTTCTGTTAGAATCTCTGATTTCTGCTTTACTATCCATCAACCTTGCTCTCCACTGGTATTCAATATATAAAACCTTCACCAAGTCTTTTTCTCATTTGAATCAGGACGTCAGGGTGATTTAAGAACCAAATGGCTGTGGCTGTGCTCGAGACAGCTTCCTTTTTCCAGTCCATTTTTAGCTCTAAACCTCTACGTCACACTTGGACCACAGACCGGTATCCACAAAATAGCCGATAGGCCAGACTCAGACGTGCGCATTCTCACACACATACACACACACACACACACACACACCAATACAGACACATCTACCTGAGAGATAACACACACGTAAAGGTCATCTTTACTTCCCGCTGATAACCGTGGAACAAAGAGACTTTTATAAAGGAGGGATAACACGTCCATAGAGACAGTCCATCACATCGCAGCACATTAGAGGAAATGAGCAAAGGAATAAAGGTCACTGTTAACCAACAAAATGGACTGGAAGCAATGACATCTCTGAGTTTCAGTCACTTGATATAGAAGTTCTCTTTTCAGAACCAGAAAGGTCATCAGAGCTTACTTTAAGCAGAATTAGAGCTTTTACACAACCATTAAAACCGGGAATGTGTGTATAACAAGAATGGTTGCTTAGGAGCCCATGCTAGTGCTTGAGCAAACTTGCTGCGATGGATCTTCTTAACCAAGAGTTTAAAAAGTGCATCCAAGAACACATTGTCTGTTTGGAAAGGATGCTTTGATGCCTGACACTTGGCTTCTGCTGCGATGAATTAGTGTAACTTTACCAGCATCATGAAACAAAAGATCTTAAAAATGTCAATGCTGGTAAAAGTTCCTGAGCAAGCCGAGTTTGTTTAGACAAGTCCTTCTTTTGGTGCAAAGTTTCAAGCCTGGGTTTCCTGAACCAGCTGTATGCAGTGAGTCCCACCAAAGAATTGTTTTGTCTTTCGCAAGGTCCTGACCTCAGAAACCAAGTCTTACAATGTAATTGCAAGGTGGACAAGTGCTACAACGTGAGCAGTGATGGATTCCACCTTGCTCCAGAGTCCTGTGTTTGTTTGGACAAGCCCTTCTTCGTGTCTGGTCCAGGTCCGAGAACAAACAAAGCTCAGGCCAGGAGCAGCCATGTGGACAGAGCTGGGGAGATATTTACCTGAGTGTGTTATCATGTCAGCTCGAGAGAATATACACCACCACCACTTAGGCCTGTGATTATCCACGGTTTGTTTCATCAGTGGAATTATAGTGGGGAAAATCACTCGGAGCGTTCAGGACACACGGGGAGGAGATGTCCAGTAAACCCAGCACTGGGAACGTGGAAGCAGACAGTGTGCACCAGACATCCTGCAGGGTGTCATTCAAAAGATGTTCAAAAGGATCTGAAGAGTGTGTTACTTGTGATACAAGTCATAGCCTGTTTGAACATCTTCCTAATCTTTTCTGCCTTTGCGAAACAGAAACAGTTACAGTGAGTCAGCTGTCTCACTGCCTGCTAATTCTGAGTCTTCTCATGGAAGTGATTCTTTTGTTCTTATCCTAAGAAAACCAGCTTCCGCTTTCAGAGTATAAACATCTGATATTACAAGAGGTTTCAGATCAGCAGGTCAATTTTACGAGCATCTGACCAAAAATGTGCTATTTAAACCACCGTGTTCCGCTTCCTTTCTTTAAATTCACGCGGGGAACACTTGTAAGACTTGTTTCGGTGCCGTTCTTCTTTCATGTGACTTTCAGAAAGTGATGAAGAGAGGGTCAGCATTAACAAAAGCCTCCATTCATACAATCCTCTATATATATAGGCACATATTTACATTCGGATTACACAGTAAATACAGGAAAGGTGAAGAGAAGGCAAGGAGAAATGCGAGGGAGTTTCCCGGCTCTAATGATGAAAAATGAGACGATTTCTGTCCCTGACAGCGTCAGCCGCAGGCAACCAACATCACAGCGACGACAAGCCCATAAATATTCAAAACACGGCCCAATGTGCAGCATGAAAACACGACACGGCTTTGGAAACACAACACTATATTTAAGTCAGGCTGGAGGAATAGTGGCACTCGTATATGATATTTTAAAATCAAACAACCACACTGTTAAAACCGTTAATGCAAAGTAAAAACAATGTATGTAAAAACAAAAGCCACAAATATTTTCTAAAAGCTTCAAGAGTCCAGTTTTTCTGACAAATATCGATAAATAGAAACATTTGAAGCAAATTTGGATAACACACAAACCTGAACACACAAGATTACAATTAAATAAAACATAATTGCACTCCATGTTTACTGTACATTCATCACCGACATTCCTTTTTTACAGCTTCGGTAAAAGCAGTCCAAGAACAGAAAAGGGAAAAAAAAACAGGCCACAAAAATATTTTCTTCTCTCATCTCGTGTAGTGTAGCAAAAACTCCAAAAATCCGACCCCACCCCACTCTGTCGTCGCAGTTTCAGCCAAAAGATTATGTACAACTCAATTAAATAAGTCTTCTCTTCGTCTGTCCTTCGTTTGACCTTCAGGCCCGGCCTTGTGTCGCGCCATCTCCTGGTTTTCAGTCATTATACGGTTTGGTTTTGAAGCACGAGGGGTCTCGGAGTGCGCCGGTGAGGAGCTTTTCGTACGGCCGGTGTGCAGAGGCGTTAATGACGCGGCTGATGCGTTTGATTGCACGCAGCAGCGTCTTCGGTGCGTTCTGAGAGCGGAGCTGCCGCACGCTGTGGCTCAGGGCTTTTGCCAAGTCCCGGCCGGCGTTCTGACTCTTCCAGAGGTGCAGTAACTGCGCCACGTGCCGGTGTGTGGGGCAGGAGAGCGCCAGCGCCCGTACTGCCTCCTCGCCCACCTTCTCACCGGGCAGACTGTCCATCAGCACCAGCAGGTCCTCCAGCGTCACATTCTTCAGACCAGCACACCGAGACACCTTCCTCTCGCAGTGGTTCAAACCTGCAGGAGAAGAAAACATCCCGGTTCACTAGCAAATAAACCCTGAGTGACGAGGTGGTGTGATGAGCAGCACGACCCCACGGGCTTTTCTTCTGTCAATGATCACAATTTTTAATTTATTAAAAAAAACGTCATTCTTTGGAATGTCTGCGAAACCAGTTAGTTCCTGTCACTTAACTTTTGTCTCTCTGTTGAATTGATATGGCAAAAAAAAAAATGCTGTCCAGCATTTCCTCACTGAGGCACTGGAGACTCCTTCCATAAATGCCAGATAAGCCTCTGTTTACCTTAGCACAACTTTTTTCTTTTTTCAGTAAATGAATCACCCAATCAGAATCCATACAGAGTTTACGCACATGCACGTGTTACTGAAGCTTTTCTGCATTAGGGTTTTTATAAGCATCATGTTTTTCCAGCATCTACTCATTTACAGGTTTTGTGGGTTTTGATATTGTCCTGCATGTTCGGATATTTTATTTGGGAACGATCCTGAGTGAAGATACTCGGTGTGATCTATCCAACTGTGTCTGTCACTCAAGTCCATTCCCATTACAATCCCCTTAATTAAAAAAAAAAAAAGATTTATCTTCAACAAATTTTTGGTTGCATTGTTGTAAAAAGAAAAAGGTCCTATGGGTGAAAAATATTTTTCATTCCGGATTTGAGAAAAACAATCTCTCCAGAAAGCCACAAACTTTTTCTGCTATTGCAAATATATTCTTTTTTTTTTTTAGATTTTCCCCACTGCTATTCCATGTCTTTCATTTTTAATTTAGAATAAGGTCGGTTTTGTTTCTTGGGACTCTCTGGTCATCACCACATCCTTCCTAAATTCAAGTTTCAGATCCAGGGTGAAGAAATGGTTTCAGAATTTACACGCTCTCCACCCATGTGAATCCGGAATTATACTCAACTCAAGATATTTGATTTGCTTCCTCGGAATTTCTCGATCTGCGTTTCTCGGTGTTGGTCCTGATAAGCTAGTGTTGAAGGGTTCTCCGGGACCAGCAGTGAGACACGCTGGTGCACTTTACAAACTGTGGTTTTGACTCAGAGCTCATTGATCCTCCCTCAGGTACGTCTCTGTTCCAAAAACAAGTTTTCTCCAGGTTAAAGGAAATATTTGTCACGGATAAATCACTAGAAATTCCTTTCACGAACGCATCATTCAGTGGTTTATGAGGGGGAAAAAAGTGTCTTTGGTGGATCACGTTCCCAGAAACACTCGTGGGTTTAATTTTACAACGTGGAGATTACTTCTGAGCAATCTTCACCTAGAAACCTTCAAAGGTCAAAAATCAAGTTGCAACAAACCAAATCGGAACGTTTGCACCAGCACATTGTTTTCATCTTCTTCTTCAAAGTGGCTGCATCTCGGAAAAGAAACCCATGACAAGCAGTCTAACCTTGTATGATGCTGTAGAGCTTCCCTTGGTCTTTGTTCTGCTCTCTCCAAAGCCGCAGGAGATGCAGGGCCTGCTGCTCGGGGCTGCACTTCTTCTTCAGAGGCTCCACGCTCTTCTTGTCTACTTTACGGCCCGGAAGGCTCTCCAACAGGAGATCCACAGAGGCAAGCGGAGGAGATAAGAGGAACTGGAACATGGCCTCCTCACACAGGGTGATGTCTACAGAGAGAGAGAGAGAGAGAGAGAGAGAGAGAGAGAGAGAGAGAGAGAGGAAATCATGAACATCATGGACACCATCAACATTGATACATTGTCCGAAAGTCTGATCCTAAGGACAAAAGTCGAACGCGATTACTCCTACATGGCGTTCCGACAGTGTCGGGAATTCCCAACAGAATTCCAAACCCAGTCCAACATGTTCAAATGAAAACCAGCTGTTCTTGAACACACTCCATTTCACACAAAAAGAAGAGTTTTATTGTCTACGCCTATAAACACTCCATCAATATGTCAAATTAAAGTTGACACATGACTTTTTTGCAAAATGAATTTTACAGCTGCCAGTAAAGAGTTTTTTTTTTCTGGTGTTTAATTTGTTGTTAACTCCAGCATGTTGTTGTTTTGCTTGGGAGCTTCTCAGTTCTTTCCTGTTTTAATGATCCAAGATGAGTGTAAAGGGTGTAAGAGCTGAAATCTACCAGTGCAGAGACACTTTGAAAAGTATTTATGCGCTTTATCCCAACCGCTTTTGCATTTACGGTTTGCGCTGCAATTTACGCTGATATAACAGAAACAGCAACGCTTTTCCATTCCTCTTGCTCCTCTCCTCAGCATTTTAACAACAATTACAAAAGTATTTGTTTATTCTAGGGGTCTATGATGTACATTTCATGTTGTAGAAGGACACTGCACAATGCTAAACCAGTTCTCATTTGCGTTATAGCGTTACGTTCCTATTTTCACGTGTGTTATATCCGCTATAAAAAAAGTCTCATTTCGGTCACTTGAAGTTAATAAGAGGCAAAAAAAAATCGACAAAGACGTCAGAAAACTTACAGCTTTACCTCTGACTCTGACAAAGCACAGACACTGGAGACTCCTTCCATAAATGTTAAATAACAATAACAATGAACTTGATGATGTTATTACTAACAGGTTACCGTGAACGGTCTAAGTATCGAAATCTCAGCAGAACAGCTAACCACGCCTCTTTAATAATGTATTCCCGCCTCTTTTTTTTGGCATTCACTTTAGTTTTTTTTCTCTTGTTGTTTTTCATCTTTATTATTGGATCGTCTGTGACGTTTGAGGAACCTGAACCCTGAGAGAAACGTTTACTAAATCGGAACGGACAACTTACATAAAAGCACTTGCAACCGGAGAACCCTGTTGAGTTCCACGCCCACACACACACACACACACACACACACTTCAGCTGGATCAATCAGCAGCGTCTGATGAGCAATGGAAACCAGAACCCACCATTTCCCCGGGGTCCGGCCGTGACTACTGAGTCACCGGGTCCCGAACGCCAAACCCAAGCTGCTTTGTCAGAGGAAGGACAGAAGAAGGAGTTCTGCGACGGACCCAGCGGACGGAGCACAGAACAGTGTGCGTGTTCCAGCCGTCTAATGCATCTTGTTTCAATTAACGCTATGGCGTTTGTAATCACTCTGGTATTCCGAGCGACCGTGCGGCTGGTCACTGAGAGATTTAATGCTGGGTCACTCTGAGGTTCTTTGGCTCTGTATTTGGTGGAACCTTCTCTCTTCTGCTGGAGTTTTTGATGCTCGCTCTGAGATTAGCGCTGCGGTTTCAGAAATTGGGAATTTGGTCCTAGAAAATTCCACCAGTTAGTCTATCCATCAGATTTTGGCTTTTAAGCTGAATTAAAAACACATATTCCGATTGTTCAATTGGATTAGACCCCAGAGTCTTTTGGAGCTCCTTGGAATATTGGACCAGAGTAACGTCTTCCAGGCAAACAGCTATTCTGTAGGAACTCTTTAATAACATCTGGAGTCTGCAGCAGGCGCTGGATCTAAATAAAGCATGTGCGTTTTCCTTTGCCCAGTCTGAAGCACATATACACTTAAAGCATATCCATTAGGAAGGTACAAACCCTTGATTATCCAAGGAACACTGGAGAACCGGCTTTGTCTAAGAGTGGACCGTAGTTCTAGTACTCTCTCTAAGGCACAAAAACAATAAATGTTCATTAAAGCTGCGCAGATGTTTCTTTAATCCATTACCAAAGTCTGTGGATGTCTATGGATAGAAAAGGGTTCCTACTCTTTAAAAATCTATCTAGAACCCCTCTTTAGTTTTCTGATGAACCCTTAAAGTATCAGTGAAGAACCCTTGGTGTCCTAAATACATCTTGTATTGAAATCATCTAGGTATTAAGAAGTTTAAAAAAAGAGCTGTACAGAAATTCAGAGCTTGTTCCACACACTCACACAATTAGGAAAAAGTTCCCGAAAGGTTCTTTAGGTAAGCAGGGGTTCCTGTACCCATAAGAGGTATGAATAAGCGGCTCTTCAAGGGTTTCAAGAGCATCCATTTTCAGAAAAACAAGAGGTTCTTTAGCTAGATCAGGTGTGGAACCATAAACTTACCCAGTTCATCTGTACAATCATAGAAAAGGGGTACTTCAATGATTCAGAGGGTAATTAAGGGTTCTTAACTCTGTTTGTTTAGAAAAAGATGTTTTTTAAGGGTTCATTGGATAATGAAGAGTTTCTAACTTCTTCTCAGAACCGTTGTTGAGGGAGAATTGATGAAGCTCAAGGGACCATAGTTTTAGTGAATATTGTGACTCTTACAAAAAATGGTTCTTCAAGGGATTTAAGAAAAACAAGCTTTTCTAAGGGATTCTTTAGGCAAGGGATCATACCAAACACGAAGGGTTCATTGGGTTCTTGGTTCCCCGAGAGGGATAACTGAGGAACAGAGAAGGGTCTTGCATTTTTTTTTTTTTTTACACCTTTTAATGCTTCTTTGGAGTAAGTAAGAGTTATTAGCATCTGGAGCTTCTTACACTGAACACTGTGTCATAGTGACAGTAGTTCTACATAGAACCTTTAGGTAGTAGCTGTAGAACCGACGAACACTTTGGATGAGTGTCGGTGTGAATGAAGGTGGCTGGATGTTTAGTTAATCCCCTCTAAGACACAATAATGAAGTGTAAAGAAGCGGAGTCTGGTGTTAAAGCGACTCGGTCAGTAGTTCTCCCAGGTGAGTGTGAGATCAGGTTACTGTCGGTCATGGTGGTTTCCCACAGTGTGGAGTTCCATCTAAGGTTCTCTCTCTCTCTCTCTCTCTCTCTCTCTCTCTCTCTTCTGCAGTAATACGAGTGTACTGCGTGAGTCAGCATGAGGAGTAACGCATAACGAGAGTGGTGAAAAAAGGGAAAGTGCAACTCTAACATCCCTTTCAGATGAACAACAGCCTCAGAACGGTTCTGCGCTCTGACTCAGTTTCCTCTTTAAACTGTCGAGGATATAAACAGTTCCTCGCGGCGCCAGCGGGACTCGCATTAAAGTGCTGAATAAATGCGAAACACCGTGGCTGCTGCTGGAGTGAAAATAAATCATCTTGAATAAATAACTAAAGGAAGAAAGAGCAATCCAGCGATGGGACGGAGAAATAAATATTGCGTAGTCAGAGTCATTGAGGGTTTTACTTCTGATTTCTGTCTCTTGAGCTCATGTTATTCTTAGTCTGAATATCGGCTACGATGCCGGGTTAAGCCCCGCCCCCTCACAATCACCCCCTCCCCCACAAGTGAATGTTTCCTATGCACTTGCTCTCATAAAAAGGATCTATCCATCTGTCTGTCTGTCTATCTATCTGTCTGTCTCTGTCCATCTGTCTGTCTGTCTGTCTATCTATCTGTCTGTCTATCTTTGTCTGTCTATCTGTATGTCTGTTTCTTTATCTGTTTGTATGTCTCTTTGTCTATCTGTCTGTCTATCTGTCTCTTTGTCAGTCTGTCTCTATCTGTCTGTCTGTCTCTTTGTCCGTCTGTCTGTTTGTTTGTCTGTCTGTCTGTCTATCTATCTGTCTGTCTCTTTGTCCGTCTGTCTGTCTGTCTGTCTATCTATCTATCTATCTATCTATCTATCTGTCTGTCTGTCTGTCTGTCTGTCTCTTTGTCCGTCTGTCTGTTTGTTTGTCTGTCTGTCTATCTATCAGTCTGTCTGTCTATTTGTCTGTGTCTTTCTGTCTGTCTCTTTATCTGTTTGTATGTCTCTGTCTATCTGTCTGTCTATCTGTCTGTCTGTCTGTCTGTCTTTGTCTATCTATCTGTCTGTCTGTCTGTCTCTTTGTCTGTCTGTCTCTTTGTCCATCTATCTGTCTGTCTGTCTCTTTATCTATCTGTCTGTCTCTTTACCTGTCTGTCTGTCTGTCTGTCTCTTTTCCTGTCTGTCTGTCTCCTTGTCTATCTGTCTGGCTGTCTGTTTTGTCTGTCTGTCTCTTTATCTGTGTGATTGTCTGGCTGTCTATCTCTTTGTCTGTCTGTCTGTCTGTCTGTCTCTTTGTCTGTCTGTCTATCTATCCCTTTGTCTGTCTGTCTGTCTCTTTATCTGTCTGTCTGCTTTATTAGAGGAAAAGAAATAATCCTGAGATAATCGATAGCCTGCGCTGAGTTGCTAATAATGTTTCAGTGTAGCTCTGTGTGAATAATGTGCAGTGTGTGTGTGTGTGTGTGTGTGTGTGTGTGTGTGTGTGTGTGTGTGTGTGTGTTTACCAGCATGGCAGTCAGTGTGTTTGCGAGTGCAGTCGATGACAGGGTCTCGGTCACACACTGTGTCCTGAGTGGCAGTGCCGGGGTTCCGCGTCTTCATGCCCAGCTGTGAACAGTCCCGGTGAGGAACGCAGGGCTCGGTGGCTGAGGCCACGCTGGAGAAAAAGCCCTGTGGACACTTCTCACACACCGTGTCACTGTGAGGAGTACCTGTAACACACACACACACACACACACACACACACACACACACACA
>JAOVVH010000054.1:4321429-4333202 GCA_028566435.1 Scorpiodoras heckelii
CTCTCTCTCTCTCTCTCTCTCTCTCTCTCTCTCTCTCTGTCTGTCTGTCTGTCTGTCTCTCTCTCTCTCTCTCTCTCACACACACACACACACACACACACACACACACACACACACACACATACTCACTCTCTCTCACAAACACACACACACACGCGCTTACACAGATGCAGTGATGTAAGATTTTACTTTTGTTTTTTATTACATATTATATTATGTATATATTTTTCATATGATGTGTGTGTATGTATGTGTGTGTGTCTGCACCTGTGTGTGTGTGTGTGTGTATATGTGTATGTGTGTGTATCTGTGTGTGTGTGTGTGTATGTGTGTGTGTGTGTGTGTGTGTGTGTATGTGTGTGTGTGTGTGTGTATGTGTATATTTGTATGGGTGTGTATGTGTACGTGTGTGTGTGTGTGTGTGTGTATCTGTGTGTATGTGGTGTGTGTTTGTGTATGTATGTGTGTATATGTGTGTGTGTGTGTGTGTGTGTGTATGTGTGTATATGTGTATGTGTGTATATTTGTATGTGTGTGTATGTAGTGTGTGTATGTATGCGTGTGTAGTGTGTGTGTGTGTGTAGTGTGTGTATGTGTGTGTAGTGTGTGTGTGTAGTGTGTGCATGTGTGTGTATGTATATGTGTGTGTGTATGTGTGTATGTGTGTGTGTGTGTTTTGTGTCTCCACTTCAGTGCTACTGGAGAAAATCTCACCCATAAACACACGGTTTCCTCTTTGGTCCAGTTTGGGGAAAATTTTATTCATTTTTCTTTTTACAGCTTTTTTTCCAAGTGGGAAATGTGTCTGAAATTGAGATTGACACCAGAATGCACTTTTTTACTGCTGGTATTTGGACAGAGGGAGGCTTTCTAACATGTTCTGAAAAATTCACAGGAATAAAATGTAAATTCTTGTGGTTTTTTTAATTCGGTGATGTGCGTTCAGGAGGTTTAACTGTGGAATGAGTCAGGGGAGGGAAGCTTTCCTCCTTCTTCATTTATTTATTTATTTATTTATTTATTGGCCTGAGGGAAAATCTTAGATTTAGAGTGATTTAGAAACCCAAGCAGCAGAAACTTTAAAAAGGAGCAGCAACATGTCAGATTTATACAGAAATTCACTGGTGATTAAAAAAAATGGTGCTTTTTACACCATATAGGAAATAATTCCTATTTATTTATTATTTGTTTGTTTGTTTGTTTGTTTGTTTAAGATGCTTCAAAACCTTTCGCACAGCTTTGAAATTCAGTTTAATGTTTTCCTGTTTGATCTTTTCCTTTAGGAGCACATCATGTATCCAGTTTGAGCTGATTTCATTTCATTTCATTTAACGTCACTTCTCTTATTTTTGTAGATTGTTGATTTAATTTTCCAGCTGCTTCTAGGAAGAAAAAAAAAGTCTCCGCGCTAAATTTAGCTCGTGACAGTTTCCCTGACATCTGAATGTCATTTCCAGATTCCTCTTCAGACCTCTTCAGGAGTGATGTAAGTGTAAGTGTGTGTGTGTGTGTGTTTACGTGGTTTGAGGACACTTGCTTATTTCAGGTCACAGGGAACTACGGAGCGTCTAAAATCGCTCCAGCTTTTTTACGACATGACCACAGTGCGTGTGTGTGTGTGTGTGTGTGTGTGTGTGTGTGTGTGTGTGTGTGTGTGTGTGTGTGCGTGTGTGCGTGTGTGAAGTCGACGTGGTCCCTAAACATAGAGCAGCCATGACGTCTCCGGGCCTGTCCTCATTCCCAGCAGCTCACGCCTCCATCTGATGGACACACATGTTCCTCTGACTGCTCCTGGACCAGCTAGAACATCCAAACTTTGCCTTGTACTTACAAATGTCATTACATACAAGGCAAGGTTCTGAAAATACTACTACTACTACTACTACTACTACTACTACTACTACTACTACTACTACTACTAATAATAATAATAATAATACTAAATAAAAAAGTCTCCAGGTTGTAAAGTGTGTGTGTCTCTGGAGAACCAAAGTTTCTTCTCTACAGCCCGGTTCTTATCTTCTCACCCTGGTTTTTTTATCAGGAATAATCAGTATTCCTTGAGTTTCATTCATTTCCCATCATTATAGACGCAACAGCATGAGCCGTTCAACCAATCACAGCCCGTCGTCGTGATGATGTCATACATAACAGGAAGTTTAGCAAGTGCTTTTCTGAATATTGATATTCCACAAACGCAGCTCACTTTACTGTGTGCACTTCTTTATTGTGCGATGTAATGTAATCAATGAACATTTCTCCAGGGTTCTGTGGGGAACGTGCAGGGACATGTAGAAGCTTTGAGAACGTTTTTAAGCCCTACTCAAATAGCACGTCCGCTACAGTGATCGTAGCAAATCTTCGAGATCGTTAGCCCACTCAAAGATTGTCAGCTAACACCCAAAGTCAGCGTCTTAACAGGAATTGAAGTACGTCCTGTACATTTCTCTTTGATGTCATCTGAAAGGAAAGAGCTGTCTGCCCTCTTCCGCATACCTGAACTGTGTGTGAGTCTGTGTGTGAACTGGTCAGATTCAGGGCACCAGTTCCACCCAGTATGTATACAGTTTACTTATACATTTCTACAAACAAAAAAATTACAGCTCACTTTTAATCAGGAATCAGGACTTTTAATGAGTCTAACAAAAAAAAAACGTGACATAAAAATAAATATGTGATCAGTGATCATTTCATCTCTGTTCCACTTCCTCCATCTCTCTGTCCCATGAGGAGGAAAGGGAGACAACAGGAAGAGCTTCACTAATGACAGCCTATGACTGGAAATTCTGCCTAACCAGTCAATCAAAAATGAAAAGCCACGCCCCAGTCAGTAAGTCACACCCGTGTCAGTAAGCCACACCCATTTCAGCTGTTATAGTAAAGATTGCCTGGTGTTCAGTGACGTACAGGATGGACAAAGCCCACATCTCATCATAAGGATGCTAACACACTGCTTTTACCATCCTGTGGTCAGGCCTGGTGGAGCTCTGTAGTGTGTACACACACACACACACACACACACACACACACACACACACAGTGTGGGTGTTAAGAGGTCAACCAGACACGTTGCCATGTGGCTGCTGTGCTGACCATCTCAAAGACCAACACCCAGACATCCATCACCAACATACCACTGCTGTACAGCTGCTGCAGGACCTCCACGAGTTGCCCTCCATCCACATGTCCTCCTCCATCCACACCTCCTCCTTCATCCACACCTCCTCATCCATATACACATTTTTCTTCATCCACATCTCCTCATCCATTTACACATCCTTCTCCGTCATCCACACCTCCTCCTCTATTCACATATCCTCCTTCATCCACACCTCCTCCTGCATTCACGCCTCCTTCTTCATCCACACGTCCTCCTCCATCCACACCTCCTCCTCCATTCACACCTAATTCTTCATAGACACATCCTCCTTCATCCACACATCCTCCTCTATTCATATCTCCTCCTTCATCCACACCTCCTCATCCATCCACACGTTCTTCTTCATCCACACCGCCACTTCCATCTACATGTCCTCCTCCATCCACGTGTCTTCCTCTATCCACACCTCCTCATAGATCCACATGTCCTCCCCATCCACACTTCCTTCTTCATCTGCATGTCCTCCTCCATCCACACGGCCTTCTCCATTCACATGTCCTCCTCTACCAACACCTCCATTTACACATCCTCCTCCATCCACATGTCCTTCTTAATCCACACATTCTCCACGTTCACACCTACTTTTCCATCCACAAATCCTCCTCCATCAATGTGTACTCCTTCATTCATCTTTCCTTCCATGCACACATCACATCCTCCTCCATTCACACCTCTTCTTCCATCCACACATGCTCCTCCATACATGTTTCCCTTCATCTACAACTCCTTTTCCATCCACAAATCCTACCCCATCCAAACTATGAGTCCACACGTTCTTCTCACACCATGATTCCTCCTCCATCCACAAGTCCTGCTCTATCTACAAATCATTCTCCATCCACACCTCCTCCATGGAGACTAAACAGAGCATGAAGCGTCACTCAGTCCTCACAGAAAGGTCATGGTATGATAAAGGCTATACTTTATTTTATTTTCCTCTGCACTTACTCAGGTTTATTTTGAACTGTACAGCACCAGAGATGAAACATCCTGATGAAGGAAGTGACTCAGATGTCAGGGTTCTCGAAAAGGTCAGAAAATGTTTTTAAAAAAGTGCTAACTTAGAACGCAAACTGTGATTACGTATATTGATTTTTTTTTTTTTTTTGTGGATAAAGGACATAGAGAACATAACGTTAAAATTTTTTGGAGACGACGATGATGACTGCAAGAAGAAATCCTTTGATTTATGCAACATATTTAGTTGTTTAATTATTTACTTTCATTTGTCTGTGTACGAATTAAATAATTTGTTCATTTCCTAAACATACCACTAAAATTAGCTTAATTTAATTCCTATTGTAATACAAATCCTTAAATATGGTATCTTAAATAAATCACACGTCTTTACTGAATCATCCGAATGATTTTCACTGCCATCTAAAACAGATTTAGTGCTTAATAAATATCTGTTGATATAAATATTTATAAAAACATAGTGCATGCGAGTATCTGTAATTCTCATCAAAGCTTTCACTGTGCCAGATTTTTTTTTCTTCCCAGATCTCAGACATGAACAGTTGTAAAATCATAAAGCTTTGATTTGCATAACACTCCACTCCCTGCCCTCAACCGCTGCACCAACACGCTGATAACCGACGGGGTCATCAGAAGAAACAAAAAGACTGCAAAAAAAAAAAAAAAGTAACTGATTTCCATAACAGACCTCGCACATGAAAAGAACAGGAACTTGAACCGAAAGCTGGCAGGCAAACATTCCTGGGATGAATTCCCAACGGTAAGGATAATAACATCAATCCAACACCTGTATTGCTCTTTCATGGACGTGCAATTTATCCAAACATCTATTATTTATCACAGAGTACACTATACGCCAGTATTAAACACTATTAAACTTATCGACGTGATGATTTTGGCTGAATTTGTAATGTCTGTTGCAGTAAATCAAACAGACCGGTTTTAGAGATTTCATTTAAATCCATTTAATAAAGGTCATCTCACCGTGTCCTACACGGAAACGTGTCCTCGTGGTCACGTGACGTCTGTGTGATGGACTGGGGATTTTATGTGAGAGCTGGCTGTAGTGAAAGAATTTAAATAAAAACCATCACTACTGAGATACTGTGGGTGACCAAGCTTCATCTTAAAACAGATCCATGATGAGGTTTACAACCTTCTAACATCCCTCCCAGAAGGTGTGCGTTCTTCCTTCAGTCTCCTCTCCGAGCCGAAACGTCTCGCTGGACACCAGGTCATACAACAAGGTCATAAACAGAACCATAAACATAAAACAGCCTTTATGATTCCGACTTCACGTCACAAGTCCAGTCAGGTCTGGATTCTGATCGGCCGTTTTCTGACAGTCATGCAACCGCAGATCACACAAGATAATACCATACAGTTTCCATGGTAACAGCTCATGCACAGGGAAAAGGTTACTGCATTATTGTAACAGTTAAGGAAGGAGTCTCCAGTGTCAGGGGTAAACTGTAAAGCTTCAGGGTAGAGGAGTTTATGCTTTGCAGCTTCTCAGTAACTTCAAAAGACAGAAGAGAGACATGGAAGGCCTGTTTGTAGCTGCTATAATGTAGCGAGAACAGGAACTAGCTCAAAATTGTGACGTGTCGTTCTTTAATAAATGAGACAAGTGCAGTGGTTGGTAAGTTGCTGTGGTGTAAGTGGAATAAAACACCTGGTGACGTGCTGTAAGAGGAAACTAGACAACTTCTTGGGTGTTTATAATAAAACATATCCAAATTCTGATTTTGGACAAATTTGTAGTAAAATCAGACATTAAAACAAACATCTTCAGCAGGACGCCCAAGCTCCAGGTGTGAAACTGTTGAAATATCTCGGAGAAGGAACTTTTCCGGAAAATTCTACCTGTAATAATACGGAGTGAAAAACACCCCAAACAAACGTGACCGCGGTTTTCCATTGATGTGTCCTGGAACAATGGGCTTTATTTCGATGTTGGGAAACAGGAGAGTCTTTGATTTACATTTACAGCGTCTAGACTTCCTAAAAAAAATAAAAATAAAAAAACAAAAATGGCCTCAGGAGCGATTCCTGCCGGGAATGTGCTAATGTTTCTCCTCAAAGTCAAATCACAGCTCCCATTCTGTGTGTTTAGAGCTTGGTCGCCAGGAGGGAAACTCACGGCTGAGGAAAGTAAACAGGCGCAGGCTAACCGCGTGTTTTATGTTTGTTTTATCCGTTTCATGGGCAGCTCGGTGAATGTGTGTTTTGTGCAGAGTGTTTGCAGTCCAAAATGAGCGTGTGGTCAAGCGGCTCCCTCGTCCTGTACGTCTCGTGACGTCGCTCTCAGCTTCAGAATGGCTGTGAAAGATCCCGTCCTTTCTTCACTAAACTCTGTGTGTGTGTGTGTGTGTGTGTGTGTGTGTGTGTGTGTGTGTGTGTGTGTGTGTGGTTCCTGGCCTGTACACACACCCATGCTGAGAGGTCTCTGATAGTATTCTAACCTCTCTAGAGGAAATATGGATGGGCTATTAAACAATCCCAGGTATTCCCAGACCTGAACCTAAACCCGATAGCTGCGCTACGTTATGATTTTGTGGGAAGCCTGATGAACTTTCCACATGGCTCACACTGACTCCCCCCTCACCCTCACCCTCACCCTCACCCCTTTGTTTTCTTTTCCGACACTATCCTTGTAAGCATTTTCCATATAGTAAATCTCCAGCAGTTCTTGTTACTTTAGGGAAAAAATGACAAACAACAGCTTCTCGTCCAAATCAGCAAGCGTCTCCTGAATGTGCCGAGAGCTCCGTTCCCGAATTCCGACATGCCGAGGCCGAGCCTGACCTCCATCAGACCTTGGATTTTATTATTCCATACATCACAACCCCGGTCTTTCCCGTGCCACAGAATCCGAGAGTGAAATCTGCTCGGTTTCCTTCTCCGAGGTCCACATCAGGCAAATTCATTAATTCCCCGCGTACAATCCATGTCTTCGGACCATATTTATCACCTAATATCCGCTTTTCCTGACCATGAACTCCAGGAAACGTTGGTCTGATTTTGAAAAAGGAAATATTGAGAATGACTCTAAAGCTAATAGCTTGTGAAAGAAACAGATGATAAACGAGGTCATTACAGACATTTCTCTGTAACATGACAAGCTGCGTTTGTTTGTGGGTTTTTTTTTTATTGAATTCAGGAGAAAGAAAAACAGGACTAATTTGCTTCACGGATGTTCCACAAGATGAAATGTAACTACGAACAGATAAAAAGTCTGATGTAGCATTTTTAAATCAATCAATCAATCAATAAATCAATCAATAAATAATAATAAGTAACACTTGGGTCATCAAATGTATCTAAATGACAATACTGAAAATTTGTAAAAATAAACGTCATTAACGTCTTCACGTCGTCTTGTTTTGGATCTCAGGGTTACAGATGGGACTTAACCATAACAAGCCATACATTTTGTAAAGAATGCAAAAGTTATTGGATGTCAGAATGTCAAAAAGGAAAGATGATTAAAAAGAAAAAAAAAAGTGCTTGTAAAGTTTATTTCCAAGTTGGAAATTTAATTTGCAAGGTTTTGGCCCGTGTTTTTTAAAAACACACTCGTTTCAGATTTCCTCAGTCGGATGTTCAGGGCACTGAGGCATGTTTTCTGAAGGGTGAGTCCTCATCCTCATTCTCGTTTTTTCGTCCTCTTCCTCGACCGAAGCTAATTTTACGGTGATGAGCCGCAGGTTACGCAGAGCTCCGATTCCATCAGGATGACGGTCAGACAGACAGCTGCTGAGACCCAGCTGAAGTGCCTGACACACAGAGAGCTAAATAAAATCAATTTGCTGCCAGTAAGAGGGAAGCAGAATGCTATATTTGTGCACTGAGGTTTCACGGCTGGAAGGAGAACAGAAGAACCCGTTTAATGCTTTGGTGGAAATTGATAGGTGTGGAATGGAAATAGTTTCTCTTTCGAAAAAAGACATCCAGTTGTGAAAGTGGAGAAAAATACATATCAATCAATCTACTGGTTGTTTTTTTTCCCCTTTTTGTCTACCATACCATTTTTAATTTAAGTGGTTGTGTAATGTTCATAAACTCCATGTGGATGTCTGTCAGTGGCATCTCCTGATGAGCAGGACATTCACGGTCACTCTACGGCCACACGATGGACCAGATCATCTCTTTTGGAAGTCACCACCACATGAAAGGCTTCTCAAGCAACCATCAAAGCCATGAGAAATGGATTCGAGTGACAACATCTGGGGACCTCCTCTCCTCTCCTATTCCTCTCCTCTCCTTTCCTCTCCTCCATCCACATGGTATGACCCAAGTGACCTTGACTTCATGCTGGGAGGAACAAGCTGTATGGAGACCATAAAAGCGCCACGAGAAGGTCATGGGATGGAGATAAATGACATAGCAAAGATCTGAAGTGGTCAGGTGTTTGTTCTCTGTGCAATCTTGAAGAGCGTCTTGATGTGTGATGTAGCTCTCCAAACGTCTTCTTCAGTTTGTCCATCTGGGGAGAGGTTTCCCTTTTGGGCAAATATTTCTAAAGCTGTCATTGTTACCTGTCCAAGTCATCTCCAGAGGAAGCTGAACAGAAGTGACTGTGTAAATATAACATTTAGTTAAATGTTAAACAAACACCTCACTGAGTCCTCCACACACTTTGGCCTTCTGCTCAAGAACGTCAGAAATTCCTTTTTTGATATCCAACGGCAAAGGGATTTTTCTTTTCACCCCGATGGAAAGAACACACGGTCGGTGGAATGCTGGTCAGCTTAGCACACTTTAACCTTCTGTGGGAAACCAAATGGCAGGAGCTCCAGGTCTTTTACAGGGCTGGTGGTAATTTTAGCCAGTCTTGGTAAAGGACACCAGCAGGACTGTGTAGGTATTAATGTGGAACTGGTTTCAACCCCCAAATACCACAGCAGGCCTTAAATTCTCACATCTGGTGCTGCAGATGCAGGAGGAATCCTGCAGCTCTGAGTCACATCCATCCTCCAGTCATAACTACAAGAGCAGGTAACAAATGAATCACTACACACTCATTGTATTGTTAACCTTTACTGCATTTCCAAGGGACTCCAGCTGAATCCAGTACGCCGGTCATTAGCAATAAGTAATACCCGTAAACACATTTCCACAGAATTGCCCCAGGATGCCGCAAGCCACTAAAAAGAAACTTGCAATCATCGTCTCTTTGCCTTATCGAAACCGGATCAAACATCCAGATTCCATGCCTTCTAGATCATACATCAAATGCATAGCTTGGTTATTACGTTTCCTCAAGCCACTAGATCCTGATATACTTTTTTTTTTAAAAATAAAAGGGCGATCAACATCTGGGCCTTGATGGCAACTTCAGAGCACAATGTGCGGTTAGTTGTGGCTAACCAGGGCATAAATGAAACTCCAAACCTTCTCTGAATCTAGTTCATTTCAAAAGCTCTCTGGGGTTAGAAAGAATTCCCCTGTGCCCTGGTCATTTCCCATCAACTAAGAATTGCGGGCGCAGACAGCGCAGCGGTGCCAGTTCTCTTAATTACAGGTCCTCACTCTGATGAGTTTAAACAGGTTGTAATCTGTCCAGCCGATTGCATAAAGAACCTGCATGAGCGAAACCGAACCGTTGTCCAAGGAAGACAGCAATGACGGCCGCTCGAGCTTTCATGCAGACCTTATTGAATCTGTCTCAGAGTGGATCTTGCAGTTCATCAAGACGCTTCTTCATGACCAGTGATGTTGTTCATCACCACATCTTCTAAATCTCTAAAACAAGCGGCTGGTTGTGTTTCATTTTCAGTCAGCCCCAGGCTCAGCTCGCATGTCTAACTCTTATTTCTTTTCTAACCTCTAAAATATCTATGAAACAAAGCCGTGATTCAGTGAATACTTGGAATACTTCAGATCTTTTTTTTTCCCAGTGATGGACATTTCTCACATCTCTTATCTGTGCCGGTGAAGAGCTGAATCTGGTCTCTGTCCTCAACGCCTTGTTGTCAAGAGATCACAGGGCTGCCGAAGGCTTCTGACTGACCTGTGTGGGCTTTTGCAGAAAAAAAGCAAAACAAACCAAAACAAAGAAGCATCCACAGACGTTCCACACTTCGTCTTGCAGCCTCGCAGTTATTGTGAAAGAGTCGCTTCACCATGCAGCGCTGAGCGTTTGTTTTTCCAGCAGCTCCGTTTACTACGGCTGAAGTCGCGGTCGCTCTGTGGCTACACATTGTTTCAATTGCCCTTTTTTTTTGACAGTTTTGCAAAGCAGGCCGCCAAATTAAATGTCTGAAGTGTGTGTGTGTGTGTGTGTGTATGTGTGTGAGTGTGAGTGTGTGTGTGTGTGCGTGTGTGAAATCACACTACTGGTCTGTAATGGGAGAAGTCTTGGATGCAAGAATCTACGGGAATCTGAAGGCAAGATGATTCCAAACAGTAAAGACGGATGGTTAAGGTGTGGAAGGTGTAGAATCTGATGACCCTGCTAATGAGGGACATCCATACATGATGAAGAACACATACTCCAAAAAAAAACCAATAAAACGAAACCCAGAGTTCCTGCTGAGATACACCATGGATTTCATCCAAAACCAAATCACTGGCACAATCAAGTATCCATCTGGCAGAGGGTTCAAAATGACAAATACCAGAGTTTATTGTTAAATTCCAGCCGTACAATCCCTGGTTAGAGGAGTCTGACTCCAGTGTCACCAAAACTCCAGTAAGAACGGCCTTATTAGTTCTGAGCATAACTTCTGTGCCAGACATACGTCTGAAGATCACAGAATGCCTGTAAGATAAATAAGTCAAGCCTTCATCTCAGAGGTCAAGCTTTTCTTCTCACCCAGAGTTTGAAGAAGACGTAGCGTGCAACCAGAAAGGAAGGCAGATTCTCCATCTTAACACTTCACACCTTGCAGTGTGTTGGATTCGGAAAAAGCTTCTGGCTCTTCCCTTCGCAAAACATTCGCAGCCCCTTTGATCAGCTTCTCCAGTCGCGTGCTGTTATGCTTTAAAACCACCTGCACCAACATTAGTGTTACGAGTGTAATGTTCCCCGGGACCACAGAGTGAAGAACGTCTGCTTTAGTTTAGAAGAATTTCAGAAGGTCTTGTGTGCGGTTTCAACAAAGGTTAGAGAACGATCTCATCATGAAGGAAGATCAGATATTCCAGATGAATTAACAAATAAATGAATAAAACAAGATAAGTGTTACTTAGTTTCTGCTTCAAAGCAAATTCCTGCCTAATAAAGACACCATGTGTCATGCTGTTAGAGTGAAATACTGAGATGTGATGGGATGAGTTACTGGTACCACCCTGATGTTGATTATTTTCCAATAACAACATGTGCAACATCCTAAAGTGTCTATTCCTCTTATACTACAATTTTTAATCAGTTTCATCTGATTTCATTCATTCATTATCTTAACCGCTTATTCCTGTCCCCAGGGTCACGGGAGAGCCAGTGCCCAGCCGGTGGTATATGGCACAAGGCAGGATCTAGACAGGGCGCCAATCGATTGTAGGGCACACACACACACACACACACACACACACACACACACACACACTTATACAATAGGGGCACTTTAGAGACACCAATTAACCTAATATGCATGTCTTTGGACTGTGGGAGGAAACCGGAGTACCCGGAAT
>JAOVVH010000054.1:4441139-4451752 GCA_028566435.1 Scorpiodoras heckelii
CGGCTCTAATCTCTCTCTCTCTGTCTGTCTCTCTCTCTCTCTCTCTCTCTGTCTGTCTCTCTCTCTGTCTGTCTCTCCCTCATTAACAGTCCGGTAACGTCACTGACAGTTTCACTGCCATTGTAGGGGAAAGGAGACCGAGGCCGTGTCTCAATCCTCACAATATTGCACTATATAGTGTCCATTATACTGTAATATGACGGTTATATTATGTGAATCTTTCGTTTAGTTGGGTTTGAACAGAACACTACAGTCAGATACTGCAGAATTATCCCCTATAATGGAGTCTACACTATCAACTACACTGCTTTCTTCCACACTGCACACTGGATGTTTACACAAAAACAACATTTGCATACAGTGTATAATTCTAGTTCACATTTGTACACTGTATATTTGTATAGTGAATATTTCTGCGTATTTATATAGTGCATACTTGAATATTGTATACTTGCATACTAAGTACTTATAGAGTGGATATTTGTGAACTCTATTCTTGTATATTGCGTACTTCAGTCCAGTATACTTTTACACTCTGACTTGCAGTAGTCCAGTCTCGAAATGACAAGAAACTGAACAAACACCTGAGTGGCTTCTGTGAGAGACTGACTTACTGAGGGAGTGCATGTAGTGTGCACAAATTCCCAAAGTTTTGGTCATCACTCAGACTCGACCCTTTATGTTCTTGGTCTTCACTCTGTCTCACTATAGATGGCTTTATCCCCATCACTAGGAATAGAGCTTGTAACCTCACCGAGAGAGTGGGTATAGAGGATGTGACCTCACCAAGAGGGCCGGTATACCAGATATGACCTCACAGAGAGAGCAGGTGTAGAGGAGACCTTCCAATCAAACCAAGTAAAAGATCTTGGTGTGATTATTGACTCCAATATTTTCTTTTAAGCTTGTGTGGATAATATTACTAAAATAGCTTTCTTTCACCTCAGAAATATTGCTAAAATAAGAAATATAATGTCATGGCATGATTCTGAAAAAAATAGTTCATGATTACCTCTAGGTTGGATTATTGTGATGCCTTGCTGTCCTTACTAGAACCAGAAGATATGACCACATCACCCCCGTCTTATCCACACTGCATTGGCTTCCAGTCAAATTTCACATTGCTTATAAAATACTAATATTAACCTATAAGGCACTAAATGGTCTTGTGTCACAGTATCTGAGTGAGCTTTAAGTATGTTATGATCCTCAATGCCTACTTTCATCAAAAGGTGCAGGCTCTTTGTTGGTACCTCTGGTAGTGAAGACAACAGCAGGGACAGAGCTTTCTCTTACAAAGCCCCACAGTTATGGAACAGCCTTAAAATTAATGTTCGGGACTCAGACACAGGCTCAGTGTTAAAGTCTAGGCTTTGTTTAGTCAAGCCTTTTGCCACTATCTTTTCTTGTTAGTTAAAGTTGCCAATCTGGAAGATTCCTGGGCATACAATGTGCTGATAAACTGGGATATCTGGATGCTGTTAAAACCCCTCCCCCTTTTCTCTAACCATTATGTGAAAATTGTCTAACCTTTTTCTTTCTTTCTTTCTTTCTTTCTTTCTTTTTTTCTTTCTTTCTTTCTTTCTTTCTTTCTTTCTTTCTTTCTTTCTTTCTTTCTTTCTTTCTTTCTTTCTTTCAAACACCCCCCTCCCCTCACTGTTGAGCTCCATACAGTGGAATACCTTGCCACCATTGCCATTGGCTTGCTCATTAGGGACAAAATTTATACAAATTTCAAAGTTATGTCAGTGAAAACCTGTTCTGTGCTCAGATGAGTCCATGTTTCAGCTTATTTTGGGAAAAACGGATATTGGATTTTATGTGCCAAAGATGAAAAAGACTGTCCAGACTGTTACAACGAAAGTGCAAAAACTAGCATCTGTGACGGCATGGGGGAGCATGGGGAATCTGCATATATGTGAAGGTACAATTGATGCAGAGGCTTACAGTATACTGGAATTTAGGAGAAAAATATGCTGCCATCAAGACGTCTTTTCCCAGGAACTCCATGTGTATTTCAGCAGGACGATGCCACGCCTCATTCTGCACCAGTTACAACAGTGTGACTTGACAGACCTCCCTACAGTCCAGATCTGTCTCCTATTGAAAATGTATGGAGCATCACGAAGAGGAGAATCAGACAACAGTGACCACGGACTGTTGAGCAGCTCAAGTCTTGTACACAGCAAGAATGGGCAAAAATTACACTTGTAAAACTGTAACAATTAGAATCTTCAATTCCCAACCCATTAGAAAATGTAATTAAAAAACAGTGATGTGCGTCAGTGGTAAACACGCCTCTGTAACAACTTTTTGAGTGTGTTGCAGGCATCAGGTTCATCATTGAAAACACTGATCTTTTCTTTGTCCTTTTGTCTATTAAATAAAGCTTCAAGTGAATTGACAAATTAAAGATTTAATTTTTTCTGGCATTTTAAGAAAGTGTCCCAGCTTTTTTTGGAAATGGTGTTTGTACCTCTGTATTTCTCATTTATAAAGCACTTTTATAAATGTGAGTGAAAGGTGCTGTATAAATTAACTTGCTTTGCCTTGTGTGTCTGATCTGCAGTAGACTGGTGACCTGTCCAGGTTGTTTCCCTGCCTCCCACCCACTGAGCACTGGGGTATACTCCAGCAGCCCCTGCAACCATGCCATCACACAGTGCATGTGTATAGACAGAGCAATGAGAGAGCATGAGTAGAAGATATGACTTCACTCAGTGAGTGGGTATAGAGGATATGACCTATGACCTCAGAGAGAGAGAGAGGTTATAGGCAATATGACCACAATGAAAGCACAAGTGTAGAGGATAAGACCTCAGTGAAAGAGTGACGGAGGAGGAGTGGATGGCAACTTCCAGATTTGGGACAGTGACGCCATGAGTCCCATCATCCAGCATGGGCTGGACTTAAGGGGCTGTTTGTCACCTACCCTCTGCAAGCTGTATGTGTGTGACAATGACTGTCCTTGCTATTAGTGTTCTGTGTTGTCTGTCTGTCTCTGGTTCTGTCACATTACTGTTTTAATACACAGCTACATTGTTTTTGAACCAGTGTCATGTCTGAGAATGTTTTCTCACGAACACTCCTCACTGCTGACATCACACTGGTGGAGAAGTGGGATTTGAAGTTACAAGAGGTCATTGTCAAGTGAAGCATCCAAGCCATTAAGACAAGCAGTGAAGGAAGGTGGAAAGCTGTGTCAATGGTAGCCTGATGGTCCTGGTGGTCCAGCAGTGGCAGTGCTGAGCAAGCAGCCTAAGAGCTGGCAGCGGCAGCTGAGCAAGTAATGGTGGAGCCAGCAGTGATTTCCAAGCAAGCAGTGGCAGAGCCAGCAGCAGTGACTGAACCAGAGGAAGCGGCTAAATGAGCTGCAGAAGAGCCAGTGGCAGTGGCCAAGCAAGTAGTGGAAGATCCAGCAGCAGCAGGGCAGATTTGCACCGAGAACACTGATTCACCAGCAGAAAGAAAGACAGGGCCAATCTGCCTTCCATGCTTTGATGTTGAAGGAGCCTGGAAGCCATACCTCACTAAACTGTGTGTGGTCGCTGGCTACTACAAGTGGAGAGCAGCCGAGACAATGACACAGCTATGCCTGGCACTTGAGGGATAGGCGCTACAAGCTACAGTGTGTACTGGAAGCCTGTTCAGAGCACATGAGTTTTGGCTGGTTCCTATTCAGGACCCTTGTATTCTGGGGTGGATTTTCTAGCAGCTATAAGGGCCAAGTTTGATTTAAAATCATGCACTTTGTATGGGCAAGAAGTACGTTAAGTTATTTAAAATTACATGCAGTGGCAAAGCAGCAGAGAGTCAGGACTCCCTGGTGGTAGCACCCCAGTCTCCCTTGGGTGAGATCACTGTCCCTGGAGGAGGTGGACATGCAGCACCAGCGGTGGTTGGAGGAACCTAAGGGGCCAGGAGTGACGCCATTGGGTCGAGATCACTGCAGCTCTCTCAGGGTAAAGTCACCAGTGCCGGAGGAGCTGAACACACAGCACCAGCATCACTGCACAGATCCGCAGGGTCTGCAGTCTGCACACCCAAACAGATTCATCATTGCCGCCACAGGCCAACCCAAGCAAGTGTTCAACGAGAGATTACTAGCTTGAGGCATCTTCACAGCAATGCTGTATCCTGTCACAGTGTCTGTGTGCAACAGAGGACTGCAAACCTTGTGTCTGAATGGTGAAGTAGAGCCCAGCAGCCACTGTGATGCCCACTGACACAGGGCTGGAGACTGTTCGGCCTGATGACTTTCGCAAAGCAAAAGGTTAGAATACTGAGATTTCTTTGGCACTTGGGTGTCTGCAATCTGGTAAAAAGCCAGACTGATTAGACACAATGCCACATGGGCCCTCTGCTAAAGTGCTGCAAGCAGGCTTGGATGAACTTAAAATTGGGGCTGTTGTACAGAGTGTGGCAGAAATCAGTCCCAGGGCAAAAGGTCTGGCAGCTAGTGGTTCCATGCAGTTTGCTAGACTGTGCATGGAGCTGTGGGAGCAAGCAAAGTGTAGCAAAGTCTCTGTGGTGGTTACAACAGTAATTCTACTGGGGCTATCAGACAGTGGAGCTGTTTGTACATTGCTGTGACCATTGTACAGCCAAGAAGTGGACCTGTGTGGATGTGTTGGGTCCTTTTCCAGTCACCAGGATAGGGCAACTTCTTGCACCAGGAATGCGAGTGAGGTTTATCAACCCATCCCTATCTCTTGTACCTGGAAAATCCAGTGTTAACAGAAATGGGTGATAACCAGCTTCATGATACCAGCTATCCAGGATCACCAGTGTTATTTTTAGTGAAGCAGGAAACCCAAAAAGAGAGAGAGAGAGAGAGAGAGAGAGAGAGAGAGAGAGAGAGAGAGAGAGAGAGAGAGAGAGAGAGACCTCAGAGTCAGGACATAATGAACTTCAATACAACAAGAAACATGCTGCAACAATATTGTTATACAAGTGTTGTTTCAGTAATACAGTGCCGGTGCTCACCTCAAACCTGCATTTCATCAGCTTGCTTTCTGTCTGTCTTTCTTGCCTCTGCTTCTTTTTACTGGAAACTATACATGTGACTTACCTTCTTCTTTTGTTTCTTTTGTGGTATGCCATTAATTATGCTTAGTGCCAAGCAATAGATTCTGCCTCCACCCATCTGAGAGTAATTAAATGCAGAGTTGTAACTGAAATATTGCAGTTTAATGAGTTTGAACCTGAATCGATGGATGACGATTTTTTTGTACACTTGGGGGGATGTGTCCATCCTTGTCCCAGTGGCAATTATACACGTGTTCTAGTACACTGATACGTGTATAGTGTAAATTTGTACCCAGCATACTTGTGTAAATGCACTTTTGTAATGTATATTTGCATACTGTATACATTTACACTGCTTGTTTGTATACTTGTATAGTGTGCTTTTTTTTTACATTTCATGCTTCTATACTGCATACTTCTACATACATTGCATTCTTATATAATGTATGTTTTTTACTGTGCTGCATACTTGTGCTGCATATTTGTACATTGCATACTTGTATAGAGCATACTTGAATACTGCATACCTGAACCCTGTGTACCATTAAACTGCATATGTGCATAGCGCATACTTGCATACTTTTGTACTGCATGCTTGTATATTGCATAATTGTTAAATGCATATATGTTTACTGCATAGTTCTACATACCTTTTTTGCATACTTGTGTACTATGTAGCTTACAGTGTCAGTGTAGGGAGCATGCTAGTTAACTTATTTGTTAACAGTTCATACTACATACTTGTGCACAGCATTTTTATAATGTATACATTTACTTCATGTTGCATATTTGTATCTTGTATCATTGAACACTTAAGCACTACATGGTGCACACATGAGTACTACATAGTGTTACATATACAGTATAGCATACATAACAGACAGGGATAAAACCTGTAAGTTATGTCTGGATCTTATGTTTGTAAAACTACTTTGGGACAATATGAAATAAAAAATTAAATTTTGGAAATCAAATTTAATTGAATTGAATAGTGCATACCTTTATAGACATTTTATACACTGATTCTCTATACAGTATAATTTATATTAGTACACAATATGCATACACATATTTATACACTGTACTTATATATTTGCAAGTATTACAATTATTTTTTATAATAATTCATGCATGCATGCTCTATCTTACTCATAATAGTAGTATGTAATAGTATTAGTGCACTACATGATCATGTGACTACCCAGCAGCCAGGAGCTGTGCTACCTTTCACTCAGAGTGGTATTTTATTTTTTTCGCCCTCATGGAATCATTTTTGGATAGAGCTCAGGTTCTCTCTCTCTCTCTCTCTCTCTCTCTCTCTCTCTCTCTCTCTCTGCTTCTTGCTCTTTCTGTCACTTTCTCCTCTGTTGTATTAAACTCAACTTCTTAATCTCTCCACCTCATTCTCTCTCCCTGCACTCTTTCAGCAGTGACAGTGTTTAAAAGTGTCTGCGTCATTATTTTACTGTTAATGTCAACACTGCTGTGCATGCACTGACTCTGATCTCCCACCCCCAAACACACACACACACACACACACACACACACACATGCACACACACACACACGCACACACACACACACACGCACGCACAAGAACCTAATGTGCACAGATTACGTTCAGTTGCCTTGTAGCCCAACGACGCCATGAAACAATGAATAACAGCCCTACGCCGGCGCACACTCCACGTGCAGCCTCGTAAATCAAACGTGCACCCTCTGAGACACTCTGTTTCATGCCCATGTGACTTTCCTCACACAGCTCTATGCACACACACACACACACATACACACATACAAAATCAACAAGCTTTAAATGTAGACTGTACACTCTTTCAGATATTTACACAAATATTCCAAAGAGATATGTAATGACACACACACACACACACACACACACACACACACACACACACTGTACACATGGGCTACATGTGCTGTACTACTACAGAGTTGACTGTCTGAGATGTTTGCAATGTGTGGAGCAGGGAGTGACTGCTGAGCACAAATTCTGTCTGGAGGTCGAATACAGCTGTAGATTAAAGTCACCTAAAAGTGATTGGCACATTACTTGATTTACATGAGACACAGCTACACTCTTAGTAAAATTTACTGTAGTCTTTACTTAAACTTTTACTGTAACTTTATACTGAAAAGGAACCAGTGTAATTATGCAGAACCATGACTTTATCTTTTACTCTAACTTTATCTTTTCCTTTATCTTTTGCATTTGAATTAATTTTTCCAAAAAGGAACCTGGGCAACTATAGATTTTACGTTAACTTTTACTTTAATTGTTTAGAAAATGGAGCCTGTCTCATTTGGCACAACAAAAAGTTAGCACCTTTTCTTTGTGCATGTTCCATTGAATTTTTTCTCAGAACACCTAAAGACCAGATTTTAAGAACTGACCCTTTTATTAAATGTCAGTTTAAAAGCAATACTTTTTAAGAACATTCCAGGACCGCTATTTTTGTTCAGTAGGCTTTCAGAATACGTAATACTTTAATGAATGTTCAGATAATGTTCTCTGTAAGGTTGGGGGTTTGCTTTTTGATATTGCTTGACAGTATTTTTGTTCTGGGAACTAACCCAGCAATGGCTTTTCAAAATTCAGTTCTAGGCAAAATGTGAGAGTTTTTAGGAACATTAACATAAAATATTCTCTAATATGAAATTGTAGCTGGTAACAATGGACCACATTTATCATTATTTAATGATCAGACCTTTACAGTTGTATGTAAATGATTTTTTGGCCAAATCAAACTAAACGTTCCTACAGAGATCTGTATAAAAAAAACTTTCCTTTTTTTTACTCATGTCTGTATGTTGAATAACACCAATAATGCATAATAAGTTACCAAGCACATTTTCTACACACATGAAGCAAATTTACCCACACCCACAAACCCCCAGGTAAAAGGCAAAACTCACCAACAGTTGAAAAAAATGACAAAATGAGTATATGGTAATAAATTGCCTCTGTAAAAGAGGGCCACAGTGTGCACTTCCTCATCCAGTACTGCAGCTCAGCCACTGCAGAGCGTCTGATACAACAGATCATAACCATAACTCCTCCTCCTTTCATAGGGTGCCATAACTTTTGGGAAAAATTTATTTTGGAATTGCTTTCAAGTCATTAATTTAAAATATGTCTGCATTTCAAAAAATGTTCATTAAATTGGTAACTGAAAAAATAAGTGTTTTAACCTTGACAGCGTAATCTGTAAAATCACATAGTGAGACTCCTTATGTGGAAATTTGCATAAACTCAGTTCACACATCTATGAATGAATAAATTATCCGATAAAGTATAATAAAGTATCCAGTGTGATAAATGAGTCCCAGTGTCTGAAAAACACACTGCTATGTCCATCAACATCATCAACTGGTAATAACATTACTGAACACTGTGATAGCACTCTCTCTCTCTCTCTCTCTCTCTCTCTCTCTCTCTCTCACACACACACACACACACACACACACACACACACACACACACACACACACTACATCCACTTGATCAGAGAGATTTTATTGCTAGACTGTGTCTCCAAGGCATTTTTACACTGATAGCTTTGTGCTCTGGTTTCACTTTACTTCTGTCTCTACACTCCACACAAGTTACAACAATAAATAAACATGACACATTCTGTTTACTAAAATACTATTTGTTTTTTTTAACAACAAAATACTTAATTCACGCTTGAAATATAGAATTTCATCCTTAATGTTCCATTTTTATAATCATTCTTGTTATTACTATTATAATTATTATTATTACTGAATATTAATAGGATATAAAAGCTGTAGGCAGCATGGCAGTGAGTCAGTCAGTTAGTTAAAGCACTTCCGGGACAAGAGCACTTCCGGAAAAGTTCTCTTCTGTGCGCGCGTGGTCCTGCTCATTAAAAACAAAACAACAACAACCAACAACAAAATAATAATAATAATAATAATAATAATAATAATAATAATAATAATAATAATAATAATAATAATAGCTGCATTCTTTCATTCTATTTTCTTTTAAATATGTACAGGTATATTATTATTTCATTTTAAAATCAAAATGCTATATATAAAAAAATAGATTCGCTATACGGCGTCTCTCTCTCTCTCTCTCTCACACACACACACACACACACACACACACACACACACACGCTTTTCAGTTCACGAGAACACAGTGCAACAATAAAATTATTATTACTCTAATTATTATAATTACTATTATTTATTGTTTGTTATCAGAAGAGCGCACTTCAGTCCGTGCATCTTCACAGAGGTGTCGCGCGCACGCGTGAATTCTTTCCTACTTTCTCTCATATTCAAACTGTTGAATTATTTCAGTTTCTCTTTCTCGCTCTCTCTTTCACACACTCACAGGCGCGCGCACACACACACACACACACACACACACACACAGCGCGCTCACTCAGCAGGAGCACTTGCACTCAGAGATGATGGGGTAGTGCACGGGGATCCACGTGCAGTATTTCTGCGGCAGGAAGCCCTGACAGTACCAGCGCAGGAATGTCTTGGTGACGGACTTGGCCGGTTTGCAGAACATACCCTCGGGTAGTGAACACGAGCGCTCGCTGAAGCAGTGACCCTCTTTGACGTAGCGCGGCCAGAAGCGCACGCCGAGGTCTTTCCAAACGTGCATGACGGGGCAGTGCGTGTGCGTCCACAGCCACTGCAGGAACTTTCGCCGCGCCTTCTTGCCCATCTTCACGCGGAGCCCGTATGGAGTCTGCGTCAGGTCCAGCCTCCTGATCTCGGCCGGCATGGCGCCGCTGGGCGCGTGCACGTACGTGGAGGAGCCCGGGCTCGCGGTGGTGGTGGTGGTGGTGGTGGCGTTGATGATGAGCAGCTGCGCGGGCGCGCTCACGGACATAAAGTCGCTTTCAAAGCCGCTGCCCAGCTTTTTGCGCAGTGTGCGCTCGGAGAGGTCCTGCTCGCGCGGGTCGTACTCCGGGTCCGGGTCCTCTTTCAGGTCCGGTACGGGTAGGTGCTCGCTCGGCGACGGGCGAAGCCTCAGGTTGCTTTGAGCGGCGTCGGCGCTCCACACCAGCAGCACGAGCGCCAGCATCGCGCACACGAGCTGCAGCGCACAGGAGAGTCTCATGGTGATTAGATACCGGTAATACACAAGAAAGAAGAAGAAGAAGATGGGGTGGTGGTTTAATACTGTACGCTCCCAGTTCCGCGCGCGGGGAACATTAACAGTAGTCCAGGCGAGACAGTGTCGGTCTCCTAAACACAGCGGCGCAGTTTGAATGACATGGAACCGGAGGTGCATCTAACGCGCCTGCACTCGCTTTCCTTCTCTGTCTATTTCTCCAGTTTCCCAAAAAATTAAAACGTGAAGAATTCCTCAGACAAACACTTTTCAAAAATAAAGTTTAAACCCGTCTCGTCTTGTGCAGCCTCTTTTCGCTATCCTCCTCCTCCTGTGCGCGCGAGTCTCCCTCACTTCAATCGGTCACCATGGCGACATGGGCGACTCTCTCTCTCTCTCTCTCTCTCTCTCTCTCTCTCTCTCTCTCTGTGTGTGTGTGTGTGTGTGTGTGTGTGTGTGT